>CM065725.1:45790069-45875069 GCA_033310375.1 Conus canariensis
GTGTGTGTGTAGTTGTATCAGAGTGGTTGCATGATCTGCAGGTTTGATAGCAGTATCTTTTATCTGTTGTTATAGAATGATATGTTGTGATCACGGTGCCTATGATGGAATGGGATGTGCATTGATTATAGTTAGTGCGCTATATGAAGTAATGTGCAATTTCATGTAATGCGCTGAGGTTTGTACTACGCAGATGGCCGAGGACGACAAGACCATTCAGAAACTTCACCATGAGCAGGACATGGCGCTGCAGGAGGTGGGTTCTCTCCCTTTATGGCAAAGTAGAAGACATCTGATGCAATGGTAGCACTGGGTTCTGTCCTTCAGGTAGAGCTGCCAAGTGCTGCACTACAGCATGTTATGCTTTCATTGACAATACTACTCTTTGTAACAAAAGGCTGTACCAAAAAAAAAAAAAAACACGCTTCACAGACTTTAAACTGCTGCTTCAATGTAATTTACACAGTGAGATCTTTAGACTTTGGATTTATATCGTTACAAAATAGTCACGTTTAATTTTTTTTCTTTTTAAAGGTGGAAAAATCAGAAGAAAAGTTGCGTAAGACAATAGCAGTTTTGCTGCTTTGTTGGTTGACTTTGTTGTCAGCCATCTTGATTTTTTTGTAGGTAAAGTCAGAACCATACTCCGTCTTTTTAGTCACCCATCATTTCATGTGCAAAGCAAAGTGCAACTGAAAGTCTGACTTGTCAGGCATGGAAGACACTAGAGAGACAGTTTCAAAGAAGAAACCAGTGAAAAAAATTCCGCGCTACTGCTTTGGTGATATCACTTGTGAATGGGACACTAAAATTTAGGATGCTACACTGAAAATGTCAAACTGCTACACTTTTGCTTTTGATGGTTTGGCTGTTCCGGTTGGTTTAGATGATGTTGGATGGTAGCAGTGATAAGTATAGATGATATCTGTTAGCAGCATTTAGTTCTGTCCCTTTATGGTCGATGTAGATAATGTTGGACGGTAGCAAAGGCTTCTGTCCTTTTCTGGTCAGTGTAGACAGTCTGATGGCAGTATTGGATTTTCTCCCTTTATGGTCAGCGCAACACAATTCATTAAAATACAAGCAATGTAATATGTGGTCTCTACAGGTGAAGAAATACTGCTGAATTAGTGTCCAATGAACTTAACTCTCTACAGTTTTTGAGTTTTTCGTTTGTGTGTGTGTGTGTGTGCAGTAACCATGCAAAAATATTGAATTTTTTCAAATGATATACTTTTCCTAGGTAAAAGTATTGGTTAAGGTTTGTTTAAAAATATTCCATAAACAATGAAAGAAATTTTTTTAGATGTGATAATTTCCACTAAAGAAAAACTTCAGTCACTTGTGATTAAAAATCAAGGGAAAGAACTGCAGGGAATTAAGGGGGACCTGGTCAATAGTACAACTCAGTCGTACACAAAAGAATAAAACGCCGTGCAATACAATACAGTATGGCGTGTGATCTCTGCAGGTGAAGAAACAGCAGCGAGTCAACGACCAGCTGAAGGGTGACCTGGCTGTCAGCAAAAGCAACCACCAACAGGAAGTGGAGCAGCTGCAAGGTGACCTTGACCTGGTGCGGGAAGAGCTGGGGACGGCCAAGGAGGAGCTTGAGGAGGGTCAGCAGCGACTGACTGACGCCAAGAACACCATCAGCGGCCTGAACGAGGACTTGGAGAAATTCCGCAAACTGCAAGAGGAAAGTGCTATGGAGGTAAGACTCTGTGTGTATGTGTGTGTGTGTGTGTGCTGTGTGTGTGTTTGTGTGTGTGTGTGTTAGAAGGGCATGAATCATTGTAATAGTCCAGAGGTGTGTATGGAGTGACACATTCCCATGAGGCGTGAAACAGTCATAGTGTAAGAGGTATAGTATGGCAAAATTGCAAAGCAATATGAGGACTAAGTTGTCCGACAGAAGTCAGAAATTCTGTCAAGAGTGTGAGGGATGCAGCTTTCCTGTAATCTGCTGGTGGAAAATCTGCAGAAGTGTGAAAAAGATTGGTATCTTGACCCAATCTGTATTAAACAAAATATATGTAAGGCTTTTGTGATTGGCTAACTGATGAACAAATATATGTAAAGTAAAAGCAATTTTTCACACAGTTATACGCACTCTAGCTAACACGTGATTAGCCGTTTCAGGTTTTCAACTGAATTAGTCCTGTGTAAAGAGATTCTTTATTGTAAAATCAGAATGTGTTCATGTCATTTGACTTTTTCTACATGTTCATTCCTTTTTACTTTTTCATGTACATGATTTTTTTTTTTTTTATATCAATACCTAGTTTGGTCCAGTTTGTACATGATGTGAAATGATGATGCATATAGAGCAGTAGGAAGCATTGGTATTGGATTAGTGCCACTGAGGCAAAAAGAAAGACATTGCAGAAAAAGAAAGAAGGTCATCTGTGACTGATAAACATGATCTCTTATTGCAGTTTAAATCATGATAAGGTTGAATCATTCACAGATGAATGATTTGTAGAACTTTTTACAGAATAAATAAGATAGTGCATTGTTTCTAATGTTTATCTTTTTACCCCAGTGTTTGTTTTTTATTCAGTGATCACTGAACGCTGACTCTCAGATGCTTTGACATGCACTGTTTTCCTCACCACAGATCAGCCGGCAGGGCGACAGCCTGCGAGAGACAGAGGCGTTGCTGTCCGAGTCGCGGCAGCAGGCGCTGGTGCTGGAAGGGCAGCTGGACACGGCGCGGGAGGAGGCGGAGCGCCTGCAGGCCAACGTCAGCATGTACAAACACAAATACGAACAGAACCACCAGCAACTGCAGCACCTGGAGGCCTCCCTCAACACCCTGCAGGAACAGCTCCATGACAGCCGGCACGGGTGGGTAGTCTGGCAGGTGCTGGAAGGAGGGGGTGAGGGGTATGAAGAGCAGGCTATGGGTAGGAGGGGCAGGAAGGAGGGGAGTATACGTGTAAAGAGCAAGCCATGAGTAGGAGGGCTAAGCAGGGGCAGGAAGGTGGGGAGGAGAGGGTTATGGGCGTGAAGAGAAGACCTTGGGTAGAAGGGCCAGGCAGGTGCAGGAATGAGAGGGGGGGGGAGGGGTATGGGTGTGAAGAACAGGCCATGGGTAGTTAGGCCTGGCAGAGGCAGGTAGGAGGAGAGCTGAGGGGTCAGGGACATGAAAAGCTGGTCACAGGTAAGAGGGGTGCAGACAGGAGAGTGACGAAGAGAGGGGGTTGAGGGAGAAGTGGATGTAAAGAGTAAGGCATGGTAGGAAGGCTGGCACAGACTGGAGGGACCTGATGGGTGGAGGTATGGAATGGATGAGTCTGGGGAGCAGTTGTGAACACGCTGATGAGAGGGTGGTGGGCAATTTGAAGGTACAGAAGTTGCATGACAGGAAACAGATGTGCTTAATGGGGTATGGATGTCTGGTGGAAGGGGGATGAGGGTGGGAGGTGCAGGAAGTGAATATGATTGATGGGTATGTGTGGGGAAAGGGAAGAGGGTGGGAGGGGGCCTAGTAGGACGAGTGGCAGGTTGAAAGAAAGATACATGTGTGGCTGTCAAACTGGATATGTTGATTTCCATTGTAAGTAGTAGTGGTAGCAGTGAAGGGACTGGCTCAAGCATCAGCCTCATGGCTCATATACACTCATCTTTCGAAACATTGATAAGGTTGTCGTTTGCTTCATTGATGTCTGATGTGATTGCTAATCAGTCATCAAAATCAAATGTCATCCAGGTGGTGTTCTGTGTTTAGGGTAGTCCATATTTTGCACCTCTACACTTTTTTTTTCAGCTCGATGATCACACTGTAATTACATTTTTGAATTGTATCTAACACAGTTTGAATTCTGCAGAAACAATTCCTTTTGTTAGATGATGCAGTATGAATTCCTTTTATGATTTCAATCCTTATGGTGCCATGAATTCCTCACAATGCAGTATTTTATGGATTTGTGGTATCAGGAACTGGAGAAAGAGCAGCGTGTGGAACGCTTGAGGACAGAGGTGGAGACGCTGGATGTCGCTCACCGTGACTCCCAGGCCCAGGTCAGCAAGTGCGAGGACCTCATCGAGCAGCTCACCCAGGGGCTCTCCTCCAATCAGAACGAACTGTCGGCCGCTAACTCACGCATCAACGACTGTGAGGCAGAGATTACCGCCCTCAAAGTGAAACTGCAGGACTCGCAACAGGAGGTGAATAACCTGCACTAACACTTAACACAGGTGCTGTACAGTACCTGTTCACCAAGAAGTGATGTCTCATTACCGTAATGTGACATCACTTCACATAAATGTATGCACACACATACATGTTAATGCACATAGACAGGAACACACACACATAATACAATTCAATATTTATTTCTTTTCTAACCCTTTTGGGGTAAGGAGGATAACAATAAGCAAATGGTCATAACAATGAAATTCAAAAAATGAAATAAAATGAACAATCACTCAAATTACATTGTTGAAAAGTTAAAGACAGTACTCATGTGTATTGATCAGGAAAATATTTCATCTATGAATAGGGCTAATCAAAGTTTCTTGCTTATTTGATTAACTTGAGTAAATTCTTCTTCTTCTCCCTCTTCTTTGTCTTCTTCTTCTCCCATAACTTCAAGAGTTCACCAGGTTCCTCCAGTTCTGTCAGTTGTGTACCAAAGCCCAGTCTTTGCAAGTGTTTTCCCGTCCACTCTGCAAAATTGTCAGTCTATTGGGTTTTTTTCTGTATTCCCTCCATCTCCCCCCTTCAAGAGTTCTCTGGAGCATTGTTCCAGCAAGGCCTTTGAATCTTGTTACATGGCCATACCTACTCAGTTTTCTTTTTCTGACTGATGTCAATAGATCTTCGTATGGTCATAATCATGTGCTGCCTGATGGTCTGATGTATTTATTGATTGGTGATGATATGTTCAGTATATCGATAGCCCTTTTTCTGTTTCAAGCTTCTTAATACACACAACACACACACACACACACACACACACACACACACACACACTGCTTGCACACATACGTACATGCATAAACACAACTCTATTAGAGGCACATACCAGCTCAACTGGGTATCCAAAGTCTGACCAACATGTTGGGTTAGTATCAAAGTCAGGCATCTGCTAACTCTCATCCATGTAACCCTCTTCCCAGATACTTCATTCATTGTTGCACCTGTTTCTATATCCAGCCATACACCCTGTGCACTGTGGTCCCATGCCTAAGCAGAAGTGGTGTTAAGTCCACATGCCCTGACACCGGCCTCCTTGATGACAGTGACGGTGAAACACATGCACCACTTGATATGTTTCAGGCCCTGCAGAACGAGGAGAGAGCAGGCAGCTTTGAAAACCAGCTGCTGACCTACCAGAGTGAGCACAGTCACAGCAACCAGGAGGTCAGTGATAGTGACATTTACCACTGGGAAGAAGGAAGGCGGGTGGCCCTGTTGTGTCCATGTTCACATGGGTGTGGTTTGCTTTGCTTGACTGGTATTCTGTTCTAATGGTTCTTCGTACCTATCATTTTTGGTGCAGGGGGGGAGGGGGGGGGGGGGGGTGACTGCAGGTGACAAGTGAAATGTTACGAGGAAAGATTTCCTTTTTGACCTCTAGCTTTTGTCTTGTTTGAATCAAAGATGAAATGGATTTTAGATGGAAAGAAGCTGAACTAGAAACATTGTCTTTGTTTTATAAAATTAATGTTTGTGTGTATGTCAGGCCACATGATTTGCTGAATTCTGTGAACTTCTTCACGACTGGTGCAAAGACCTCTTGGAATTCGCCTGACAATTGTCGAATTTTGAGCTAGAAACAAGCCAGAAAACGTGGATGAAGATTGCTGAGATAAGGGGCCATCTCTGTCCTGAATATGAGTGATTTTCACCCCACTACTGCCAGTTTCCAATCTGATTAGTGGGATTACCCCAATCCTCCTGTTTGTTCCTGGTCTGAACATGGTCACCTTAGTTCTCTTGTCTTCCCAATGCATGATCTGAACAGTGGTTACCCTAGTTCTCCTGCCTGTTCCAAGTCTGGACAGTGGTCATTCCACTTCTGCCCGTGCCCAGTTTTAGCCCAGTTTTAACAGTAGCCACCCTTGTCCTCCTCCTTATTCCCAGACTGAACAGTGGTCACCCTAGTTCTTCTGTCCTGTTTCCAGTTATCAGTTGAGTTGTCTCCCTCTGCTCATCATTACTGCCACAGGTGGAGAATGTTTGGTGGAGGACAGAAATTTGAACACAAGTTTTCATGAAACTCTGACCGAGAAAGACAACCAGTAAACACCATCAGGAAACAACATTCCCCCTTTGTCTTTTTGTTTATCAAATATTAGTCATATGTTTTCTGAACATGTTTTTTTCTTCACGTCAGTGATGTACTGTATTATCACATAAGTATAACACTTTTTTTTTCATACTTCCAAAGAGGTGTTTGCAATAAAATGATGGTTCTGGTTTGGACAGACACTCTGATGTCTGTGTTGTTGTCTGTGGTGTTGGTTCATGTAGCCGGTTTCTGTATAGGACCGGCATATGACTATATGTTTGTGTGTGAATGTGTTTGTGCACACTCTCGTGAATACATGCGTGTGAAGAGGGGAAGGGAGTTTAATAGATGGAGTAATGGAACCAGGCTTTTTGTAAGTCAGTTTTTGTGCATCTTTGACTTTGTGTTTAAGTGCGCATTTGTATTTCATATTATATTGTGTGTGTGTGTGTATTTTCACTTTTAATAGGGACCTAAGGATTTGGGGGAGATGGGAACAACTTTCTTTGTGTGTGATTTGTTTCCAAGAAGAAAAACACACAAAGAACTTGTTTAGAGATTTGGCTCCAACTGAATTTTGCAGTTCCGTAACAAAGAAGAACGGATTGGCCAGCTGGAATACGATCTTGAGGGCAGTCGAGCTGACCTTGAGAGCAAGCTCCGTCACATTTCGGACATGGAGGAGATGATGAACGACCTCCAGGCTGAGCTTGCTCAAACCAAGGACCAGAAAGCTTCTGCTGTCAATGAGGTAACTGACCTGGAGTGACATCGGCCCTTTCTCTCTCTGTCTTCCTTTCTGAGTGAATATATAAATGAAATCAGTCAATGAAATGTCAAAGTGCAAAGTCTGTCTTTCTCTCTCCCTGGTATTCTCCGTGTCCCATTCAGCTGAAGTAAGATGACCTTTGTGCTGACGAGTAGTGGTAGTGAAGGGAAGCTTGAATGGTCTGCATTGATGCTTACTTCTCAGCCACCCTTTCATTCGACTTACTATAGTGAAAAATTTGTTAACAACGGACACGCGGAGGGAGAATTATCATTTGTCCGCCAGAAGATTTAATCGTCACAGACAATTGGACAGGTGGGTGTTCCAAGCCCTGCCCAACCCTCAGTCAACCTCTTCCCGTTGTTTCCGACCAGATCAATCGTCTGGAGCAGAACCTGCAGCAGCTGCAGCTCAATCTGACCTCGGCCCACCAGCGGCACAAGTCGGAGTGCGTGCGCTTTGAGGAGCAGGTGGACGGCATGCAGCAGGAGCTGGCCGCTGCCCACAGCCGAGGGGAGGTGCTAGAACAGGAGGTGGACCGCAAGGAGGACCAGATCAAGCGCAATGAGGCTGAGATTGCTTCCTGTCGCGACGACATCCGCGCCAAGGTGGAGGAGGTGAGTGGGCTGGTAGAAGGGTGTGAGGGAGGACGGGAGGAAAGAGATTTCTTGGGCTCTGTGTTGTCTCTGCCTCCATCTACCTCTCTGTCTTTCTCCCTCTAAGTTTATTTCTTCTCTCTCTTCTTTTTTTTGCGTTTTTTTTTTTACAATTGGAAGTAAGAATGTTGACTCTTTTGCTTGTATGTGCATGGATGTTGATTTTATCTGTGTAATACATGTGTGCGTGTTATGTGTGTTTGTATGTGTGTGTGTGTGTATGTATGTGTGTATGTGTGTGTGTGTGCGCGCATGTGTGTGTGTGTGTGTGTGTGTGTGTGAAGATTTAGTAATTCATTGCGTTTGATCTGGTCCTCTTGTACAATGTTAAGGTGTTATCACTCAGTCACCAAATGTTGTACATTGATTATGCAAATGGTAATTCAAATCAGGTTATTTTATGCTTTTATCTGAAACGCTCCATGCCCCAGAAGGGGTCTCATGTTAATGAAATCTTGAATTTGTGTGTGTGTCTGTGTCTGTGTCTGTGTGTGCTTATTTGCATGCATGCATGTCTGTATACAGCTGGAGAGACAGGATCAGGCACTACAGGATCTGAAGCAGGAGATCAACAAACTGCAGTCCTCCAAAAGGCAAGCTGAGAACACGGTGAGCGATTTCCCAGCACCTCTGTCTGACTGTCTGTCTGTCTGTTTCCCTCTGTCTTTGTGTTTCTGTCTTTGTCTTTCTCGGTCTGTATGTCTCTCTCTGCTGTGTCCCTGTTGCTCTCTCTTTCTTTCCCTCTCGCTTTCCTGTACTCTTCGTCTCTCTGTCTTTCTCTTTCTCTCTTTTCCTTTCTGTCTCTTCATATGATGGTGGTCAAGAACGTGAAGTTTATCAGCAGGTTCTGTATAGAGAGATGCACCACTCTGACAGCTGTACGTCATGTCAGATAACATGATGAATAGTGGATATGTGACTGTCCAGGTGACAGAGATGTGTACAGTGTCAGACACTGCTTTGAACATTGTGTGTGTGACTGATCAGATGACAGAGCTGTATATGGCTGCAGGTAACACTTTGAATGGTGTATGTGTGTGTGACTGATCAGATGACAGAGCTGTATATGGCTGCAGGTAACACTTTGAACGGTGCATGTGTGTGTGACTCACCAGATGACAGAGCCGTATACAGCATCAGATAACACTATGAATGGTGTATGTGTGTGTGACTCACCAGATGACAGAGCTCTATACAGCATCAGATAACACTATGAATGGTGTATGTGTGTGTGACTCACCAGATGACAGAGCTGTACGCAGCATCAGATAACACTATGAATGGTGTATGTGTGTGTGACTCACCAGATGACAGAGCTGTATACAGCATCAGATAACACTATGAATGGTGTATGTGTGTGGTACTCACCAGATGACAGAGCTGTATACAGCATCAGATAACACTATGAATGGTGTATGTGTGTGTGACTCACCAGATGACAGAGCTGTATACAGCATCAGATAACACTATGAATGGTGTATGTGTGTGTGACTCACCAGGTGGCAGAGCTGCACAGTGAGTGCGACCACCTGAAGAGCGACCTGACGGAGGCACGATCCCAGTACAAAGACTGTGCCCAGGAGGTGAGGCAATCCCCGGCATGCACACACCACAGTGGAACCTGTTCACCACCATCTCCTGAAAGTCTTCACAAAGGGCACTTTACAGGGAGGGAGGTTTGGTGGGGAGTGCCATGGACATAGAGAGCAATAGTCCAGAAAAGCACGTGTGTAAAGAAGGAAATCATTAACTCTTTCATTCCTACTTTTCTATGAACCATTACTTCCTCTTGGTCCTAGATTCTTATAATACAAGTATTCCCTTCATTCCTGGATTTAGAGAAGAAAAAAAAGAAGTGTAAAGTGAGAACTGCCACGTATGCAGTAGCAAACCGGCCAGAATAGAGCGGCGACCACTTTACCACGCTGTAGGGGCCGTCTGGCATCCACTCCATTCACAAACACTGCCGCGTGAGCGACCCGGTCATGACGTGTACCGATGACGTGACTCGCGCGAAGTTCATAGCGCTTACCACGAGAACCGATTTTCCAGGCTGCAGGAAGGAAAGGAGGGATTTTGTCCTGCCTGGTTTGCCGGGCTGCAGGAAGGAAGAGTCGGATTACTGCAAACCGGAAAGCCGGGTTGTAAGGATGAAAGAGTTAATTGGGGGATTTTGCTGGTGTGATGTGGAAGAATGTGTGAGTTAGCTCAGGGCACAGTATGTCACTGATTGGCTTTAAGCTGGATAAAGTTCAGAGTAAAGACACAGCTGTTAACTCTAAAACTTTTTTTTTTCCTGTGGAGGAGAAATAAGGTATGTTTGTGCTCTGCAAAGGATGTGTCGTGTCTGTAAAACTCTATAAACTCTTCAACAGCAAAGTTGGTATTAGAGTGAATTAACAGTGAACTAATGTGTTTAATTAAGTAAAATCAGTAGACCTGGTAAATATGGAAATAAACAACAGAAAAAAGAAGGGGTATGACGGGGAGACACATCGCAGAGACTTAGCTGATTCATTGCCTGCTTACCAGCTTAGTGAGCTGATCAGACTGGGAGGAATGTGTGTATTAGTGTGTTTGTGTGTATGAGCATATTTGTGTGTGTGTGTTTGAGCATATTTGTTTGTGTGTATAAGCATGTTTGTCAAGGTACTGAGATGTATATGTGTGTCATGGACTGTATGCTATGGCAGTTGACTCACCATGAGGAGAAGCTGATGTGTGTTGAGGTGTGCGTCATGGACTGATGTGTGTGCTGTGGCAGCTGGCTCACTGATGTGTGTTGAGGTGTGCGTCATGGACTGATGTGTGTGCTGTGGCAGCTGGCTCACTGATGTGTGTTGAGGTGTGCGTCATGGACTGATGTGTGTGCTGTGGCAGCTGGCTCACTGATGTGTGTTGAGGTGTATGTCATGGACTGATGTGTGTGCTGTGGCAGCTGGCTCACTGATGTGTGTTGAGGTGTGTGTCATGGACTGATGTGTGTGCTGTGGCAGCTGGCTCACTGATGCGTGTTGAGGTGTGTGTCATGGACTGATCTGTGTGCTGTGGCAGCTGGCTCACTGATGCGTGTTGAGGTGTGTGTCATGGACTGATGTGTGTGCTGTGGCAGCTGGCTCACTGATGTGTGTTGAGGTGTTGTCATGGACTGATGTGTGTGCTGTGGCAGCTGGCTCACTGCTGTGTGTTGAGGTGTGTGTCATGGACTGATGTGTGTGCTGTGGCAGCTGGTTCACTGCTGCGTGTTGAGGTGTGTGTCATGGACTGATGTGTGTGCTGTGGCAGCTGGCTCACTGATGCATGTTGAGGTGTATGTCATGGACTGATGTGTGTGCTGTGGCAGCTGGCTCACTGATGCGTGTTGAGGTGTGTGTCATGGACTGATGTGTGTGCTGTGGCAGCTGGCTCACTGATGCGTGTTGAGGTGTGTGTCATGGACTGATGTGTGTGCTGTGGCAGCTGGCTCACTGATGTGTGTTGAGGTGTTGTCATGGACTGGTGTGCTGTGGCAGCTGGCTCACTGATGTGTGCTGAGGTGTGTGTCGTGGACTGATGTGTGTGCTGTGGCAGCTGGCTCACTGATATGTGCTGAGGTGTGTGTCATGGACTGATGTGTGTGCTGTGGCAGCTGGCTCACTGATGCGTGCTGAGGTGTGTGTCATGGACTGATGTGTGTGCTGTGGCAGCTGGCTCACTGATGTGTGCTGAGGTGTATGTCATGGACTGATGTATGTGCTGTGGCAGATGGCTCACCATGAGAAGCTGATGTGTATTGAGGTGTGTGTCATAGACTTATGTGTGTGCTATGGCAGCTGGCTCACTGCTGTGTGTTGAGGTGTGTGTCATGGACTGATCCCTGTGCTGTGGCAGCTGGCTCACTGATGTGTGTTGAGGTGTGTGTCATGTACTGATCTCTGTGCTGTAGCAGCTGGCTCACTGCTGTGTGTTGAGGTATGTGTCATGGACTGATGTGTGTGCTGTGGCAGCTGGCTCACTGATGTGTATTGAGGTGTGTGTCATAGTCTTATGTGTGTGCTGTGGCAGCTGACTCACTGATGTGTGTTGAGGTGTGTGTCATGGACTGATCTCTGTGCTGTAGCAGCTGGCTCACTGCTGTGTGTTGAGGTGTGTGTCATGGACTGATGTGTGTGCTGTGGCAGCTGGCTCACTGCTGTGTGTTGAGGTGTGTGTCATAGTCTTATGTGTGTGCTGTGGCAGCTGACTCACTGATGTGTGTTGAGGTGTATGTCATGGACTGATGTGTGTGCTGTGGCAGCTGGCTCACTGATGTGTGTTGAGGTGTATGTCATGGACTGATCCCTGTGCTGTGGCAGCTGGCTCACTGATGTGTGTTGAGGTGTATGTCATGGACTGATGTGTGTGCTGTGGCAGCTGGCTCACTGCTGTGTATTGAGGTGTATGTCATGGACTGATGTGTGTGCTGTGGCAGCTGGCTCACTGATGTGTGTTGAGGTGTGTGTCATTGACTGATATGTGTGCTGTGGCAGCTGGCTCACTGATGTGTGTTGAGGTGTGTGTCATTGACTGATGTGTGTGCTGTAGCAGCTGGCTCACTGATGTGTGTTGAGGTGTTTGTCATGGACTGATGTGTGTGCTGTGGCAGCTGGCTCACTGATGTGTGTTGAGGTGTGTGTCATGGACTGATGTGTGTGCTGTGGCAGCTGGTTCACTGCTGTGTGTTGAGGTGTATGTCATGGACTGATGTGTGTGCTGTGGCAGCTGGTTCACTGCTGTGTGTTGAGGTGTATGTCATGGTCTGATGTGTGTGCTGTGGCAGCGGGCTCACTGCTGTGTGTTGAGGTGTATGTCATGGACTGATGTGTGTGCTGTGGCAGCTGGCTCACTGCTGTGTGTTGAGGTGTATGTCATGGACTGATGTGTGTGCTGTGGCAGCTGGCTCACTGCTGTGTGTTGAGGTGTATGTCATGGACTGATCCCTGTGCTGTGGCAGCTGGCTCACCATGAGGAGAAGCTGATGCTGATGGAGCAGAGTCTGCAGACCACACAGGAACAGCTCAGTCAGCGGGTCGCCGAGGTTGTCCGCCACGACCAGAGCAACAGGAAACTGCAGGTGGATAACAGGCATCAGGATGTAGTGATAACTCTTCACCATAGTCCACAACCTAGGTCACTCTTTGCCATAGTCCACAACCTAGGTCACTCTTTGCCTTAGTCCACAACCTAGGTCACTCTTTGCCATAGTCCACAACCTAGGTCACTCTTCATCACAGTCCTCATGACATAGGTCATTCTTCTCCAAAGTCCACATGACAGAGATCACTCTTCACTATTGTCCACATGACGGAGATCAGTCTTCATCATAGCCCTCTTGACAGAGATTACTATTCCTCATAGTCAACATAACACAGGTCACGTAGTTCACTTTTCATCACAGTTCACATGACACATGTCACTCTTCATCATAGTCAACAATACATAGAATTTTTACTGATATTTCCGTAACCAGTCAGCAGGAACTGCTGGTAAAAAGAAAACAGGATGTATTAGAGCATTGTCTAGATTGTCCAGGTCAGATCTCTCCTCTGCACCTCTGGCAATATATTTCCACACCTACATATGGGCACTCACTTCCTTCCTCCTACCCCGATATACACATATTAACACAGATGCTTTATTCACTCACTTTTCCTACACCTTCTCTCTCACACACACTCACACACACACACACACACACACACACACACACATGCACTCTGCATGTGCACTCTATCATTCATAATCTCATGCCTATTCCCTTCTGCCCCTCAACACACACACACACACACACACACACACACACACACACACACACACACACACACACACACACACACACACACATCATCCCACACTCTGCTTCTTCTCATCACCAAATGTGTTTAACCACACCGATGAAAAAGACCGATTTAATTTGAATGTTGCTTCCACCCATTACTGTTGTCCTCCTCACCAAACGCTGGTCATCATGCCACAGGCAGAGCTGAAGACCATGCGTGAGCGTGCCAGCAGCTACGAGGAGGAGGCCCAGGAACAGAAGGTGATGCTGGACAAGATGCGCCGCGACCTGGGGGCCGCCAAGGAGGAGTTCCACGCCGCTGTACAAGAGGGCCAGGCCTTCAAACAGCAGGCCCACAAGCTGCACGTGGAGCTGGAGGCCTCCAGGGAACAGGAGAAGATGCTGTCCGACCAGGTGAGGGACATGCTGCTGGTGACTCTGTGGATGGAGATGGTAAACCCAGGTCCAGGGTCTTACTGAACTCATGGCCATGAGGAGGTTGTCCCTGGCCAAATTTTGTTAAGAAATCCACTTTGGTGGGTAAACAAATTCCAACCATGTGGACATGAAAAAAAAATCTGCTGTTGTTTTCCCCTATTGCATATATCTTATGAAAAGGAGGGGTTATTTTTTTAGTAGTATACCTTCACCTAATATATTCTGATTGACAAAAAAAACTTAGTGTGATTTGAACATTGCCACTACCACAGCAACAACAACTCTTGTTTACTTATCTGCTGCATAGGACCATCATCTCTATCATTATCACCACCACCATCTCATTCACACCAGTTGGCAATCTGTAGTTTACTACAATGTCAGATCAGCTCTGTGTAGAGACAGACTGATAGATATGCAGACCGACAGATTATGATTGTTGCATGATTTGTTTCAGTTTGGGTATATGTATGTCTTGGTTAACCTGTGTCCTCGTCGTTTTGACCTGTGCAGATCGAGCAGCAGGACCAGATCCTGAGCCAGCTGCAGACAGAGCTGCGGGCGGAGAGAGGGCGCCACCAGGACACCGGCAAACAGCTGGCAGCCAGCAAGAAGGCCTGCACCTCTCTGGAAGAAGAGGTGGCCTCCTGTCAGCGACAGCTCAGAGACTTCTCTGACAAGGTGAGGAGGAAGGACACCATAACATTTTTTGTTGATCTCTGTTGTAACTGTAATCTGCGGGTAGAAACAGTTTGTGTTGAAAGCATTGAATCTGCACTCTGAACAATAACAAGTTGTCAGTGCCAGCAGGATTTGCAACTCAATCCATAATATGTACGTCAGAACATGCTCACTCCCATTTTAAAAACCCGCATGAAAGTAGGGTTGCTGAAAAATCTGGAGGTTAGTTGATGTGCTTGGATAAGGGGGAACAGAAGAAAGAGGTCTTAAAGTTGTTTGAGGGAGAGAGAGAAGGGATGACACATGTAGCTGGATTGGATGTTCTGAAGTTTTCTGACAGAATACCCAAGGGAGCTTGTTTATTTGTTTGCTTTGTTTTCGTTTAAAATCCTCCTGTAGTCTTTTAATATTTCACAGTTTCACTTTGTATCAAGACAGTTAGCTACATATGTTTCATTGTTTTCCAAAGGTCACAAGCAATTGTTATACTGTATGCAAATCTGTTGATGTCAGTATAAACGTGTTACCATAGAATAATATTTTTTTATTTCACTGCAAAGGACATAAAAAGAACACTCAGGCAAAGATGTCATTCACTTGAAAAGTGTTCAAGATGATAGTAGACTGTGTTGATTTACAGAAAAAATGTAAAGACTGCACACACACACACACACACTCTCTCTCTCTCTCTGTCACAGACACACAGACACAGACACACAAAACACACACACGCACGCACGCGCGCGCGCACGCATGCACGCACGCACGCGCGCGCACACACACACACACACACACACACACACACACACACACACACACACACACACACACACACACACACACACACACACGCACACACACACACGCACACACACACACACACAAACACACCTTCCTTAGAAATGATAAAGAACACACAGAAATGTTAAAGAACACATAAAAAGTCAAAATCATTTCTCATTACTCTCTTAACATAGTGTGCAGCCTAAAAACATGACTTCTGACTCATTTAACCTTTGCTGGTGGCTGATTCAACATGCAGTTGAGGGTGAGGGACGAGTCGTTGTTGAAGCAGCGAGCCGAGTCAGAAGACCTCCAGCAGATGATCCGTGGTCTGAAAGAAGAACTGACGGACAAGGAGGCTCAGCTGAGGGCCACTCACCTTGACCTGCAGACCGCCCGCAAACAGACACAGCAACAGTCACAGGAGGTAGGGGTGGACAGGCTGTGGAACAACAGCAACTACAGTTTAGGATGAACAGGGGGAAGGGAGGTAGGGGTTGACAGGCTGTGAAGCAAGAAGAGAAAATTGACAATGAGGACAGACGGAGGGGTTAACAGGCTATGGAGCAAGAAGGGAGGGTGGACAGTGGGGACAGATGGAAGGGTTGACAGGCTGTGGAGCAACAAGAGTGGGTGGACAGTGGGGACAGATGGAAGGGTTGACAGGCTGTGGAGCAACAAGAGTGGGTGGACAGCGAGGACAGATGGAGGGGTTGACAGGCTGTAGAGCAACAGTAGAAGGTGTGTGGGGGGGGGGGGGGGAGGGGGGGGGGGTGGTATGTATGGAGATGTTGACAGGCTGTAGAAGAACTATACGGTGGACAGTGAGGACAGTTGGAGGGGTTGACAGGTTGTGGAGCAATACGAGAGAGTGGACAGTGAGGACAGAAGGAGGGGTTGACAGGCTGTGGAGCCACAAGAGACTGTGGATAGCGAAGACAGATGAAGGAGTTGACAGGTTGTGGGCCAACAGGGTGGGGACAGATGGTGGGATTGAGATGAATTAATGGTAACAACTGACAGTTTTCTGTATCTTTTTTTAATTTTTATTATTATTTGTATTTTTCATGGAAATGACTTTTTTAAATGGAACTGAAGACTGGGCGTGTATTTGTTGTGTGTTTTTTTCTCCAGAATTTCTCAATGCAACCACTCAGCTTACAGGTTCTTAGAAATAAAAGATGGATCTTTACATGACTTCAGCTACAGTTTTTGTTAACATCATGTCTATTTCAGGGATTAGATGACTTTCATATTGTTTACCTTTTGTATTTCATATGGTGTGGTATTAGCATGGATTATGGTCATGATATCCCTACAGAAGTGTGGTTATGTCTTTAGCTGAATCCCAGGTAGTTTTGAAGTGGTTTGATTCAACGCTGACAGTATACATCTTGTAAAGGTGTCCCAAATGATGATTATGAGGATGATGGTTTATATGAAAATCATGAACTATGAAGACATAGTGTCTCTGATTAAGATGATGATGATGTATGTTACAGATCATAAAATATGAGGACATGGTGTCCCAGATGCAATCAGATCAGGACAGGATTCAGGAACAACTGAGGAAAAATCAGTCTGATGTAAGTGTGTGTGTGTGTGTGTGTGTGTGTGGTGTGAGAGAGAGAGAGAGAGAGAGAGAGAGAGAGAGAGAGAAGAAGGGATGGAAGTGTTTATGTGTGCTTATGTGTAACAGAAAACTTGAGTACATTAAAACTGCAAACGGTGGGTCTGGTGTTGTGATTGTGTATCCAACAACTATGAATTGATACATTTATCAGTAAGCGTGGCCTTAAACCACATAGAGCACTGTACTCTGTTTTATCACAACGAATGATTCTAATTGAACATCTGTGCGGTGTGAATGCACAATGAAGGAAGCTATCATCTACAAGTCTGAGAAGTATGCCAGTCTAGCCAGCAGGATGAGGGAATCTGGCTTTCAAGTGAACATCCTTGTCAGAGAGGTGAAGGCCTACAACCTGAGGAAACAGCTCTTGATTTCTGATGAAAAGAGGACCAGAGCCCTAAAGGTGATGGCAGAAGCAATTAAAAAAGAGTTCCAGCTGAATCTGGTCAAGGAGAAACAGATGTGAATTTCATAAGGCTGAAGTTTCCCCAACTTATGTGGGCCTGATGGTGAAGGGATTAGGACGACCCTTACAACTTGACTAGGTCTCAGGGCGCCGGATCATCCAGGAGGTGCATGTTTTAATTCCACAAGTATCAAAACAAGAAACGAACAAACAGTTACAGTGGAAGAGTATCCTGGAAGCATGACCTGCATGAGGCTCAGCTCCTTGACTGTAAGGAATTCAGGGTCAAAACACTGGTCTGAAAGGAGTTTCTCCTCTGAAGACCTGCTGTCCAGGTGTCCCAAGAGTTTCTACCCACAGTTCTTTTAAACACATGCTCCCACATCAAAATCATTTTTTTTTAAAAAGAAAATGCAATATTAGACTATAGCAAAAAGTTTACAGTCTATTTGAAAATAACTATAAGGTTTTGCTGCCGAATTCAGTTTCTGGAACAGATTTTAAGAAGCTGACTAGCATACGCTCTTCAGTTATAGTTATAGTTATCAAGCAGATCCCAACGCTCCATGAAAAGATAAATTCTGCTTATACATGTAAGTTGTCATGTAGGCAAGTCATTAATTCTACTGCATTCTAAGTATTTCTTGCTTTGATGTGATATCATAAAAGGAATGAGGCATCAGATCAATCTTTCGGACTCATGTGTGTGCCGAGATGTAACGGATAAAGGGCACTCATTGCCAGAAGGTAATATTTGCACTTCTGGGGGCAATTATGAGGTCATTCAGATGTTGTTTCTGTAGACAACTTGTCCTAGGATCGGTGGTGTCAAAGACAGTTGGTATTATATTTATTACTTTGTTCCGATGTCATGAATCATGTCTGTTTATCAGATGTCATGAGTTACATCTTTTCTGGTGTCATGATTTATGTCTAGCTGTGCTGTGAGTTATGTCTTTTCAGTTGTTATCACGAGTTATGTTTGTTCAGTTGATGTCATGAATTATGTCTTTTTTTTTTATTGTATCGTTTCAGGTGATGTGAATTATGTCTGTTCTTTTTTTTATTATGTCTGTTCAGCTGCTGATGTCGTGAATTGTGTTTGTTCTTTTTTTTTATTATGTCTGTTCAGCTGATTTCATTAATTATGTTCAGCTGATGTCATGAATTTTATCTGTTCAGCCGATGTCATGAACTATATCTGTTTTTATGGGTTATCTGCCCTGATGTCATGAGTTATGTCTGTGCAGTTGACATCATGAATTATGTCTGTTCAGATGATGGCATGAATTATGTCTGTTCAGTTGATCTCATGAATAATCTCGGCTCAGCAGATGTCATGAATTAATATGCTCAGCTGATATCATGAACTCTGTTTTCTATGTCATGGATTATGTCTGCACATTCATTCAGTGAATTATGTCTGTTTTTGTCATGGATTATTTTGTACAACTCATTCATGAATTGATGTCTGTTCAGCTGATGGAGAGTGAGCATGCCTGCCATGAGCTGCGCGTCCAGTTGACCACAGTTCAAGGTCACCACAAGGAGAGCATGGAGCAGCTGGCAGATCGTTCGCGACAGCTGGCCGCTCACAAGACAGAACTGGCCCGTCTGCAGCAACAGAACGCCTCCATGTCAGACGAGGTAGAGTGACGTGAGGTGACAGTGACAGATTCTGTGTGAGGGAAGGGTGTGTGCTGGACCTGTGGGACGCAAAGACCCATAATGTGTGCATGTGCATGCAGACATTTTTTGTTTTTAACATACTTTCACTTACTTCTCTTTTGGCAGGTATATGATGTGTATAAATGTGTTGTTGAGTGCTGTTTGATGTGTATTATATTTATTACAGAATGCTATGAGCTCTTTGACAAGGAGTAAAGCACTCTAGTCAATGTCAATAATCAATATTTATGTGTGTGTACACTGGGAGATAATGTAAGTGGAATCAGTATATACATGATACGTTGTTCATATAAATCTTAGAAATTCTGTAATTTGTACGTTGATAAGCATATGAGTTATATATTCAAGCTGCATGACATGATTGTGTGTATGTGTGTGTATCGAACAGCTTCAGGTGTATGAGGAGAAGGTGCGGAAATTACACCTGGAGCTGAAAAAGATGCAGGAGTTGAATAAGACAGCTGAGGAGGAGGTCAGTGTTTATTCGTTGCTGTGTCAGGTTGTCTGTTTCTCTGTTTGTGTCTTCCTCCCCACCCTCATTCCCCCCCCCCCCCCCACCCCACCCCCACCCCCACCCCCAACTTCATTCTTCCGTCCCTGACTAGCAGGGCCATTTATGACTTCATTGTCTTAATCTCCATCTCTCTGGCTTTATTCCTGAACGGAAGTTGTTCTATGGGTCACATCTACACCTTCTTCACAAGTCTTAGCAGACCTGTTCACCCGTACAGGTTTGTCGTCTTGATGGTAACAGTGTTCCACGTGAAGACGATGTATTCTGGTAATGCAAAAAAGAAAAAGAAAAAAAATGACAAGTGAAAAACGAAAAAAGCAAAAAAGTAAAATAATGTCAAGCTACTGCCAGACCCGTAGTAAGTAATAGTCGAAAGAGGGAGTACATTTCAATAAAAGTGTGTAAAATTTACTTTCCTTCAAAGAATCATAGGCCTGTCATTCCATGAATTGATCCTGTAATAGGAAACTTAAGAGGGTCGTAGCATTTCTTGTCTAAAAATAAGAAAAAAATCTAAATGAAACGACCAGTCAAATAGCACTGTAATTGTCTAGCGTTTTTTTTTACAATCCGTTGTTTACGACAGAGTTGATAGGACTTTGTTAGAAACTTCTTAAGTGAGGAACTAACAAAGTTCTTTAAGTTGTTCAGTCAAATTTATCTGTGTTTATCTCCACACCTTTTTTTTTTTTTTTTTTTTGAAAAATTAAATTATGTTTGTATGAAAGTATGATGAAACAAGTCTGTGATTACTCACTATTTCTATTTCCGAATGAAGCTGCCATCTCTATGAAATCATGCCCTTACTGATGCTGTTGTTTCTTAATAAAAAGGCCAGCATCCATCTTTGCACTGACCCAGATCATTACGAGTTCATCAGAACCAATCAGTCGAACTGTTGTTTGCTCTGAACCTAGTGAAGTTGTTAAGAAATCATTGTTGAGTCCATTGACATGGACAGTTAATGTGTGTGTGACAAATGCACAAGCAGTACTTTTAATTTGAGTAAAGGTTCCCTTGCGGTTTGCATGGGTATATCATGGTGGTTGAACTCTGTAGATGTTTAAGCTTGTCCTATCAGGAGAGGAGAAGTTGACAGTGATGATGGAATTGAGGCAGTGATGATGGAATTGAGGAGGAGGAGGAGGATGTTACAGTTGCGGCATTTTCAGTAGCACCACACTAGCCTTCAGATAGACCTGGTCTCAAGTCAGGAGAAACGGAAGATGACAGTGATGATGATGATGATGACAATGTTACAACAGCAGCACTTTAAGGAGTCCTACACCAGCCTTCAGGTAGACCTGTTCTCCAGTCAGGAGAAACAGAAGACGACAGTGATGATGATGATGATGATGATGATGACGATAATGATTACGATAATGATGACAATGACGATGATGATGATGACGACAATGACGATGACAATGATGATGATGATGATGATGATGATGAAGAAAAGGATGATGATAATGATGACGATGACGATGATGATGATGATGTTACAGCTGCAGCACTTTGAGGAGCGCTACACCAGCCTGCAGGTGGACCTGGTGTCCAGTCAGGAGAAACAGAAGCAAGCCCTGGCAGAGCTGGGGGCCAAGGAGGAGGAGCTGGTTGTCGTGCGTGTAGAGTTGTCTGCCCTGCAGGAAAAACTCAAGACTGCTGTCGAGGAGGTCAGTTAGCAATATCACATGTTTTCTCTTTTTCCGCCTTCTCTACTTTCACATGAAACCACTGCACACTAGGATGTAGGTTAAAAGACAGCACTCCTTCTCTGGAAACCATTCCAAAGCAAGACAAGATGCCCCCACCCCCACCCCCAGTCAGCCCCCCTGGCTCCCCACCCCACTCCATAATACTATGAATATTACAGGAAAGACTTCCCCCAACTTCATCTCCATCTTTTTGTAACGTTGTTTGAGTACGACAGACAAGAGACCACCCAGTCACTGTTTTACCCCATCCCTTATCTTTGTGTAAGACACTGTGAATATGATAGGAGAGAGCCCTTCCCCTTCCTTCTCCCAGTCTAAAGCACACGATGAATATGGCCGGAAAGAGCCTTCCCCCTCCATCACCCACCTTTCCCCTTGTCTGTTACACACACTGTGAATATGATAAGATAAGAGCTTATTCTGTGCGATACAGACCTCAAGATTGATGGAACAAAATCCTAGGAGAGAGGGGGGTGGGGAGGGTAAAGTTTGTGAGGATTTTTTTCATTTTACTTTTGACCAGCATAGCAGATCTATTTGACGGCATGCACTAAATAGAAAGGACATCATCCTTTTCAATCGCCTCATGTAGACTACATGAGGAGCATGATGAAATGTATGGTAGAAGTAAAGAACCTCTGTCTGTGAAAATTAAGGAAAGAAATCGTATCCTTGGAACTTGATATGTCGTGATCTGAGGCCTGTATAAGTTTGCAAAATTGTTTTTGAAATTTCGTTTATGGCAATATAATTTTTCTTTCTTTTCTTTTCTTTCCTTTCTTCCCTCTTTCCCTGCACCAAACTCCCCCCATCCCCACCCCCCTTTTTTGTTTTTTAATGCATTTAAATCTAACACGACCAAAATGAAAGAGTTTGTAATGGATGAGATAATTTGAATCATTGTTCATGCCTGCATTTTGCTTTCAGTCCAACAAGCTAGGCAACGAACAAGAGTTGCTGCGTCACAACTACCGCAGCGCCAATGAAGAAATCCAAGGCCTGCGAGTGGCTCTCGAGGAGTCCAGAGCCAATGGGGACCGCCTGCATCGCGAGAGTGAACTGGTGGTTCAGAACGTCAACACCTGGGTGCAGGAACAAAAGTGAGCGTTGACCGTATGTGTGTGTGTGTGTGTGTGTGTGTGTGTGTGTGAACTAGTGGTTCAGAATGTCAACATCTGGATCAGGAACAGAAGTGAGGGCTGACTTGATGTGTGAGAGAGTGAACTGATGGTTCAGAATGTTATGTTTGTCACTGAGAGTTGTCTTTGTGTGTCGTCAAGAGTTGACTTTGTGTTGACACCCAGTAGTTAACTTTGTGTCTTGCATGTCGCTGAGAATTGTTTGGTATCCATGTGTGTCACTGAGAGGTTGGGTTTTAGTGTCTCTTTTTCGTGTGCACCCCTCACTGGCGTTACTCTTGTGCAACTGGTTTCAGCAGACCATACACAGCCACACTGAGGCTCATCATGTTGCAGGCCCGTCGTGGGCAGTCCACAGGGAGCAACCCTCATCAGTTCACATGAAATCAGCTCTCAGAGGAGACACTACCTCGCTGTCACATGCATGGTGTTCTCTTAGTGAATGTTCTGGTCATACCTATACAGGACATCATCAGCCGAGCCTTCTACTGATGGCAGTCATTACTTGCTCATGGAACCAGCATTAGGGAGCATCTGTCTCCAAAGGGTGGGCGCCACCATGTCAGTATGACAATAGAGTCCTGAAGAGGTGGCCATTAGTGTCGCTGGCAGCTGGAATCTTGCTAGTTGTTCTGGTATGCAAGAGTGATGCAAGTGGAAAGTCAGTGATGTGTTTTTAGGAGTGTTGTGAAGTGCAAGTCTTTGCGAGTTTATTAGTGTGTGTCCAAGAGTCGGTGTGTGTGTGTGTGTGTGTGTGTGTGTGTGTGTACGTGTTGGTTTGAAACGTTGTCCCCGGCAATGACATTCTAGGTATCACACTGCCTCGTACATTCAGTTTTCTGTTATTGTCAGTGAAAATCAAGACCCTGACCATGAAGAGCCACATGAGTATAGATGACATTCTTAAACAACTCTCCATTGTTTGTTGTTTGGTTGCTTTTTTTTTTTTTTTTTTTTCTTTTTTTTTGTACCACAGTTCTTTTGGTATCCTTGTTTCTGCTACATGTTACATGTTCTTGTTTTTTTTTGGTCAGAATTTGCCTTGGTGCATTGAACAATGTGTTGACAGTTTGGGATGTGGATTTTTAATGTTCTTTGCGTGCCTACTGCCCAGAAGTTGTGCTGTAATTGTGATTACCTGTTGTCTGCCTCCCTCCATTCTTCCATTTCTGCAGATGTCCCCTCCAGGCCACCCCTCTCCTCACCCCCTCCCCCACCCTTGCCCTCTCCATTCCTCCTGCCTCTCTGTTTGTCTTTATTTCTCCCTCTTTCTCTCTCTTCCCTTCTGATATAATCACACACGTATTCATGCTTGCACACGCTCACACACACACACACACACACACACACACACACACACACACACACACACACACACACACACACACCCCTCTCTCTGTCTGTCCCTCTCTCTGTCTCTCTGTCTGTCTGTCTGTCTGTCTCTCTCTCTCTCTCTCTCTCTTCTCTCTCTCTCTCTCTCTCTCTCTCTCTCTCTCTCTCTCTCGCCCTTTATGTGTGTGTGTCTGTCAGTCAGTCTTTCTTTCTTGTCTCTGTCCCTGACTGTCTGTCTGTTTGTCTCTGTCTTTCTATCTGTCTCTGTGCCTGATCCAGACCCTTTTGTGGACATTTATATGTATATATTATGTGTATTATATTAAATGTGTTTACCTTAGGCGTTTGTAATTTCATCATTTTTTTTTCTTCTGAAAATTCTTTTTCTATGTTTTTTGTTTTAACCTTTTCAACCTAGACAAGTTTCGCAGCTTTGTCAGCCTTTCCATTTTGGCTAGTTTGGGATGATGTGTATTCAGAGAATAGATAATTCATTTCAGTTCTGATACCCCAAAATCTCTGATATCTCAAAAACCATATCACCGAAAGGCTAGCAATTTCATATGGTTATTGTAAAATGATTTGATGTATAAGCAAAAAAAAAAATCTGATGTAATACTATGCATGTCTGCGCTTTTAATGCTTGGAAAAACTCAAACATTATCGTATTCTTTTCACAGCTCTGATTTTAATGTAAGTGTAGAAGAACACTAATCATTGAAGAGCTCTACAAAACTTTGTGTGCGTATTAGGGAAGAAAGATAAGTGCAAGTTTGGTACCTGTTCATGATCTGGTAATCCAGCCTGAGCTAATCATGTGAATGCTTGCATTGGGTGAGAATGACATTCAGTGGCACCCAAACAGCTTTGTGGCATAGTGCTGAATGAGCTAAGGGTATTTTACATGAATCAGTTTATCCTTGGTGTCATTTCACAATGGTTTTCCTCTGTTTGTACAGGATGGCCAATGAGAAACTAGGCAACAAAATCAGGTTGGTGCTGCTTGTGTCGTACGTATGACAGTTTGGAATGAGCACTGATCAGGAACACTGTTCTGAAAATCCTTCTTAGATTGGAAATTGAAGGTGAACAAAATTTCAGTAGTAGGTGCGTGTGTGTGTGTGTGCGTGTGTGTGTGTGTGTGTGTGTGTGTGTGTGTGTGTGTGTGTTAGGTAGGTCTTTGGTGTGTATGTGTGTGTGTAAGTATGTGCGTGTATGCATGTGTATGTGTGTGTGGTGATTCTTTGTGTATATGTATGTGTGTGTGCGTGTAGCGATGCTGCAGAAATGTCTTTCAGTAACCACCTATTTAATATCCAGTACAGAGAGGTGATTTTTCTTGAGAGGCCAATCCAATTCAGACAAAAATCAAACGTTGGAAAAAAAAGAAAAAGAAAGATCTTCAAATTAGGGAGCGAGTCTTTCCCATTAGTCTTTAAGGGGAGGTTATGCTGTTTTGACATTGATCTTCATTGCAGACATCAATATTGTTATTAGTGTAAGCATTATTACTAATTTCATTATTGTTATATTTGTCATTATGTATGAACATCTGCTCTGTTGTTTCCAGGGAACAGAGTAAAGCCATCATGAGTCTGACCAATGAAAAAGAGTGAGTCCACCAGCCTACGCTTTGTATGTCTGTGTTGTTTGCCGTCATTGTGGCCCTTCCCACTAACCACCCCTGATCATGGGCCTGACCAGTAAAACAGAGTGAGTCTGCATGCCCATGCTTTGTGTGTCTGTGTTGTTTGCCATTATTGTAGCCCCACCTTCTAAACCCCCTCAATCATGAGTCTGACCAATAAAAAAGAGTGAGTCTTACCTGCCCATGTTTTGTATGTCCATGTTATTTGCCATTATTGTAGCCCCACCTGCTAATCACCCCCAATCATGAGTTCGACCAATGCAAACGAGTGTGTCAACATGCCCACGCTTTGTACATTGAGTGTTGTCTGCCGTCGTTGTGGCCCATCCCACCCACCATGCTTAGCACCCCTTTTCCTTCTCCCCCAACTCCCCTTTGCTGTTCACCTGTAGTGATGTGAGGTGTAAACAAGTGGGGTAAAGTTTGCTCCCATAAGAAAACCTAACACAGAGTAACTTTTATTCAAGACTGGCACAGCCTTTTAAAACTTGAATAAAGTCAGACAAATACAAAGACGAACAATCTAATAGTGGGGGAAAAACAAGCGCAGGCCAACAACTCAACTGTCTTCATAGTAATGACTTGGCAAAGATTTGGACTTGGGGAGGGGGGGGGGGGGTGTTGAAGATGGAGAAACTGGAAATATGAAATTAAGAAAATATATCATAGATATGAAAACTCTTCGCTTCAACCTGTTCAACTGTAGTGATTTTAGCTGTTCACCTGTTGTGATGTTAGTTTTGTTACCTGTTCAACTGTAGTGATGTTAGTTTTGTTACCTGTTCAACTGTAGTGATGTTAGTTTTGTTACCTGTTCAACTGCAGTGATTTTAGCTGTTCACCTGTTGTGATGTTAGTTTTGGTACCTGTTCACCTGTAGTGGTGTTAGTTTTTGTTACCTGTTCAACTGTAGTGATTTTAGCTGTTCACCTGTTGTGATGTTAGTTTTGTTACCTGTTCAACTGTAGTGATGTTAGCTGTTCACCTGTAGTGATGTTAGTTGTGTTAGTTGGTCAAATGTGATGATGTTAACTGTTCAACTGTGGTGATGTTAGCTGTTCACCTGAAGTGATGTTAGTTGTATCAGCTGTTCACCTGAAGTCATGTTAGTTGTTCACCTGTAGTCATGTTAGTTGTTCACCTGTAGTCAAGTTAGTTGTTCACCTGTAGTCATGTTAGCCGTGTTTACGTGCTCACCTGTCATGATGAGCGCTGTGTGTGTGTGGTGCAGGATGCTGATGGACCAGGTCCAGAAGGTGCAGAAACACAACAATAAACTGCGGGTGGAGCTGGAGGACCGACAGACAGAGGGGGAGAAACTGCGGGTAAAGGATCCTGTCTCACTCCTCACTCCCTCCTTCACCTGTTCCAGATTTCCCTGATGAAACACACAGTTAACCTGTCCTGTCCATGCACATACTCACACACTCACACACATGATGTGCACGTGCATGCATGCATGCACATGCACACACACACACACACACACACACACACACACACACACACACACACACACACACACACACACACACACACACACACACCACATACTGGTAAATAAGCAATAAATTATTTGAATATCTTTATTCTTGAACTGATAAATGCCCTATTGAATGTCTTCGATTGTGACAACTGTATAGGAAAATCAAGGTTTTCTTCAAAGATTGTGTGTGTGTGTGTGTGTGTGTGTGTGTGCGTGTGTGTGTGTGTGTGTGTGTGTGTGTGTGTGTAAGTCTGCCTGCTTTCTGATGTCATGGACCTGCTTTGTGGAATGAGTTTCTGTTTTCTGTCAAAATGCTTTTCTCTTTACCTACCAACACAATTTCAGCATTTTCATGTACGTCTCCTGTCACATTCTGAGAGTGTCTGTGATGTCCAGATGTATTTTGAATGTGTGAGTGTGTATGTGTGTGAGTGTGTGTGTGTGTGTGTGTGTGTGTGTGTGTGTGTGTGTGTGTTGTGTGTGTTCATGTGAGGGGGTTGAGTGATAGGTGCAGGGATTTGGAATGGAGATATGTTTGTGTGTATATGCATGTGAATTTGGTGCATGACCATGTGCAACAGTAGTTTGAATTTTGATTTATTTTTTGGTCAGCTCGGCAGAGAGAGGGTGCATATAAATCCCATAGGAATAAAGATGATAATAATGATAATTATTGGTATTGTTATTATATAAATACTCAGAGCTTTGTAAAGAAAATGAGGAGCACATAAACATTGTCAGTTATGAATTATACTTGGTGTTCAAGATCTGTGTGGTTGACCGTTGCAGGCCCTCCAGAGTCACTCCGCTCACCAGCAAGTTCTTCTGAATCAGCTCAAGGGACGACTGGAAGAGCATGAGTAAGATCCTGTAGTTTTTGTCAAAGAAACAACATGTGTAAACAGTGTGGATACACATGAATGCACTTTTTCTTTAAAAAAACAACAACAAAGAAATGAACAAAAGCAAAAACAAAAGGAAAAAAACAACAACAAAGGCTTCAGCTTAGCCTTGACATTGACAGTGACCATGTGAGAATGTGAGGAGATAATTGTCACGTGCAGTGCATCCCCTTTGCTGATATTTGTAAGCTTCATTTTCATTGGCCAGTCTGACAGTGCTATAGGAATTGTCTGCCAGAAACATGAACCATCATGAATCCTGACCATAGTACACTGTTTCCCATCGATCCCTTTTACTTCCCTGGTCGAAGGATACATGGTACATGTGTAACATGCCGTGTATCTTCCTATACTGGACCTTTAGGTGCATAGCTCAGACAGCTCATTGTGTCTAAAGGTGCAAAATGCCAGGTGCCACTATGGACTGTGGTTACAGTAATAATCTGCAAAGGAAGCACATTCATCACACCTGTCGCTGTCCAGAACCATTGATTCTAATTCAGCATGTACTTTTCTCATGACAGGCAACAGAGATGCCATGTACATTGGTGTGTGTGTGTGTGCATGTTGTCTGTGTGTGTATGTGTGCGTTCTGTGTGTGTGTGTGTTCTGTGTTGTGTGAGTGTGTGTGTGCATGTTCTGTGTTTGTGTGTGTTGTATGACTGTTGTGTGTGTGTGTGGCATGACAGAGTGGAGCAGGACCAGGACAAGAAGACGAAGGTGGCCACTATTGAAGACCTCCATCAACGCCTCAAGGCCAACATTGAAAACATTCAGCTGCTCAACTCACAGGTAAAGGCATCCGTGTCCTGTAAAGACTGCATCTGCTCAGCTCACAGGTATAGGGATCATCTTTACCCAACACACATGTCTGCACAACTTTTATAGGTGAAGACATCCTTGTCCTGTAAACACTTTATTTGCTCAGCTCACAGGTAAAGGGATCATCCTTACTCAACACGCATGTCTGCGCAACTTATGGTTAAAGACATTCTCTTCCTGTAAACACTTCATTTGCTCACCTCACAGGTAAAGGCATTTACTTCCTTTAAACACCATATCTGCTTATCTCACAGGTAATGGCATCCTCCTCTTGTATGCACTTCATTCACTTACCTCTCTGGTAAAGGCAGTCTCCTCTCATAAACACTTCATCTGGTCATCTCACAGGTAAAGGCATCCTCCTGGCCTTGTTTGCAACAAAGTGGAGGTTCTATTATACCAGACTGAACACTGACAACCTCTCATCACTGGACTGAAACTGTACAGTCTTCTCTCTCTTTCCCTCTCTCTCTCTCTCTCTCTCTCTCCTCTCTCTCTCTCTCCCTCTCTCTCTCTCTTTAAGTAAACTTTGTGGACTTTGTTAAGTCAGTGGAGACATACTAAACAGGCTTGTCATAATCTCCTGTGTTGTATGTTTAGCAGTGAAGTTTGTGGACTTGTTCATTCCATGATGACATACCAAACTGGCTTGTTGAAATGTTTGTACTGTCCATCAGCAAATGCAGCAGTGAGTTGACATCAGTCAATAACTCTGTCAGTGTCTTTCATGATATATGCACTCCTAATTTTAGTGAGATCTGTGTTGTTCCAGCTGAGCAACTTGCAGAAAGATGATGTGTGGGTGTATGGAGATTTTTCATGTTGTGTGCCCACACCTCATTATCATGAGGTCTGTGTCATTTCAGCTGAGCAACCTGCAGAAGGACAACGTGCGGCTGCGTGGAGAGTTGGACCGGGAGATGTCTCTCCGCCAGAACATGGAGATGCAGCTGCAGGCCCGTGACCAGAGTCTGAGCACCCTCCGCAACCAGCTGGACACACGACCTCTGAGAGCCGAGTCCTCCACATCGGCTGACCCTGACAGACTGGTGGGTGACCTTTGTTCCTGTTATTTATTGTACCTCCTTCTCCTAAATGTGTAGGGGACCATGTCAGAGTGTGTTGGAAGTGGAGTCTTGTGTGTGTGGATTAAGCTTTATTCATGTAGTGCCTTAACATTATCTCACCAGCTGTGCTCACAGGCAGGTAAAATGCATCTCACCATGGATCCTATAGTTGGGAAGATGTAGTCACTATTATCATATTGTCAGATGGAACTGATAATTAGGGAGATGGATTATCGTGAACTGAGATGGCGCTAATAGTGAGAAAGATGGATTATCATAAGACTGAGATGGAGCTGACAGTTGGGGAGATCGAGTATCACAGACTGTGAAATGGGGCTGACAGGGAGATGGATTATTACAGAATGTGAAATGGAGCTGACAGTTGGGGAGATTGAGCATCACAGACTGTGAGATGGGGCTGACAGTTAGGGAGGTGGATTATCACAGAATGTGAAATGGAGCTGACAGTTAGGGAGATGGATTATCACAGACTGTGAGATGGGGCTGACAGTTAGGGAGATGGATTATCACAGAATGTGAAATGGAGTTGACAGTTAGGGAGATGGATTATCACAGACTATGAGATGGGGCTGACAGGGAGGGAGGTGGATTATCACAGAATGTGAAAAGGAGCTGACAGTTAGGGAGATGGATTATCACAGACTGTGAGATGGGGATGACAGGGAGGGAGGTGGATTATCACAGAATGTGAAAAGGAGCTGACAGTTAGGGAGATGGATTATCACAGACTGTGAGATGGGGCTGACAGTTCAGGAAATCGATTATCACAGAATATGAGATGGAGTTGACAGTTAGGGAGATGGATTATCACAGAATGTGAAATGGAGGTGACAGTTAGGGAGATAGATTATCACAGAATATTAGATGAAGTTGACAGGGAGATGGATTATCACAGAATGTGAGATGGAAGTGACAGTTAGGGAGATGGAGTATCACAGACTGTGAGATGGAGTTGACAGTTCAGGAAATTGATTATCACAGAATATGAGATGGAGTTGACAGTTAGGGAGATGGATTATCACAGAATGTGAGATGGAAGTGACAGTTAGGGAGGTGGATTATCACAGAATGTGAGATGGGGGTGACAGTTAGGGAGGTGGATTATCACAGAATATGAGATGGCGTTGATAGTTAGGGAGATGGATTATCACAGAATATGAGATGGAGTTGACAGTTAGGGAGATGGATTTTCACAGAATATGAGATGGAGTTGACAGTTAGGGAGATGGATTATCACAGAATATGAGATGGAGTTGACAGTTAGGGAGATGGATTATCACAGAATATGAGATGGAGTTGACAGTTAGGGAGATGGATTTTCACAGAATATGAGATGGAGTTGACAGTTAGGGAGATGGATTATCACAGAATGTGAGAGGGAGGTGACAGGGAAGGAGATGGATTATCACAGAATATGAGGTGGAGCTGACAGTTAGGGAGATCGATTATTACAGAATGTGAAATGTAGTTGACAGTTAGGGAGATGGATTATCACAGAATGTGAAATGTAGTTGACAGTTAGGGAGTTGGAGTATCACAGACTCATTCAAAAAAGAGTTGTCTTTTTTTCATAAAATTTCCATTGTATAGTATTTGGTTTGTTGGATGTTGTTTTTGTTTGGTATCTTTATTTTTTATGTAAGATAAGTCATGTCTTTTGTGAGGAAACTATCAAGGAAAAAGAAAATCTTGCAGATGGGTGAAAGTCTGGGGGAGGGGAGCGGAGGGAAGTGGGGGTTGGCTGGATCCTTTGGAAGAGGCTGAACACTAAACATCTGTTTAGAACGACTGTTCTTCAGTACCGTGTTCGGCTGATGATTGGGGGTGGAGAGTGAGAACGCTGAAGTGTGGGAAGGATGGAAGGAAGGGACGTCGGAAGATGCAAGAAGAGGATGGAGGTTGGACTTACCTTGCCTCCTCCTTTGTTCTCCTGCCTTCCCTTCTCACTAGCCTTCCAGCATCTCCCTTCCACCCGCTCCCCCCACTTTCCGTCCCCTCCTCCCCAACACCCACCCTCAGCCCTACCCACATTTGTGTTTAACTTTACTTTCTCCTAATTCATACGTGCTCACCTTTTTGCTGCCAAGTGAAAGGTCAGCACATTCTGCACTGCTCTCTATTCTGTACCCTGGTCATCAGCTACACACAGAGCTGAAGAAGAGTTCTGCTGAAAAAGTCTTCTTGGCCCAACCTCCGCTACAGCCTAACCTCCATCTGCATACAGGGGGAGGGGTGGGAGGGGGATTTTCATTGTCAACCTATGGATCTTATTTCTTCGTGGAGGGAACCCATGTTGAATGGTGAGTGTTTTCCAGGGACGAGGCGAGGCAGCCCAGAAAGAGTCACAGGCCTCCTCGGATCCTGAAATGAGTGCTGAGGTACCCATGTATCTCTAATCTCCTAAACCCTTAACCTCTGTCCTCTGGGATAGCGGTGTATCCGTTGTACTAGCCTGTGTAGGTCAGACCCAGCAGTGGCACAGCTTCTGCGTCTGATGCTTCACTTGATTTATACCAGCCTTGGCTGTAGCTGTGTCTGGTGGTTTAGTTCACCAGACCGATGTTGTCCCCAAATGGCTTCAGTTAGTGACCAATATTCCTCAGCGTTTGGCCACATGAGTGGGTTATTGACCAGTTTTCTTAGAGAGATCTCTGTGTTTTGTTACATGTGTCCAACGTTTCCTGTGCAAGATGCTTATATTTGATTATTACTTTACTTTTTTTTTTTTTTTTTTTTACAGTAGCCTTGCTGTTTAGGAAAATTCTGCTTATGTCTGCCTTATTGTTGACAATATAATGCTAAGTAACAAACAAGGAGGGCAGCTAACTGTTGGTCCCATGGTGAAGCAGTTTCATGCAGACTATTAATTGAGACTAATACCTGCTCCCCTAGAAACACATGCAGACTACTACTTCAGATTAATGCCCACTCCCCCAGGATACATACAGGCACAAAGCATACAGAACAAAAAAAATCTTTCCCCTAAATATGAAGAGTCAAGCTTCCCCAAACACTGTGAGCAAACCCATGGATATATGAACACAGAAACCCCCTAATATGATTTTGGCTTCTTCTGTGGAGACCGGCTGACGTTAGGCTGTCCCTACAGTTTTTCCTGTCTATGAAGTACCATGCTTAAACACTGTGAGCCAATCTATGCACACAGAAACTGCAGCAGGAGACACGGACTAACACACGGTAATTAGCATTCAGCACTGGTAGAGGCATTTGATCTGGAACAGACAGACAGTATCCAGATCTTTATCCCTTAAGAACAGATGAATCTGTGGATGGATGGAAAGAAGTGGCTTTCCATCAGAAGGGTTTAACAGTAATGTTGTTGTTTTTTTTCAATGAGTCCTGTCTGTATGTCACAGGAAAAAAACACATGCTTGGGTAAGTTTTGCACTTGCCAAGACTTTTCAAGTTTAATTTGACTGAAGTCACGCATGCCACGTTCATTGTTGAAAGCATGTGTACATGAAGTAGAAGACTGTCTGCCTCTAGTCAAAAGCAGCCTAATCTTAGTCCAGCCTGGCCCAGACTAGTTACCACTGGATTTTTAAAGACAGCAGCCAGCAGCAAACTGCTTAGGTCTGCCATACAACTCTCGTAAACTCCACATAGCTAGGCCTGTCAGAGTTGAGACTTGAACCTGTCATCACTATGGCACCAGCATGGGGATCATGGCATGAAAGAAAGGTACTGGTTGTCAACATTTCTCTTGCCTTGTTGGGTAAGGTCAGAATGAACCTCACTTGCCTAACGAATGATGTTCTTGCCCTGGGCAGTGGGACAGAGCCCTGGTCATTGGGTTATCTTCTCTTACCAGAAAAAAAAATGTGAATGTTGTCAAAAAAACGGAGTCACAAATGTAGGTCATGTCAATGTGGTTGATAAAATCTGAATGTTGTCAAAAAACAGCCAGCCACAAATGTCGGTCATGTCAATGTAGTTGATAGGAATGAGTCAGAAAGACTGAAACGCTTGAAACGCTACGTATTTTTCAGAAATAGCCGCACGTCTTGTGATCTTTGCTCTTTCTTTGGACAGTTCAAATACCTTTGTAGCAATCTGTAATGTGCTGTAGCAGTGTGTTACAACCTTAGCTTAAGAGACTGGGGCTGTGCACGTAGCCATGTGTCCTTGTTGTTTTTTTTATTATGCAGACAGCTGTCATCAGGGTATGCTTGCAGTAACAATGTATTTTGGTCTTTGTGTTATTGCTGGGCTCTTTATACAATACAGCAACATACCAGTCTTAGACGTAACTCTTGGGCATCTTGTGTAGTCTTGTATCGCTTTCAGTCTAGTCCTGTCCTCATCTTTATTGCCCTCGTTCAAGTATTTCTACGGTGGGTTTACACATGGCTGGACAGGTTCACCCTGCTCTCTGGGCAGCCATATTCTGCTTTCAGGGGCTTTTCGTAGTGGATATTTCTCTGTTTCCATGGCGTCAAATGCTGACATGGATGACAAGATCTTGAAGATCTCTGTTTTTTCCTCTTGGGGCTGCTCATCAAGTAAATTATTAAAATTGATTTCACAGCCTCTTCAAAACCACTCTATGTTCATTTGGCCCAACAGTCTGTTTCGGTTACGAAACAGCAAGCAGTATTTGCAAGAAGTTTTTTCTACCATGAGAAAAGATCTTTTTCGAACATTGATGAAGAGTTATTTGGTTGTTCATTGTAATTCAGCTATCTTTGCTTTGCTTTTCATGGGAAAACTATAGTTAGTAATTATCAGTGATCAAATAGTTATATAAACTGATTGTTTGTTAAATTAAGAATGGCATTTACTGACAACAGTAGCTGCTGCGTTGTGGAGCCTCTATGACTGAGCGTTTGTCCAATGGCTGTTCCTATGAAGTTACCGTTCTGAATCCTGACACAAGCTCAGCCGCGAATCTTCAGTTTAAAACATGATTACAGGTGCTGGGCAGTCTGGACATCTGTAGATCAGTGAGATTAAGACAGTCTGTACTTGATGTAGCCCTCCATTGGCTTCTTGGGGTTAGAACCAATGATGTCACCGACTGTCAGCAATAGAAATCCGTTTTTCTGACCACAGTCTGGTCACCTCTGTCTCTTAACACATTCATCTCTTGACTTGTCCATAGATCACTATATTTTTTTTTTTATTGGTAATCACTTAATTGATGCCTCTTGATGTTCCGACTGATCTGTGTCTTATCATTGGTTATCACTTAACTGATGGCTCTTGACCATTGATCTCTGTATTATCACTGGTAATCATTCTGTTGGTGCTTCTTGATGTGATCGTTGATCTCTGTATGATCACAAGTAATGGCTAAATTGATGTTGCTTGGTGCAGCCTTTGAACTCTGTATTATATTGGATTAAATTCTTCTTAAGATAAAACAATTATGAAAGTGTATTTGTGTTGTGTTGTGTAATTAATTGATTAAATGCTGCTTAAAGTAAAATCAGAATTACTAAAATATCTGTGTTTGTATTTTGCAATGGATGAAACGTTTCTTGAAAGTACATACAAATCTGTTTACCCATTTGATTTCATTGTATGTTGTAGATACGCTTGGCAAAAATATGATGAATAAGACAAACTGAAAAAACAACAACAACAAAAAACAGAAATCTAGACACAAAAGTTCTTGAGCGGTATTGCACTTGCAGTGTTTAATCATCATGCTCTCTTAGTGTGCTTTGGCCAAAGTTTGATAATTCTCACTAAATCTCAAGCGTGAAATCGTGTCTGGCTGTATCTGAATCTTGGACAGCATGCCGGTGCTTTGGAACAATAGTAGGACTATATACATATATATATCTGTGTAATATATATATATATATATATGTATATTTTTATATATATACATGTTTGTATGTATGTAAGGGAGAGAGCATGAATTTGCGCCAAAATATGCTGTTGAATCAGATCTGAAAGTATTTTGTATTGGGAGGAAGTACTTCTACCTTAGGCACTGGAAGGTCAGGTATCCCTCTACCCTCTGTAAGTGGAAGTGAATCAACACACACACACACACACACACACACACCACACACACACTCTCTCCTCTCTCTCTCATCTCTCTCCTCCTCTCATAGAGCTTTTACAAACACTTGGAGACACACACACACATACAGAAAACAATACACATGCACGCCACGCATGCACATGCACGCAGCATGCACACAGAGAGTTTTACACAAGCATTTGGAAACAAACACATGCATGCACTCACACGCACATGAATGCCCGCACACGCACACATGCCGCATGCACAACCGCATGCACGCACACCACACACACACACACACACACACACACACACACACACACACACTTTTACATAAATCTGGAAGATGTATATACACCTTTTGTAGAAAGTATGCTCAATTCAGATGAAGAACACACCAGTAGCAATTTTAGGGTGAACAGGTCTGTAGGTGTATCTGTGTCTAATGTAAATCAGCAATGTTATTGTACTAACTTACTGTGAGCTTCATATCTGTGTAATGTATCGTACTTACGAATGCATACTTTACATCGTGGCTGCTTGACATTTGTAAATAAGCATATGGGTAGCACTGTAGCATCTGTGGTCAATTATGCAGTGTGTAGACATTTTTCCATACATATGATGCTAATTCTTATAGACATCACCATTGCTTATAAAGATATCTGTTAGGCTTACTCTCTTTAATGTTAACTATTTAACTTTAAACCTCAAAATAAATGATTTACTTTAAATTAATGACTTGTCACAGTTTATCATTGTTATCATGTAATTAAAGATATGAATGCTCTTTAAAGATCAAAGGTTTTGTTTGTTTGTTTGTTTTTGTTGTTGTTATTGTTGTAAATTAAGGTTTGGTAAGAACTAACATTAACCTGATCTAATGCAGAGATTCAGGCTTGATAATGAATTATGATGTGGCTGGAGTTCAGATAGTGTATGTGTGGTCAGGGTGTATCCAGAAGATAAGGGGTACACTTCATCAGTTTTAACTGGTCACATTTTAGTGTGTGTCATTAACAGGTCATCTCCTGTAAAAAGAAAAGTTGATGTCACCATTTTGTTACATTCAGAGGCATTATTTGTTTGCATTTTCTTGGTCTGGTTTATTCCCTTTTCAATACAGCGAACGGTTTTCAGCTCAGATCAACGGTGTAGGAGGAACAGTTTGTTAAAGAAAACATCATCTTCCTAAACTATCTGAAGAAAGGTTCATAGTATAATGACAGCAGGCAGAGGTCGGGGGCAAATGGGATACAAAAGACGATGTTGAAATAAAAATATCAAATCCTTCACTGACACTTGGAACATTGAGTTCTGTGTTTTGAGCAGAATCATTTGCTTGTGCCTGCTTAGATTTGATTTAATACTTTTATTTCAATGTCATTGTTTCCATCCCTTCTGTTTCCCCCACCCTCCTTTTCCAACCCATCCCTTTAAATCATTTTCATGGTAACTGACAATGGATTATCCATACGTGTTTTTTTCCCCATGACATGTTTTCTTCTGTTGCTTGTTTGTTGTTGTCGTCAAGCCTGAAGAAGACTAGAAGGTGAAGGCTTGTTTCTTTAATGTTTGCTGCATTAATTCAGTGGCTTACCGCTTGAGTTTTGTTTTTGTATCTGAAGAAAGCTGAAAATAAATGCCTCTGACCCAGAATTGTACCGCTCCCAGTGCTTACACTGTGTGTCTGTAGGTTGGTGGTTTAAGACACCTAATTCTTACACTGCGTGTCAGTAAGTTGACGGTACATGACTCCCATCTCAGACACTGTGTGTCTGTTGATTGACTGTCACATGACTCTATCTCTAACGCTGTGTGTCTTCTGGTCGATGGTCATAAGGCTTCTGATCTCTGACGCCATGTCTGTTGGTTGACAGTCACACGATTCTTGAACTCCTACATATTGTGTCTGTTTGTTGATAGTCACATGACTCTGGATCTCTGACACTGCGTGTCTGTGAGTAGACAGTCACATGACTGATAACTTTAGACACTGTGTTTCTCTTTGTCAACAGTCCCATGGCTTGTAGCCTCTGATACTGTGTGTCTTTTGGTTGATGATCACGTGATTCCTGACCTCTGACAGTGGGTATGTATTGGTTGATGGTCACCTGACTCGATCCTAACCTCTGACCTGCTTGTCCATTTGGTTGCAGACCCGAGCCGCCCTGAAGAAGGCCATGGAGGACACGGGCATCCACGACCCGCAGGGTCTAGACAAGGCATACTGGATACAGCGGGTGGGGGAGGTGGGTCTGACTTTGTTGCCCTAGCACAGTTCCCACAGAGGGTGAGACAGGGAGGGAAGTGGGGGTAATGGGATGTTCCAGGGAGTGTACTGGAAGTAAACCTGTCACCGTCTTCTCTGCATATCCCTCTTTGTGGGGATTTCTTGTGGCTAGACGGGCAAAACACAGAAAGAGATAGGTCAAAGACAGGAAGAGATAGGCACTGCACAACACAGGAAGAGATAGGCTAAAGTCAGGAAGAGACAGGCAAAACAAAACACAGGAAGTAATAAGCAAAATACAGGAACAACAGGCTAAAGACAGGAGAGGCAGGCAAAAGACAGGAACAGACAGGCAAAAAGACAGTATGGATAGGTAGATAACAGGAGCAGACAGGTAGAAAACAGGAATACATCGGTAAAAAAAACAGGTACAAGACAGGAAGAGACAGGTACGAGACAAAAATGGACAGGTCGAAGACAAAAACAGACAGGCAAAGGAAAGAAAGAGACAGGCAAAAGACTGGTACAGATAGGCAAAACACAGGCACAGATAGGCAAAAGACAGGTACAGAGAGGCAAGAGACAGTAACAGACAGGTACAGATAGGCAAAAGACAGGTACAGATAGGCAAAAGACAGTAACAGACAGGCAAAAGACAGGTACAAATAGGCAAAAGACAGGTACAGATAGGCAAAACACAGGTACAGATAGGCAAAAGAAAGTAACAGGCAAAAGACAGGTACAGACAGGCAAAAGACAGGTACAGACAGGCAAAAGACAGGTACAGATAGGCAAAAGACAGGTACAGACAGGCAAAAGACAGGTACAGATAGGCAAAAGACAGGTACAGACAGGCAAAAGACAGGTACAGATAGGCAAAAGACATGTACAGATAGGCAAAAGACAGGTACAGACAGGCAAAAGACAGGTACAGATAGGCAAAAGACAGTAACAGACAGGCAAAAGACAGGTACAGATAGGCAAAAGACAGTAACAGACAGGCAAAAGACAGGTACAGATAGGCAAAAGACAGTAACAGACAGGCAAAAGACAGGTACAGACAAGCAAGAGACAGGCAAAAGACATGAATGGACTTGAACAAACAAAGGACAGGAGGAGACAGGCTAAAAACATGGACAGACAGGAAGACACAGACAAAAGACAGGAATGGACCGGCGAAGGACAGGAACAGAATGGCTGACAAAAGACAGGAACAAACATGAAAACACAGGAACAGAGTGGTACACAAAGAGGAACAGAACGGCAAACACAGGAACAAAATGGCAAACTGACACAGGAACAGAAATGCAGTCATCGGAGCGGAAGGTCAAACAAATACAGGATCAGCCATGCAAACACAAGAACGGATATGCAAACAGTGGAAAGGAGTTTTTAACACAGGAATGGACATGCAAACACTGGAAAAGAATGGCAAACAGAGGAACGGACATGCAGACTCTAGAAAAGAATGGCAAACAGAGGAACGGACATGCAGACTCTGGAAAAGAATGGCAAACAGAGGAACGGACATGCAGACTCTGGAAAAGAATGGCAAACAGAGGAACGGACATGCAGACTCTGGAAAAGAATGGCAAACAGAGGAACGGACATGCAGACTCTGGAAAAGAATGGCAAACAGAGGAACGGACATGCAGACTCTGGAAAAGAATGGCAAACAGAGGAACGGACATGCAGACTCTGGAAAAGAATGGCAAACAGAGGAACGGACATGCAGACTCTGGAAAAGAATGGCAAACAGAGGAACGGACATGCAAACTCTGGAAAAGAATGGCAAACAGAGGAACGGACATGCAGACTCTGGAAAAGAATGGCAAACAGAGGAACGGACATGCAGACTCTGGAAAAGAATGGCAAACAGAGGAACGGACATGCAGACTCTGGAAAAGAATGGCAAACAGAGGAACGGACATGCAGACTCTGGAAAAGAATGGCAAACAGAGGAACGGACATGCAGACTCTGGAAAAGAATGGCAAACAGAGGAACGGACATGCAGACTCTGGAAAAGAATGGCAAACAGAGGAACGGACATGCAGACTCTGGAAAAGAATGGCAAACAGAGGAACGGACATGCAGACTCTGGAAAAGAATGGCAAACAGAGGAACGGACATGCAGACTCTGGAAAAGAATGGCAAACAGAGGAACGGACATGCAGACTCTGGAAAAGAATGGCAAACAGAGGAACGGACATGCAGACTCTGGAAAAGAATGGCAAACAGAGGAACGGACATGCAGACTCTGGAAAAGAATGGCAAACAGAGGAACGGACATGCAGACTCTGGAAAAGAATGGCAAACAGAGGAACGGACATGCAAACGTGGAACAGAATGACACACACAGGAACAGACAAGCAAACACAGAAATGATATGCAAACACAGGAACGGAATGGCAAACACATGAACAGACATGCGAACACAGGAACAGAATGGCAAAGAAATGCAGGGACAGAGATGCCAACACAGGAACAGAACGGCACACAGGAATAGAGAGCCAACACAGGAACAGAGAACAAACAAGGAACAGACGGGCAGGCTAGGGAACAGACAGGAATGAAACAAGTTCTTTCTCTGTATGCTTCCTCTGTGCATAGGAAAGAAAGCGGTAGACAGGAAAGTAGAGTGCCCTTTGAAAGCCTTTATGAAGATCGGCCAGGGCTCCTGCTTCTGCAGCTGTTGTTACCGCTTGTCTGCGAGAAATGCTGATAGTGCAGCAGTGTCTGTCTTCAGAGTTTTGTTAAGATGATCATTACTGGATTTTCTTTTTTGTTGTCAGTGACATTGTTAATAATTCTCTCTCTGTCTCTCTCTCTATCTCTCTGTCTGTGTTTCTGTCTGTTCTCTTCTCTTCTCTCTCTCTCTCTCTCTCTCTCTCTCTCTCTGTCTCCCTCTTTCTCGCTCTCTCCATATCTTTGTGTGTGTGTGTGTGTGTGTGAGTGACATTAGTTCTCATACTGCATTCACACAACTTCAAAATATTTGCTTCTTTCATATCAGATGCAGTTCCTTGCATATAGTATATGTCACAGAAAGAACAGGATATCAGGACCATGTGGAAATTTCTGTTTTTAGAGAATATTTCAGTTGCCTCTAGAAAGTTCCAGGATAAACAAAATTTTGTCTTTGTCCAAAGACCGCATGGAATTAGAAGAAAAAAAATCGCAAGTTCTATTTTTCTTGGAACACGAATAATGATTATGATCACAACTTGTCCCATATGCCTGGAAAAATTTTCTTAAAATGGAGAGGGATTCTTTATTGACTAAGATGAAGAAAAAAAGTTCAAATTACCATAGGAAAGATGAGATTCAGTTTTGTCATAGATTAAATCAGGAGGAGTTCAGAATCATCGCAGATTCAGATTATACAATTCCTGTGATTTGTACAGAATGGGGTGTCATTCACTGCACCATGTCGAAGGGAAACACGGACTTTTGCTGAGTGGGTTTTTACCAGCTGGACTTTCGCTGAAAGATGTTTCACCTTAGGGGGTAGTTTTTAACATGGGGGAAATTTTAGTTGTCATCAAAACTCTCATCGACGCTCTCTCTCTCTCTCTCTCTCTGTCTCTCTCTCTCTCTCATGTATTGTTGTAAACTTTTACTTCTAAAAGCATGCAATAAAATTTCATAAAAGTGAACACATAACGTCTCCCTCTCTCTCTTTCTCTGTCTGTCTCACACACACACACACACACACACACACACACACACACACACACACAGTGTAATATTTATTTTGAATTTAAAAAACAAAAACAGTAATCCAAATCTGAACTCCTTCCATCCGTTCATGTGTTGATAAAATGAATTTTGTCATCCATCACAGTTATGGCCTGGGTGTAGGTCAGAAAGATGATCAGCCTTACCCAGTATGGAATATGATACACACTCTTAGATCGTGATTACATTCTTGGTACGGGTGGACAAACACCCCTTCCTTTTACATGTACCCCTGGAGCAGATATGATTTCCAGAAAAAGTACATAAGTCACTCGGCAGAAGTCTAGATATAATCTCCAGTAAAAGTACAGAAAACACTCGGCAGAAGTCTGGATATAATCTCTAGTGAAAGTACAGAAATCACGTGGCAGAAGTCTGGATTAATCTCCAGTAAAAGTACAGAAATCACTTGGCAGAAGTCTGGATTAATCTCCAGTAAAAGTACAGAAAGCACTTGGCAGAAGTCTGGATATAATCTCCAGTAAAAGTACAGAAATCACTTGGCAGAAGTCTGGATATAATCTCCAGTAAAAGTACAGAAAACACTCAGCAGAAGTCCGTGTGGAAAAAAATCCACTATTCCTTGTCAAACTGCCAGGAGCTGTGAACACCATGTTTTCCGTATAGGAATTGCTAAGACCCAGTGGTATTCCACTGGGCAAACTTTGGTGTCTGTGACCATCATGTTTGCAGTATGGGAAAAAGGTAGGACCAAGTGGTGCGCTGCTGGGAAACTGTGGATAACTGTGACTAACATGTGTATCACACTGGAATTAGCTGGGATTGTGTGGTACACCACAGGAGAAACAGATGATGCTGAAACTGTGTGGCGCGTTCTAGAGCTACTGAAGTGCAGGGCTGGACTGCTTGGATAGAGTGTGGTGGTGTGAAGCTGTGTAGCCTGCTGTTGGGAAGTAGAGTGGGGGAGGGGGAGGGAGAGGCTTTCAGTTCACTTTGCACACATACTGAGCCAGGTTTTTGTCCATGCAGATGCACTGAGCGAGGTGGCTGCAGTGTAGGTGGGTTACGCATGTTGTGCACCCCTTGGTGCTGTCTGCCTTCTTTATTTCTCTGCTGTGCCTGCTAGTTTTTCCATTACTACGTTAACACACTGAAAAGTTGTCTTCTAAGTCTTGAGTGTTTTTCTCATAACTTTTTTTTGCTTAACCACTGAAGTAGAAAGCTGTCTTTGTAAAGTTTTCTTTTCCTTTACTTCATAACAATATATGGCTTTCTGTACACCATGTGTAGCCGTAGGTTTGACTTTTATGACAGGTGTTGTGTACAGTTTCCACTGTTCTTTTTGTCCCACCATGTCCATGCAGAATACGTTGTAGTTGTCAGTAAATCTTTTGTAATAACTAGTGTGCTCTGTTCCTTTTCTGTATCAAGTGGATGATCAGAGCATAAGTGCGTTGCACAAAGCTTTGTGTTTTACTTCCTTCTGCCTGTCAAGGGTATGAATTATAGTCTGCAAAGCAGCAGTGTAGCGCACTGAATTTGTTGCAACGTGTTCTGTGTAGATGATTGTCATGCTTTGATATGTTGACTAACATGCTTTGTGCTTGTACGTTAAAATAACATACTAAATCTACAGCGATTCTCAACCACCTGACTGGCACACTTAATTCTAAACTGACTGGACTGTTCTTTGAATAACAACAAACCATAAAAAAAAAGTCTAAATGGTATTGGTAACTATCACGGGGAAGAAAACGACCCCTACACAGTCTGTGACACCCTCACACAGTCTTTGGTAATGGACAACCTCAATTGAGGTGCTGAAGCAAGAATTATTAAATGTTATCAACAGTACTTTTCTTTTTGTGTTAAAAAATATATATCAGATTAGTAGTGTAATCCGGAGTTGGTATTTTCCCATTGATTGAAACATGAACACTTGTGTGCCATACACCAGGGGTGATTTTTGTCTCTCTAACCATCCTGACTTATGAAGCAGCACTTGAGGCATGCGCTGTGTGGATGTCAATGGCAGGTTGACATCTTGCTACGAAAAAATCATGGGGCCCATAACCTCAGAAGAAAGCCTCCAGCCGAAGTTGTTCAGGAGGATCCAGAATACCCGGTGCTTCACTCGGTTTGTGTTGTAGGTTTGGATGACCCACGCCGATTTGTTCATACCTGTTGCAGAGCTTCTGCTGCCCTGTTAAAACTACTGGTGCACAGCACTGGCAATAAACAAACAGCCAGGCTGCTGATAAAACCAGTTGTCAAGAGAGCCAAATGAAGATACACCCACTCTCTCTCTCTCTCTCTCTCTCTCTCTTCCCCCACCTCTTCCAGCTCCTTCAGAAAGAGCCCATGCATTTGGCAATGGACTGTGACTCACTGATTAGACACCACCAACAGTAAGAGTTCACGTGGCAGGGCACACACAGAGGTCTGCTCAATGCCATAGTGGATGAGGGGGTGGGAGCAACAATGTGGCAATATTTCATGTAGGCCTACATCAAACGCGCCTGCTGGTTTGAAGAACGCTAGTGGGGATCTTTCTTTACTTGATATGAACTTGCCTGAGAGGCAAGCCACACAACACGCTCATGTCTGCCAGCCGGTTTGTAGTATCAAGGGGTTTTTTTGTTTTGTTTTTTAAACTGGTACAGGGTAAACATTTACCAGCAGAAAACAAGCAGAATCTCTGCCTGATAGGATGTATTCAGTAACTGGATTACCTGTGTGTGAATTGCCATCCACGAACATAGCTGCTGCTGCTTTCCATTGTCAACTTTCATGTTGTGGTTATTGACGTGGTGCGAACTTTCACTCACAATGTGTGACGTAAAACCCCAATGACAGCATACTGTTTCATAGGGTGAAAGGAGAATATTGGCTAATGAATACAAAAATGAATGTGAGAAGAAGAGAGATGTCCTGAGGATTTTAATTTTATTCAGCTAACAACAGCTTTTGTTAAATCATTTGTCTGTGGCACAGTGTATACGAATCGTATGTTGTAATTGTATATCCAACTAACATGACAGTCTTGATTTCTGATCTTACATGCTGTGTACTGGTATATGAAGAAAACTAAACTCTCATTCATACTGCAGGGTATTAACTGATTGACATGAATAATGAGAACTGCATAAATATGTGTATTTTGTATAAATTTATCTCCAGGTTCTTGATTTTTTGACTTTGCTCAGTACACAAAAGTGCATGCAGAAAGCAAACTTGGAAAAAGTAAATAACCGGGAGAATGTGTTTGAGACTTCTGTTTTAGAGAGTTCATTGCATAGGTTTCTTTCTTTGTCAAATGGAAACATGGAACCATAGATTGCAGTCAGTGTGTATAACATATAAAAAAGCTCTCTCTCTCTCTCTCTCTCTCTCTCTCTCTCTCTCTCTGTGACTGTCTTTCTCTCTTTCTGTTTCATGAAGGCTCATGGGAAGTGTGCAGTTTAAATGAAATTGAAATTAATGACAGCAAGAGTTTGAAATTAATGGTACTATTTCCCACAGTATGATTTGTCATGAACAGCTAGTCTGTTGCACATTCAGTTTTGAACAAATCGGGTTTTCTTGACATTGATCTGCATTTTAGATGCTGTCATACATCAAGGAAAGCATGTGTCAGTATCTGCCATGCTTTAGTGTTCAGGTAATATATGATGGAACCATGTCAGTGCGTTAGGCTGATTGTCCAGTACGATAATGGCCACTGGGACAGTTTCTCTCTCCCCTTTCTGCTCTCTCTTGCTCCCCTCACTCCCGTTCAAGCCCCTCTCTCTCTCTTTCTGAGAGAAACAGATCTAAGCTTGTCATTTTCTTTTAATTAATTCCATGGTCCAGCAGCTGTCATCGTAACAGACTGTTGTTCCACTGGGTATTACCTCTCAAAAGACTTCTCTCTGCAGATACGGCCCCAACCCATACTGCCTCAAAAGACTGCTTCCTAAAGACATGGCCCCATCCCATACTGCCTCAAAAGACTGCTTCCTAAAGACATGGCCCCATCCCATACTGCCTCAAAAGACAGCTTCCTTAAGACATGGCCCCATCCCATACTGCCTCATGGCTGCTTCCTAAAGACAGGGCCCCATCCCATACTGCCTCAAAAGACTGCTTCCTAAAGACATGGCCCCATCCCATACTGCCTCAGAAGATTGCTTCCTAAAGACATGGCCCCATCCCATACTGCCTCAAAAGACTGCTCCCTAAAGACATGGCCCCATCCCATACTGCCTCAAAAGACAGCTCCCTGAAGACATGGCCCCATTCCATACTGCCTCAAAAGACAGCTCCCTAAAGACATGGCCCCATCCCATACTGCCTCAAAAGACTGCTTCTCAAAGACATGGCCCCATCCCATACTGCTACAAAAGACTGCTTCCTAAAGACATGGCCCCATCCCATACTGCCTCAAAAGACTGCTCCCTAAAGACATGGCCCCATCCCATACTGCCTCAAAAGACAGCTTCCTAAAGACATGGCCCCATCCCATACTGCCTCAATAGACTGCTCCCTAAAGACATGGCCCCATCCCATACTGCCTCAAAAGACGGCTCCCTAAAGACATGGCCCCATCCCATACTGCCTCAAAAGACTGCTTCCTAAAGACATGGCCCCTTCCCATACTGCCTCAAAAGATTGCTTCCTAAAGACATGGCCCCATCCCATACTGCCTCAAAAGACTGCTTCCTAAAGACATGGTTCCATCCCATACTGCCTCAAAAGACTGTTTCCTAAAGACATGGCCCCATCCCATACTGCCTCAAAAGACTGCTTCCTAAAGACATGGCCCCCATCCCATACTGCCTCAAAAGACTGCTTCCTAAAGACATGGCCCCATCCCATGCTGCTCCAAAAGACTGCTCCCTATAGACATGGCCCCATCCCATACTGCCTCAAAAGACTGCTTCCTAAAGACATGGCCCCATCCCATACTTCCTCAAAAGACTGCTTCCTAAAGACATGGCCCCATCCCATACTGCCTCAAAAGACAGCTTCCTAAAGACATGGCCCCATCCCATACTGCCTCAAAAGACTGCTTCCTAAAGACATGGCCCCATCCCATACTGCCACAAAAGACTGCTTCCTAAAGACATGGCCCCATCCCATACTGCCTCAAAAGACTGCTTCCTAAAGACATGGCCCCATCCCATACTGCCTCAAAAGACTGCTTCCTAAAGACATGGCCCCATCCCATACTCCCTCAAAAGACTGCTTCCTAAAGACATGGCCCCCATCTTATACTACCTCAAAAGACAGCTTCCTAAAGACATGGCCCCATCCTATACTACCTCAAAAGACTGCTCCCTGCAGTCATGGCTCATCACATTCTGCTACAGTAGATTGCCCAGGAACTATTGTCCACGCATCATTTAGTGTGTGTGTGTGTGTGTGTGTTTCCTGTTGTTTAAGCTCTTCATCTGTATTTGTGGTGGTGTGTTCTAGCTGTCCATTCAACTGCAAAAGAGCACAGAGTACTGGTCAGACAAGGTGCGTTCCCTCTCAGGCATGGCAGACCGTAGTCGACCTTTGACCTCGGCGTTGTCACACCCGTGATTATCGTCATTGTCATTGTCATCAGGATGGTCGTCATTTCGTCCATGGGAATCGTCACTCTGATAGCTTACACTTACATTGGAGTGTTGTTTGTTATAAGAATTGAGCTTTGGTGGGATTTCATGTTTTATATTTTCTGCCTCAAGTCAGCAAATGAAATTATTTAGTGATATTTTGTGAGAAATATAGGGGACAAGTTTGATTTTCATGAAGTGTTTTTTAACCTTTTTTTTCATTTGGAATGTTGTCTTTTTTTATTTTTTATTTATTTCAAACCAGTGTTGGATGTAGCCATTTACATGTGCGGCCTCAACTCGGCAAATGAAATAAGTTAGAGAGTGTGGGTGAGAAACGCAGGGAGTGATTATGTCGTGATGAATTAACAACGTTCTATGCAGCAGTGTGGTGATATCCATACAGCTGTGGTTCATAGCATGACTGACCTACTGACCTTCAGCCACTCAGGAATCCTTAATTCCTCTGTTCTTTAGTTGTGTCAAGGCCATCGTCAACACTGCCTTGTTATACTTCCACTGACTGTGATGTTTTTCACCCTGTTTGTTTTTTTCCTAGACACCTGTATTTTGTTTTATGTTTCAATATTTATTTAGATCAGCTGAGTGTGTGTGTGTCTTAAAATGAATGGACAACGAATGTTGGTTCATATTTTACATGTATGAATTAAAATAACCAGTGCGGAGCCCCGAGGACTAAGAAGGTGGGTGACCTGTTTCCATTTCTTGCCTCATGTTATGGAGTTTGTCCAGCACTTTTATAGGTGAGCACCACACTCTTCTTATTGTTTGTTACCAGGGGCTGGAACAATCCCATGAATTTCTCTTCATTTGTTGTCCTACGTGTTTGATGGGAGAGCGTGGGGTGAGTGGGGGAGGGTTGTGGAGATGTTTTCCGTCCATTCATACTTTTTTTAAAGCAAAACTTTCCGTCCAGTCACAACACACCAGGTTTTGTTCAAATTGTAAAGTAAATTCCGTCCACTCGCAAAACTTCTTTCAGGAGCTGCAGCTGTGGTTTATTTTTAACCTCTCTGTCCAGTCACAGAATTGGTACCAACCTGTGTCAGTACTCTCCTCAGCTGTGGGTGTTGCCTCTCTCTCTCTCTGGTAGCAGTAGATTTCCTGTGTGGAGCAGACAGTGAGCTGGTCAGTCCATGTGGGTGGAAGTGTGAACTGAAGCAGACATCAGAGAAAGGAGTAAATGTGATGCCCTTTGGGACAGGATCCCAGGAGGCCGTGTCTCCCACTGACAGAGGTTGTTGGCCGTCCAGCGCATGAGCAGGTTGAAAAGTCTTACATAGAGGTCTCTGTCATGCTCTTTGTGTTGGTCCAGTAGGTTGCTTGGCTATACTGTCAGCTAGTTTGACAAAGAAATGGGGGGGGGGGGGGGGGGGGGGTGGCATGTTTCATACTTCATGTTTAGCTAAACATATTCACTATGTCAAACTCTTGCAAGCTACAGCAGTGAGTCAGTTCTGTTTGGCTTAATTTTTGTGGCTGGCGCAGTCAGTGGATGTTCCTATCACCGTCTTCCATCTCTTGCAGAACGTGAGGTCGCTTCTGCTTCTTCATGGTTCTATGGTCAAACCAAAGTACTCTCCTGGAACATAGCAATATCAGACAAGGTTTGTCTCGTGTGTACTGATTTGCTGAACGCACTTTCTTACAAGGATGGAGTTGGCTAGAAAGATGCAGTAAAACATTGACCAGTGAGACACATAGTCAGCCTTGTGGGAGTGGGGTTGGGGCTTTGCCTTACCATTGACAGGATTTGCTTCCCTTCACAAGTGGTTCATGTTGTTGTTCAGATAGTCAACAAAAATATATCGCTATGAACTGAACATTTTTTTCCGCGTGACTGTGCTGTGGTTCAGTTGTGTTACCTCATCTGCAGCAGCCTTTCCAAGACCTGCGCCCATGTACAGTTTTGGTGAATATATATACCATAAAATGAAAACAGACAGACAGATAACATCCTACCCTACTAGGAAATACAATTAATAAAGTTCTATGTATTCACTGTTTTTTTTTTGAAAGCCAGATTCTGTCATTTTTATTATTTGTAATACAAGAGACCGGTCTCTTGCCAGCATCACAAGATAATGTCGACCAGAAAGGTGTTTGATTCTGAAAGTTTCACCATTGTCAGGTATTCATTCTTATCATGCTGACATGAAGACATCTTGTTGGAAAGTCCCAGCCATAAACATTTTAGGTAGTGGAGTATCCTCTGATCTTTGACCAGAAATACACCAACAGAATATTCTGGCTGCGCGAGCCTCAGCTCCTTTCAGCTTGGTCCATTTTCAGTCCACACCTAGGATCTTCGCAGTGTGTTGTTAGAGGAGTGGAGTCTGCGTCTGACCTGTAAGCAAGCACCACAGTGAAACCCACCATCAGTTTTTCCCAGCCATGTATACAACTGGTCACCAGTGAAGGGACGCAGCTATGCTCCTTCGTACCAGTATTCAGTCTTGTAAGGACTATGTTCGCTCCGTGCATGGGAGGTTGGATAGAGCGAGGTTGGTGGATTTTACGGTATTTTGATGAAGGGAGGTGTACACTGGCTTACTGTCACTATTTACACTGGTACTGGCTCTCTCTCTCTCCCTCTGTCTTTGGCAGTGTGCATCATGCGCGCACGCGCACACACATTATTTTTTTTCCTTTTATTTCGCCGTCATATTTGTACAAGGTTTTCATGTACAAGAAATTTTTTTAAAATACATTTCATGAAGACCGACTCGCCCTGATTTTTTTTTAACATTTGGGATATGATAAATATACAGTTAAATTTCATAATGTCGTATATTTGTATATATCTGCTGCCAGTTTTGTGATTGTATATGGGTGATCTACCTGTGTGAGATTGTATGGAATGTTCCATTATTTAATTAAACGTCATACTATTTCACCTTTCTCTGAAGTGATGTTTGGAAAGTAGTTGTTCAGTTCATTGTATAGGTAGTTCCAGGTTATGAACAGGTCGACAAATAAATTTTGTTATGTTTGAAATCTATGAGTGAGTGTGTGTGTGTGTGCTTTTTTTCCTTTTTGAAAAAAAAATGTTGTGCTATGTATGTAGTTTACAATTCAATTCCTGAGTATGTGCATGTCAACAGTGAGTTTGAATATGTATGCAATCATACACTTACTAACATACATGCATGAACTCACGAACATAACTCTCTTACATGAGCACAATCACATGCAATAAATACATCAACACATGATCATGCATATGATTTCTCAAACATAAGATGATGTGAAAACACACACTCTCTCTCTCTTTCTCTCTCTCTGTCACTCACACACACACACACACACACACACACACACACACACACACACACACAATTTCATGCATACATATATCCACATATATGTACATATGCATATATGTATGCATGTACACACACACACACACACACACACACATACACACACACACACACACACACACACACACACACATATATACACACACAACGCTTCTACTTACAAAGGTCATGCATCCAGAACAATACAGGCACCCACGTCGCACATTTCAACATGCACAACCACTTACTTCAAGACATGCATTGTATGCCAATTGAAAAACAGTACGTAGACAGTGACATTCATAGAGATCTTGGAGAACAATTCTGGATTCGTAAGCTACAAACAAAGCATCCACAAGGCCTGAACACACACGACTAATCATTAGTTACATGCACTGAGTTCCCTTGCATTTAATAGTGACTCAGATGTTCGTCTGGTACAACTAACATAATGAAAACCCAAGAGAGAGAGAGTACAAAATAAATTAAAAGGAAAAAAAGGGGAGGGGGGGGGGGAGCTGTAAGTATACTGGTGGGGGTGGGGAGTGACAAAATGATAACAACAGGATGGTGTATTACACTTTGCATCACTTGGTGATGACATCACTGTCATGACGCAAGTTTTCTTTTAGCATTGACCCAATGATGTCACTCCACTTTTGACGCGATTACATAATCTGTCATCCTTGAAACAGAGCAGCCTCTCAAAATATCGGATTATATTTGTTTACATGGCTTGTTTTACCTTTTTACTTCAGTTGTGTATGTGTGTGTGTGTCTTTCTCTCTCTCTCTCTATATATATATCTATATTTATACATATATATAATATGTATATATAAACACACATATATATATATATATATATATGTATATATATATATATATATATATATATATATATATGTATATATATATATTATATACAAACACACATGTACAAATACAAAGATCGTTTCACACACACACACACACACACACACACACACACAATATACATACACACTGTTAAGAAAGTGAACTTAAGTTTTTATGTGAGAAGATATTTGTATGTACATTTTGATTTATTCCTCTCACACACTTTTCCACGGACATACGCTTTCATTTCTCAGCAGAGTTCTTCTTGCTAACTTGAGCCACTATTCTCTGTAAACGAAACAAGGAAGAAAAAAAACCCTGCAAAAACAGAAAGAAAATAAAAAGAAGAGATTTTTTCAAGAGCACAATGGGAAAAAGAGCTTAGCTCTACCGTTCACCTGGAATATTCGCACTGGACATCATCATCATTTCCCTTCTTTGACTCTCAGTTTCCATTCTTTCTCCACTTCTCTTTCATCTCTTTTCTTCTCTCTCTCTCTCTCTCTCTCTCCTCTCTCTCTCCTCTCTCTCTCTCTCTCTGTATTCAAGACACAGTCTGTTGCATGCCTCTTTGCTCAGCCCAAGTCTCCAGCCCTTTCAGATCTTCCTGCAATGTCACATGGTCTGCCGCCTACATTTGGACCTCTCTTGGTCAGTCATCTGCAAAAAGCTGGATCTGAGATGGACGTAAGCAGGGGAATCATTTACATGATAAAGAAATGAAATAAGATCCAACACAGCACCTTGTGGACTTCAGATTCTACATGTATTTCTTGGTCATGTCTAGTCAGCGAACTTTTAGAAATACGATATGGCAGCGTCTGCCTGGATATTCTGGTCGAAACTGTACATTGCACATAGATATGTAAACTGAATCCGACCCCGAAATGAATGGTTGAAGTGACTATTGGATCTTCTCAGGATGTTTCATGGAAAAGATCGTGCCAATCATGTGTTCTAGTAGCGTACATCACATGGTACAGATGTTAGTGATTCAGGCGGCATGTTTACTTTTGTCCAATGATTTCCTGATTACTTAATTTTCCCATGTCTACTGTTTTTTTCCTCAAACTTTTTTTTATTGACCAATGTGAACATTCAAACAAAGCAAATGTAAAGATATGATTTATAACAATATGCACACATCTGGCTTTTTTTTTAATAAAGAGATGGAGAGAGACATTGATTTGTGAAAATGGTATCAATGAGTTTTCTTTTAGAACAGTGTTATTTCCTTGGTTACCTAGTTAACTTAATCTGTATCTTGTAAAAGTGAACTGTTAAATTTCTATAATGTTGATTGTTTAGCCCCAAATTTAAAAGAAAAACTGGAGCACTGCCAAATGAAAGAAACAAACAAACACAACACATTTTTACAACGAAAACACAGTGAAAACTTTTGTTTTCATTTGCCTTGAATGTTGTTTGTCTTGCCTCAAGAAGAAGGAGAGGTTAAAACATGTAAGGCTTTAACAATTTATAGACAGAAATTGTGGTTTTTCACAATCTTTTCTTGTGTACTTAAGTTACATTAACATTTTCTGTAGAAGGCATATACAGAGAATAAATTTCCATGATCATACCTGAAAAATAAGAGGTAATAGGCACAAACTGATTCATCAGAATTAATTAAACAGTACCAATCTGAGTATAGTTAGAAAAAGATGTTCAGGAACATTTGGCATCATTGACTCCAATGGGGGGGAAATTACAAGAGAGAGGGAGGCAGCAATAGTGGACCTTATCCGTAAATATATTGCCATGCAGTGTCTGGCATACACAATATAATAACAACAATAAAATTTAATTATGAACAAATACATTTTTCAAAATGTAGTGGCTGTTCTGCTGTAGTCTGTGAGTTCAGTAGGTATATAGGATCATTCAGTCAGTTCGAATGCTATCTGTCAGATGTTACAGAAAAGAAAGTATTCAAGATACTTCTACTGCATAGTATATTAACATGAGAAAGGAGAGGAATGTGAAAAACAAAAAACAAGCAAAAACCCACTTTGGCTGGATGATTACTGCAAAACAGATAATTACGAACAAAGTAAAAAGTCACAAACAGTAAACAATGGCTGCACCAAATCCACAACTGGCAACCCAAGGAAAACTATGCTCAAAAAAAAAAGAAAGAAAAGAAAAAAGAGAGAGACAGAAGGGAAAGCACAGCTCTACCAGCCACAGTATGTGTGTGTGTGTGTAAATGAGAGAGGGTAGTGTTAGCATGTTCGTATGTGCTGCGCATGTGGGCACCTACACTAATGAGAATGTGGAAATAGCAAAGGTGACTGATTAGCATTGAAAGTAACTGGCTTTAAAACGGCCATTTTCATTCTGGTGGGTTAGCTTAGTGTGTGATGGGGTCCTGTCTCCCACTCTCCTAGGGTGGTTAACCCTGCCTGATATCATACAGTTTTAATGTCCAAAGCTAGTTCAACTTTTAACAAATGATCTTGAAGAGCCAGAATGACAGATTGTTAATCGTCTGATAAAATGTTCTCTCTCCCCCCCTCCCCCCCCCCCCTTCCACTCCCCTCTCATTTCATGCTTTTTAGCATCAGGCTCAACAGTGTCACATTGGCCAGCTGTGAATTCTACCATATAATACCCTTTGTGATACTTGTTTTGCACTTTCTGTTCTTTTGCTCAACAGTGCACTTACTTAATGTATCTTTTGCTTATTGTTGTCACAGAAACCTTTAGGCCTGACTATGATGCATGTGTTGTACCGTTTAATTAATGCTGGTCAAGGTTACTTGGAAGGGCAAGTATTAAAAATTTCTAAAGCTAGCAATACTTTTACCATCGTAAAGGGTACTTTTGCCTTCTTCTCTTTTATGGGACCCACAGGGAGGAAAACAATACAAATCCAAACCACGAAACGTAAATAGGCCTAATCTGTCTCCTGTTTAGGTTCTAATTTCTTCAGGGCCCTGCTGCGGAAGTAAAGCGTTTTCCCTACACTTTAGAAATCTGTTTCCTGTTTAGGTTCTAATTTCTTCAGGGCCTTCTTGCGGAATAAAGTGTTTTTCCTACACTTCAGATAATTTTGTTTATAAATATACTGAAGCACTTGCACATTATGTGCGCTGGTGACCTACTCGTTTTTGAGTGAACCAGTATTTTAGGAAGAAGAAGGATTCACACACACGCAGTCTACCTTTAGTGTAGGAGAGGAACGATAAAAATACATGAAGACACTGGCTTGGGGCTTTCGTCACGATTCTTTCCCAAGCGCTTCCACTGCTTAAGTTGAGTCCGATTCTCTTTCAGTGTCAACGTCCCCGAGTCCAGTAGTGGTACTGTCAGAACCGTCCTTGCCGTCGTTAGGCTATCGTCAACGGCTGTTCTGTCGCAGTGCTAAGGCAAAACTGTCTGCTATAAACTGGATGCCCTAGCACTGGTCTGTCACTTTTAGGCGGGGTAAACAAAAATGGTCACACACGTCATGTTCTCATCCCCAGCTGACGCATTTGTACCATAGCGTGCAAGTGTTTTGGCGGTTCGGCTGATCCCTGTTGTCTTTTAGCCTGGGTACGACAACAACAAGGCCCTAACTAACTCCACATGTGGAGTACGGAAATGTTATCTGGTACCCACTGCTTAACAGCTCTAAAAGCCTCCTTGATGCAGATGTAAGTTTTAAAGACGTAGAATTTGACTTCGATGACAGAGACTTTTCTCATACCTATATATATGTAACTGTAACACGCTGCGATTAACACCCTTTGAGCAATAATACTGACAAATCAATTGACGAGTATGACCAGTGTTTCGATCGATGGTGATTATCGGAAGGAGAAGAAGAAATCTGCCCTTTTCGAGCCCACGTGTCATACTTTCGGAGTTCGTCTGCTTGTTTCCTGTCAGTGAACACTTTTCACGCAAACGCGCTTTCGCCGAGCTCACCTATGTGCACAGAATCCTGTCCGTATTCACTCTCATTGAAAGTGCGCTTGTGCCTGTCCAAATTTTCTCTTCCTTCGACCGTATTTCGCATAGATAGTACCGTAAATAGAACGCAAGAGGCCACTTAGCCTTTGGTTTCCACGGGCATAAAAACCGGACTTACAATGGGAGATCACCCACTGTCTGGTCGTTTGTAATCCTCGACTAGAACAACGTGCAAGAGAGACAATTCACAGATTATACATACTTATTTATGACTCCCGCTAGTTAGTGGATATTGAAGGGCATTAACTGTATTGCATTTCCTTGTGTTTTATTTTGATAAAAAGAAATTAACAAAAACAAATTAATAAAAATGACACAAGTTATTTAGAATCTTTAACTGAGTAAAATCCTAATGTAAGCAGATAAAAAATATTTTTGTAAAAAAACTTTTTTTCTTACTTATTTAAAGTTACAATTAAGTATGTTTATAACTTAAATTTTACATAAGTCAAGTAAGATCATACTTTTAGGGATCACTTCAAAAGTATGTTCTGCCGAGATGTCAGGTAAAACTGACAGGACCGTAACCTGCGATGAAGAGATGTAGTCACCCCTTCTGAGCGCGAAGCGGGTGCGACTGACTGTTGGCTCAAGCGGTCAGTCTGCACCATTGATGAACGTTCCTTTCTCCACTCTGTGGTGACTGGAGGAAGGGGTGGCAGTCTGAGCAGTCACGGTCAAAAAATAACTTGAGCTCTAGGCTAGGCCTAAGCCTAGCTTAAGAGTTAGGCTAGGCGTAAGATTAGCGAAGGCTAGAACCTGGGCCAGGCTTAGGCTGGCCTAATAGGCCTACAAATTTATTTAAAGTAAACAGGTAGGCCTAGCTCTGTAGACATATATTGAATTCAGCCGGGGGGGGGGGGGGGGGGGGTAGGTGTCAACCTTCATAGGTTAGGCCTAAGCTTACGTAAACAAGTTTGAAATTTGCGATGCGCCTAATGCACCCCCCAAAAACGTAGACGAACGAATCACAAGACAAAACACCACGTGTTTCGACCTCGTTCATTTTCGTTGTCCTGAGTGTTTTGTATCTATCTGAACAAGACCTAAAAGGTCGAAACGCGTCGTGTTTTGTCTTGTGATTCGTTTGTCTACGTTTTTTGGCGGTGCTTTATCAATAACTTTTCAAATTTGTTCAGATTTCCGCCTGCAGTCGCCACAGGCTGCGAGTAGATCTAAGCTTACTTTAAACGTCAACTTTTGGCCCACCACCTTACCACATGTGTGTTTTGTAATTTGTTTACTTCCCTAGCTGCAAAATAATTCATTCGGTGCTCATTAATATTTACTGGGGTGGGGGTGGGGTGGGGGTATTACCATTATTGCTCTCATAACCATTACTCTTATACCTCCTGTTTTATTCTATGATTATTATTATCATTATTGGTATTACAATCATGATTTATAAGATTAATCTGTACGTTCTCTCCTTCAACACTCCCTAACCGTGTTAGTCATTGTTATTTGTAGTCTCTGTATCTTGTCCCCTTCAACCTCAGTTCCATTCTGTATTTTAGTTACTCATCCAAGAATAAATTTTGCCCCCAGATTGGAGAGAGAAATGACCGTCCTTCGTTTTGATTGTCTTGAATATTATTCATACTGCCTGAAGAATACCTGTAGGTCGAAACTCATTGTGTTTATTGTGTAATTTGTTCCATCATTTAGCGATCCAATATATATATATATATATTTTATTTTATTTTTTTATTATTATTATTTTTTACACTTGTTTCAACGTCCATGCGCAGTCACACTACTCTGAAACCAATCTGTTTCTCAAGGATGTTGAAAGCAGAGTTCCGATACATGATTGTTTTCTTCCATTGTCAAGCAGATTTCTTACACATAGGGTGTAAAAATCCAAGGAGAAATGGGCGCTCATGAACATTTATTCAAGTTACATCACTTATTTTCAAGTATTGGGAACATTTGAGGTAGATGTAATATGAAATATCCTTGACTGTTGATCGTCTTTTTTCCCAATCTGTTTTAACAGGAGTTTCGACCTCGCTCCCCCCCCCCCCCCCCCCCCCCCCCCCCCCCCCCCCCCCCCCCCCCCCCACACACACACACACACACATACCTCTCCCTTCCGCGTTTATGTTTGTTTCTAGTTAGTTAGATAAGATAATGTTACTTATAGCCCAGCCGACCGCAAAGGGCCACATCAGGGCTGTCACCACGTTAAAATCAACTCACAAGTCATTCATTCACACAATTCTTTAAAATACATCGAAAAACCATCTGAAAGTTTGTTAAAAATCTTCCACTGTAAAAACTCAGATCCGATGAAAAATGTTAATCTCTTTCAAGAACTCAAAGATGGCATCAGGTGGGACATCTCTGAACAAGGTTTTCAAGGAATCTGCCGTAAAATGTTTGTGTCTCACATCGTGCAAGTCCCAACACTCTAAAAGAATATGTTTCATTGTGAGTGGCACATGACATGGAATGCACCACGGAGCTTCTTCACTCTTTAAAAGGTACGAATGGGTAAAATACGAATGGCCGGTGTGCAGCCGGCACAGAACTGTTTCTTCTTTACGACCACCAGACGCAGATGGGAGGAACTCCTTAAGGTTTGGACGGATCTGAAAGAGTTTGTTATCCGTCTGTGTATTCCAATCCTCCTGCCAGAGGTCTCTCACATAATCGTTAATTTTGGGTTTCAGATCTGAGCAGGGGATATATATGTCGGACAGTTTCTCTCTTGTGGTATTCTTGGCTAAACGATCAACCATTTCGTTCCCTCCAATGCCAACATGACCAGGAATCCAAGCCAAAATAATGTTGTAACCATCTGCTTTCAACTTGGTCAAAAGTTAAAAAAAGTGTAAAAGTTCTGGGTGCTGAAGGTTGCGGCCAGCTATGGCCTCCAACGCTGACAGTGAATCTGACAGAACCAGAAAGTCCCTCTTCTTAGATTGTGAGATTATCTTCAATGCCAGAACCAGAGCAGTAAGTTCAGCGGATTAGACAGAAGCATCTGGAGGTATATGTTCTAACAGTATCTGAGAAGGAGCCCCAGGGCAGTAGGCTGCACAGGACACTCCATCCTCAGACTTGGAACCGTCAGTGAAAATTTTCTGATAAGATGGAAATTTTGAACAGAGGTCAGAATACAATGCCTTGTATGCCAGAGAGCTGGTAGCCTCTTTACGAAAAGCTGCAAGATCAAAACAAATCTCTGGTGTGAAAAAGGTCCACGGAGGCTCATCTGGAAACTTGGAAAAATCGGACACAACTCCTAAGTCTAGACCTGCATTCCGCACGTGAGGCTGCATACGAAAACCAAACGGCGGAATACAGTTAGGGTTGTTTTCAAATTTACTTTGGAACGGAGGGTCAAAAACACAGTCATAGGCAGGGTTTTCTGGTTCCGAGAACAGTCTGATATAATAATTCAGAGACAGTTTCAGCCTGCGGTTGGACAGTGAGGGTTCACCTGCCTCTGCATACAGGCTGTACACAGGTGTGGTGCGGAATGCTCCAAGACAGAGACGAAGCCCTTGATGGTGAATAGGGTCCAAGAGTTTTAGGTAAGACGGTCTTGCAGAGCCGTACACAGCACAACCATAGTCCAGTTTGGGACGGACCAAGGCTCTGTAGAGGTGCAGCAAAGTTTTCTTATCAGCGCCCCAGTCAGTGTGTACTACAACCCGCAGAATATTCAAAGCTTTCTGGCAAGAAGTTCTGAGGTTTTTAATGTGGCTGAGAAAGTTGAGTTTCTGGTCAAAAATAACTCCTAAGAATTTGGCCTCTTTGACAGCTGGAATGGGAGATTTCCCTATTTGAATTACAGGATCTGGAAAAAACTGACGGAAATTATGGAAGTGAATGCACTGTGTCTTTGTAGGAGAAAAAGCAAAGCCGTTTTCATCCGCCCACTGATGAATTTTATCTACACAAAGCTGGAGCCTGCGCTGGACACTCGGGTACAGGCTTCCAGTTGCGTAAACAGCAAAATCATCCACAAACAATGAGCAGTCTGAACCCTGTTGAACAGATTTAACAATGTTGTTGATCTTGATGCTAAAGAGGGCAGGAGACAGTATGCTTCCTTGCGGAACACCCAACTCCTGCTCATGAACATCAGAGAGAGTGGTGCCAACCCGGACCTGAAACTGTCGTTCTGCCAAAAAATTTTGAATGAAAAGTGGAAGATGTTTGTTTCTGTTTTTTGTTTTGTTTTGTTTGTTTTTGTGTTGTTTTTTTTCTTCTCATGCACACCCACAAGCGCCCCTTCAAAGCGTAAGGCTCCTTCCTCCTCTTCACACACACACACACACTATTCATCCGTTCACGTACATGTTTTTCTTTCTTCTTTTTTTTATACGTCATTATCTATAGTATTTACTTCTCTCTCATTTGATTTCATCAGTCCCAAAAAGGGGCGTTGACAATTTCTTTTTCTTTCTTGCTCCCCCCCCCCCCCCCTCCCCCTTTTGCAAATCTTCAGAACGTCCTCAAAGCTGTAATATAGCTTCGTAAAGACAATAATACAACTGCCCAGATCAAAATGTTCGCCGTGTGAGACAGGAAACAAGCAAAGCTTATCAAACGCACAGCCCACAATACGAATGAAATCAAATGATGGACAGTAAATCGACATTACAGCACATCTCACAGATGACTCTGTTACTGTTAAGGGTGAGATTAACGTCCTGTCGGCCTGAGGCCTTTAAAGACAAGGTTTCTTCAGACTTTAGTCTGCGTAGACTTGGTGCTGCTGTCCCCCGTGGTGTTTGCTATCGTTGGTCGTCTACTCCTTGTGGCAGTTACTTTTCCATTCCTTTTCCTCAGTTCCTTTCCAGGACCATTTGATATGGATCCACACAATCCAGTTTTGGCCAGTTCGGGTAAAATACCCTTACTGGTCGCCCCCCCCCCCCCCCCCCCCTTGTTTCTCTGTAGTTCAACTTCAGTTTTAAAGCAGTGGTAGGGGTCCCCCCAGTGGTAGGGGTCCCCCCCCCCCCCCCCCCCCCCTACTGGTCATCACAGACTGGGGAGCACATAACTAGTTTTTCCTGTTGATTTGCTTGCCTTTTTGAATTTTTCAGGCAAAATACACAATGAATTCATAGTACAATTTGCCAGCAGTTTTATCAGGAATGATTCATTCATTGAACTGTTCAGGCGTGTAGATGCTTTCATAACAGTAATGAGGGTTAGCACCACTGAGTAATTTGGGCTTGTCTTTTCACACCTTACACAGTGTTCAGTCTGGTGAGTGAGTGTGTGTGTGTGTGTGTGTGTGTGTGTGTGTGTGTGTGTGTAACTGGTCACATTCACACACACACACGTACATATATAAACGGTGCATAGGCAAGCAAGGAGTTTCAATAAGGGGATACAAAACATTTGTCAGACGCATCCAAATAGAAAACCTGACATTCCGAATTCTACTTGTTCACCCCAAGACCAAAATTTGCTCTACAGAAATTTCTTTTAAAGAAACAATTGTTTGTCTGTTAATCCTTCATTGTCACCATCTTGAATGTTCTTTGTTCTGCCTGAAGAACAGCCAACAGCTTGAAACATGTTGTCTTTGTTGTGTCATTTGTTTCTTTGTCTGGTGGCCCAATAATTCTGTTTTTGCTCTTGCTTCAATTTCACATGCAGTCACCCCACTTTGAAATCAACCAGTGTCTGAAGGGTTTTCAAAGCGGTGTGCTCTTTGATGATGGATTTCTTCCGATATCAAGTGGATTCATTCCACACAGAAGTGGGCAACGTAATTACTTCAACAATCAATACATTCATGAACACTAATTCCAATGACGTTACTTTCTTGTACAAGTATTAGAAACATTTGACATAGCCATAATATAGTTTCATGAAGACAAACATACAATGTTGTACAGATCAGAATGTTCCCAATATGAGATAAGAAATATGCAAAGCTTATTAAATCACAGTCCATATGTTATGCCATACAATTAAAATGAAGGATTGTAAATCAACATTATCGTTATCATTATTATTACTATTCAGAGTACTTATATAGCACCTATCCTTAGTTAAAAACCTAACTCAAAGAACTTTACAATCCATGCACAAGTTTACACAACAGGCTGCCCAACTGGGTAGAGCTGACTTAGGAGCTGCCTGCTGGCACCACATTTAGCCTTTCCTGTGTCAGTCATTCAGTTTTTTTTCCCCTTCATTCTTCTTTTTTCCCCTTCATTCTTTTGATTTGCAGGGTGCATGCTATGTGTGACGTGTAATCCATAACAACATCCAAACTGGCCATCTCTTCTAAGAGTTGGTGTTGGGATTTTATGCGTGTGCAAGGTATAATGCATGTGTTTCACACACAGAACTTGGTTTATAGTCACAGCACTTATCTCACAGAACGTGGTTTCATTGGCGTTCATAACCTGCTACTGTCAGACATTTTGTCATGGTGTCAGTGCCAAACCTGACCATACTGATATCACATGCTGTCTCAATGGCACCAATACTACCAACATAAAACCATTGTCACCTGTGCCATTGGTGTACAACACTGTACAGACTGATCTGAATCGGTATCCGGTGTCACTGACCTCTTTTGTTTCTCATATTTAAAATGGTGCAGTCATGAACACTTTTATGTATTTTGATTAGCTACTGACAAAACAGTTCTTTGTCTGATCTTGTATGTTTACAACAGTATTTCAATTAACTTCTGACACAACTCTGATCTTGGATGGCTTTATAACTGGATCTTAATGAGCTCCTAACAAAACAATTCTTTACAGTTTTTCGGTTACAAAGTTATGTCAGGAAACCCAATACAATCAGCCAAATCACAATCTCAGAATTGCAAATACATAAGAGATCCATGGAATGACGGAATGAATGTCTTGTTACTTGTTAGATGGCAAATAGTGCTCTTGGGGGATGGATGAATAAGGGTGGGGAGGAGAGGAAGCGAGTTGAGCGGTGGTTGAACATTCATTACAGACAGCTTTGCAGCAGTTATGAATCTCGTCAGCTTGTTGTTGATCTTTCCCTCAAGCACTTTAAGTCTCTCTCTCTCTCACACACACACACAAGGTTAAAAAGCGTACATATTTTAATCCAAAGATTTTTTCTGTGTCCTCCAAACTTCATGCCAAAAGGACGGACATGAATCTCTCCAACCGATCAACAGGACGCACCTGATGACAGGAGACTGCATAATGATAGTGACATTGGTCACAGAATAATACCTACAAAATGAAAGATACAAAACAATGTGAAATAATGAACATGTTCCAAACGAAACAATTGAAAGGCAGTTGGGAAGATCAGAGCAATCATACAATGGTTGTTCAGTATAATTATGTATCCTGCTCCTGTCACACCAATATTAATTAAGCAATCCATCTAAATTTAATCACAGGAAATTGGCTTTTGCTTCATCACCATGCACAATGGTCTCTGGATGATTTTGTCGTTGTGAAATTGAAAATGTGTAGGAAAAATCTGTAAAGGTGTGGCTTCTAAATCTAAACAGTGATTAAAAAAATGTGACAAGATCTATGTGTTTAAAAACTCAGGAAGAACCAAGAGTCAGCTGCATCACACTTCATGAAAAGGTAACAGCTGTTTGTGGAGCTATCTCCTGTTCTGTGTGATGTTGTTTGATAGTTGAATGAAAGATTCAGCATGTAAAATGTCTACTTTTCCAATAGTCTTGGTCACACAGGGACAAACCGGCTGTGGTGATGAATGCTTTCAAAAATAATCTCAGTAGGACAATCCATGAAGAAGTTGAAAGATGTGCACTTTCGGTTGGCAAGGTTCAAAAGATTTGTACATAAAAATTTCAACATGAGGAAACCCAGGGTAAGGTGGATACCCATACTTCCATTAGATGAGTAACAGAAACAAAGGAATTCAATGCTCTGCTCAAAAGTTGTAGCAAAGTTTTCTGCTAAATGATAAAACTTTATGTCAGTGATATCCTGAACAAACAATCCAGTTGCCAAAATAAGGCCACCCAATTCTGCTTCCTCGGTTTTCCTACTCTGGAATAGACAGGGTTTTCTTTTTTTTCAATTTCAAAACATAGGGTCAACCCTATGGCATTCTATCACAGTTGCGATTCTATCACAGAAGTTAATACTCACTACCAGATCCTAGTTTGAAACTGTTCAACCAGAAGTGATGAACTCAGAACGCCAGAGGCAACATGCCACTGGCTCCTGCATGATGCTTCTCCTGCATGGCAACCTTAGTGTTCTCAAAGTCAAGGTCACCCTCATCTTCCTAAGTCAAAGTCATATCTAACCCTCACCATGCTTCCTCGGTACTCCATTACTCAAGACACACGAAAAGCGCCTTTGTCTCTGGAACCATAAGAACTATGCTAATAAGAAATCATATCTTTCAAAATCGTAATTTCCTATGTCAGCAAATGTCGGTGTCTGTACTTCAAAACGAAGGAAATGATCAGTTGTGTCATTTGTGATAAATGGTTCTAATTGTGCAGGTCCCAGTGGGCCCATACACTAAGCAGAGGTAATCAGATACCTGAAGCATTTTTCAATATGGGTCCAGGTGAACCTGCTTTGTCAGTTAAAGTGCAAACTCTCAAGGATTCTCTGACTAGCGTGGGTGTTGTATGACCTGCAACATCAGAATCAGGATAAAACACAGTAACAAAAAACATGGTGAAGCCAATGTAAAATGTACGGTGACTAAGGGATCAACAGTATCAGTTAATGTCTGGTGAAGGTCAACTGGAGACATATTTGTGTGCACGGAGACTAAAGACCTATGTCACATTTGTGTGTATGGGGACTAAGACCTGGAGACACATTTGTGTATGTGGAATAAAGACCTGGAGACACCTTTATGTATGGGAACTAAAGACACCTTTGTATATGGGGAATAAAGACCTGGAGACACATTTGTGAGTATGGGGAATAAAGACCTGGAGACACCTTTATGTATGGGGACTAAAGACCTGGAGACACCTTTATGTATGGGGACTAAAGACCTGGAGACACATCTCTGTGTATCATGACCAAAGACCTGAAGACACATCTCTGTGTATCATGACCAAAGACCTGAAGACGTGTGTTTGGGGACTAAAGACCTGGAGACACATTCATGTGTATGGGGACTAAAGACCTGAAGACACAATTGTGTGTATGAGGACTAAGACCCGGAGACACATTCGTGTGTATGGGGACTAAAGACCTGAAGACACAATTGTGTGTATGAGGACTAAGACCCGGAGACACATTCGTGTGTATGGGGACTAAAAACCTGAAGACACAATTGTGTGTGGGGACTAAAGACCTGAAGACACAATTGTGTGTGGGGACTAAAGAACTGAAGACACATTTGTGTGCATGAGGACCAAATACCTGAAGATACATTTGTGTGCATGAGGACCAAATACCTGAAGACACATTTGTGTGCATGAGGACCAAAGACCTGAAGACACATTAGTGTGCACGAGGACTAAAGACACATTTGTGTGCACAAGGATATTTCACACAGGAGTGTAGATAAATTAGTGAATACTTTATCCTCACTCGATTTCTGGTGCTGCACCACAGACTAAATGTATTGCGTTTGTAGCATGTTCAAACTGTGACTGACCAAGTCCTTTGCACTGGAACTGTTTTAACAATGAAAACCTGGGTTATCCACCTGGACACTAACAGAATCTTAAATGGTGGACAGGTCACATTTGGTTTACATGAAAAATAAAAAAGGTTTGGACCACTCTCTCCACAATGCTCAGCTGATTCCCTGTGAGTTTCAATCGGTCCACATTTGTAAGAGGAGGACATTTTTCAAGCACTGAAGACAACTCGAACGACATTTTCAAGCACTGAAGACAACTCGAAAGCTGCTATTCAGAGCTGTGTGCCCCATCTCCATTCAGTCTTAACGTAATCAAAGACAAGAACACTGGAACTTGGTCTAGAAATCAGAAGAGTACTGCGAGGAACAGCGAAGCTTTCAGCAAACACTGAACACTAGCACCTGTTTTACGGACCCACAGTTGCTGATGAACAACCTTTGCATTTACACATGGTTGTACAAGTGAACAACAATAACAGAAAAAAATTCATGCCTATGTATACCCACCCCTTTCATGCATCCGTTCTCTACAAACAATGTTGGTAATAAACAGAAAGCAAGAAAAACTGCGGTTTAAATGAGATACAGAGCATGATGACAATGGAGTGAGCAACAATCAATATTTCTCATTTTTGACTTGCACATGTAAACAAAAGTGTCTATATAATCACTCCGTTTTGATTGTCCATGTGTTTGAGTCTGTTTGTCTGTGTGGATATGTGCATCTGTGATAAACTTAGATGTTGGTGTAAATATTCTTTTAGACAGGTTAAAAACACTAGTGTCAACACACTTGACGAAATGCTAAAAGGCTTTTCCAGCCATTCCCTCATAAAGATGTCACTGAATGGTATATCTTTACATGCTGTAAATTTTCTATTAACTTTTTGAGTAATATTTTCAATAATACAATGTTTGCATCTTCCTATAAATTGTGATCAGTAACAGTTTTTACTGTTGATACTGACTGAAAAAAAAAAGGTAAATGATATCAGTGCAAAAACTGTAATGCATTTTATACTGCATTCGATTAAGAAGAGACTATTCAACACAAACTCCATTAAAGACACATATGTCGTCACTAAACATAGAACTATCAAAGGCCACATGTAGTTATGTCTTCCAAAGTATCATTAAACAAGACGATATACGTTTATCCTACATAGTGCATCAAACAAGTGAAGAAAAATTTTAGCAGCAAATAAAACTATCCCCTTGTTTCAAAAGCTGATCTTAAAAAAAAAATTTTTTTAAATTAAAACACTGCAACTTAACATTGTTCCTGGAATGATAACGAAAGCAAGTTATCAAGGAAACATCTGAATGGAAAGCAAAAAATAAAATGAGATGTATGTTCATTCCCCCCCCAAAAAAAGTGGCACATGACATCAGTTCAAACTTTCATGGCATGGCACATTAGAAATTTTTTTGCCCTTCTCATGGAAAGATGAACTGACAGCAGGAAGTTTGTTGAAACTAGGTCACCGGAAGCACCCCATGACAGAGCACATCTGCAGTGCATGGTTTTCCTCCCTCCTCTCTCTCCTTCCATCCCCTCTCTACTAACTGGGGTGTAATACTTGAAAAAGAGTATGCAGCCAACACCTCACATAGGTGCCAGGGGAGGAGGGGTGGTTGTTGTAAAACAACGACAGAGTCCAACCACAAAGAACAGCTGTATTGGGTCGAAAACCACTTGTCAGTGGTTTCAGACATCTGGTGCATGGGTCATCTACTCTACAATGCCTTGTACTTGTCTTTCATTTCTGTTCTGCGTTGATTTATTTTTCTCTTTATTGACCTTTCCCAATGTTCTTTTTATCTGATAAAAAAATAGCTTTAAAGGTAAAAAAAAAAAACAATGCAAGTGTATATGTGGCCACAACTCTGTGTGTGAGTGTGTGTGTGTGTGTGTGTGTGTGTGTGTGTGTGTGTGTGTGTGTGTGTGTGTGTGTGTGCGCGCGCACGCGCATGCGCATGAACTTGTGAGTATTTGGTTGCATTGATCCTTTCCACCCTCTATGGAAAGAATGTCTAGATGGGACATATGCCTGGAGACTTTTAGCCATTGATGCATCCTCTAGAGCAGTAAAAAAGAACTCTGACGTCATTTCTCAAGGTACTTGCCATTGTGATGAGTACTCATGATATGTGAGTCAAAACATGCAAAATTACCTCTCCGGTTCTCTCTGCTTTTCTTCATTTTCAAATTATCTTTCAATCCAATAGATGGCCAGAGAAAAAATATGCAAAAATCATGCATACCTTCTTAAAAAATATTATATGAATACATAACATACCAAAATATAAACCCATGTCAGATGGACACAAGTATCAAAAACAACAAAGTGAGCAACAATCTGTATAATTTTTCTTCATTTTTGTCTCATTCTTTCTCTATTCAATTTTTTTTGTTAAATCTATTTACAGTCTTCTGATTTTCTCCCTTAAAAAAATTCTTTCTACTATCATTATTCACCTTTCTTACGAAAACAGTGTCACACAAGTCTTTTTATCCTTCTCAGCCGCACCCTCTTACAAGAATGACAGGAAATGTCCCACTGTGTTGGCTTGCTTGCCCCCACCGACACTTCTGACATGAAAAAGAGACCACAGTTTTGCAAAGTCACCCAACCCAAAATTAGACTCAGCCTGTCCAACAAAGTTTTAAAACAGATATCACCTTCAACCTGACATCTACATGAGAACTTGTTGGGCATCACACCTATCAAACCAACAGATGATCTTGCTCTTCAATTATAGATGTAAATAAGTGTACAGGTTTCTCCCAGGAAAAGGACAGAAGATACAGTTTGTGCTTATGTTTGTTTGGACAGTGAGCCCTGGGTTTGCAGATCTGACCTTTTCAGGAAGCCTCACTCATTGGCCCTGTGAATCAGGGAAAGACCTAAAAGCAATTTTAGAGAACAGGATTTCAAAGTGATGACTTTGCTTCACAACAGTGTCTGTTGTTCCTCTATCGATTTCCTCGGCCTGGGCAGCCTGATGTTTTTGTCCTCCATTGTCAGCGAGGTCATTTTTTTGATAATTCAGAATATATCAAATTTGAGACTGTTAAAAGGGGGGAACTCCTAAACATATGTTCGTTATGGAAAGCACCGGCTGCCTGTTAAATGAGTTTGTGACATGGCACCACTGTAGAGTCACTGTAGTTTGTGACACTACTGTCAAGCCACTGCAGTTTGTCACATCACTGTTGAGTCACTGCAGTTTGTGACACTACCATTGAGTCACTGAATTTTAGTCACATTACTGTTAAATTCACTGCAGTTTGTAACAATGTTGTTGAGTCACTGCAGTTTGTGACACTATTGTTGAGTCACTGCAGTTTGCCATGCTACGGTTGAGTCACTGCAGTTCGTGACACTTTTTGCGAGTCACTGCAGTTTGTTCATGCTGCTGTTAAGTCACTGCAGTTAGTGACACTGCAGTTCAGTCACTGCAGTTAGTGACACTATAGTTCAGTCACCGCAGTTTGTAACATTTTTGTTGAGTCAGTGCAGTTCATGACACTGCACTGCTATTGAGTAACGTCACACTGCTGTTGTATCACTTCCATTTGTGACACTGCTCAGCTGTTATGCCACTGCACCATCATTTCTGACATTGCACTGCTGTTTAGTCACCACGATTTGTGACACTGCACTGCTGCTGAGTCACTGCAGTTGTGGCACTATACTGCTTTTCAGTCACTGCAGTTTTTGACACCACACCGATGTTGAGTCACTTAAGTTTGTGACACCACACTGCTGTTGAGTCACTAAAGTTTGTGATACTGCACTGCTGTTGAGTCACTAAAGTTTGTGACACCACACTGATGTTGAGTCACTAAAGTTTGTGACACCACACTGATGTTGAGTCACTAAAGTTTGTGACACCACACTGCTGTTGAGTCACTTAAGTTTGTGACACCACACTGATGTTGAGTCACTAAAGTTTGTGACACTGCACTGCTGTTGAGTCACTTAAGTTTGTGACACTGCACTGCTGCTGAGTCACTAAAATTTGTGATACTGCGCTGCTGTTGAGTCACTAAAGTTTGTGATACTGCGCTGCTGTTGAGTCACTAAAGTTTGTGATACCGCACTGCTGTTGAGTCACTAAAGTTTGTGATATCGCACTGCTGTTGAGTCACTAAAGTTTGTGATACCGCGCTGCTGTTGAGTCACTAAAGTTTGTGATACTGCGCTGCTGTTGAGTCACTAAAGTCTGCGATACTGCGCTGCTGTTGAGTCACTAAAGTTTGTGATACCGCACTGCTGTTGAGTCACTAAAGTTTGTGATACTGCACTGCTGTTGAGTCACTAAAGTTTGTGATACTGCACTGCTGTTCAGTCTACAGTTTGTGATAATGCTGCTGAATCACTTCAGTTTGTAACTGCACTGATGTCGAACCTCTGCCGCTTCTGACACTGTTGTTTTGAGTCACTGCAGTTTCTGACATCTTACTACCTTTGAGTCCCTGACATTTGTGACACACTACTGACATTGTTGTTGAATCACTGAAATTTCTGACACAGTACTATTGTTGAGTCACTGACATTTGTAACACAACTGTCAAGTCACTGAAATCTATGACACTGCACTACTGCTGAGTCACTGCAGTTTGTGACACTGCACTAATGCTGAGTCACTGCAGTTTGTGACACTGCACTACTGCTGAGTCACTGCAGTTTGTGACACTGCACTACTGCTGAGTCACTGCAGTTTGTGACACTGCACTACTGCTGAGTCACTGCAATTTGTGACACTGCACTACTGCTGAGTCACTACAGTTATGACACTGCACTACTGCTGAGTCAATACAGTTATGAAACCCCAGTTTGTGACACTGCACAGCTGCTGAGTCACTGCAGTTTGTGACACAACTGCTGAGTCACTGCAGTTTGTGAAACTACTGCTGAGTCACTGCAGTTTGTGACACTACTGCTGAATCATTGCAGTTTGTGGCACTACACTATTGCTGAGTCACTGCAGTTTGTGACACTGCATTGCTGATGAGTCACTGCAGTTTGTGACACTGCACTGCTGCTGAGTCACTGCAGTTTGTGACACTACTGCTGAGTCACTGCAGTTTGTGACACTACTGCTGAGTCACTGCAGTTTGTGACGCTACACTACTGCTGAGTCGCTGCAGTTTCGGGCTCGCGCTGCCATTGAGTCACTGCGCATGTTTTCAGTCTACCTGTTCTGATCGAGTACAGAGCACCAAAGTGACAGGTGCCCGTGAAAGGGAACCCTTCACCGCAGAGTGGACGGGCCACCTCCAAACCAATTCCAATCACACAAAAGACTGGGACGTTCCTTCATCGCAGACACAGACACAGAATGGATATAAAAAGATGAGGTCAGCCAGGACAGCTGAACCTGACAGCTCGTACACACAATTTGAAAAAGTCTTCTTTTTTTTTCATGATGGATGAGGGTCACAGTCAGGACTTCCGTTGTTAAGACAACCTGACAGGACGGTACTCTGTGCTTCCCTTTATACTGTAAACCAGAGGGATTAACTGGGCCTGTGGTGCCTTCAGTGCCATCAAGACACAAGTGGAGGAGACAGGACTGGGGGTTCCAGTCTTCTCAAAGGCGCAAGTGGAGGACTGGGGATTCCAGTCTTCCTCTCAAAGACACAAGTGGAGGAGACAGGACTGAGGTGTTCCATGCTTCCTTTCAAAGACACACAGGACTGTGTGGTTTCAGTCTTCTTCTCTCTTTTTTTTTTAAATTAAAAAAAAACAAATGGAGGAGACAGGGCTAGGGAGGGTCAAGTCTTCCCATTTGAGCCCACAGGACATTAAATCTGGAACAGGATCTGGCTGGTGTCCCTAAGTTACTCAACAATGGGTCTGAAGGATTTTACCGCCCTCCCTCCCCAGCTTTCCATACCTTTGGTCTGTGAAACTACCCACCGCAGGTCTGTTTAGACATATCACTGACAAAGTTTGGCCATCATCTTCATATGAATCAAATCAATCTCTGGCTTTCTGGGGAAGGGGAGGGGCTGGATGGACGTTTTTGGTTGCAGCTAGGAGAGGAGGGAGGTGGATGGCGATCTCAGTTCATCTGACTGAGCTTATCAGCAAGATCTCCATGGCCAGTGTCAGCCAGGGCAGCAGCCAGGGCGTGGACGGAGGTGGGGTAACATGACTCAATCCACTTCCGCAGCATCCGGTGGTTGACCTCCAGCAGTCCATAGTCTTTGTTATCGAGCCAGATCTGGTCCAGGGTAGTGTCTGTCAGGCCCAGGCGTCGACCTACAGACCACCAGTCTCCAGCCAGCCCCTGACTGACCATGTTTAGGTGCCGTTGTTCTGGGACAGCTGGGTTGTCTGAAAATATCACAATTGAACAAACAGGTAAGAGCATGTGTGTGTGTGTGTGTGTGTGTGTGTGTGTGTGTGTGTGTGTGCAGGGAGGGGGGGGGGAATGAGTGCACGCTAATAATTCCTCTATTATTAGTACATGACATGGCAAAGACGCATGGAAAAAAAATGGGAGGGGGAAAGGGGAGGGGGGAGAGAAGGGAATGGAGAAGAAACACAGAATAATTAACCCTTTCACTGGCCACATATGGGGACCATTCAAGTCTGTTTTGAAAACAACAGTTTGTATCACCTGTCCTGAATCCACTTACATCCCCTGTTTGGGATTCAATCGCAGAGCTCAGCTGATCATGTTGGTATGGCACAGACATGTACCACCTATAACAGTGTGGTATTTTCACCTGAACGGGGGGGGGGGGGGGGGGGGGGGGGGAAATCAACAACAAAGGTCCTCCAAAGCAACCACTGAAAGGTACAATACAAAAATGTGAAGAAAGTGCTATCAGGAAATAACTACCCTTAAAGTACACTTCAAGGATCCATTTAAGGATGCCAGGAAAGTGAAAAGTTTTTGACAGTCAAAGTGGTCAGCCTTACTGTCTACCAACTCAAGCACTTTCACTCACACCAGAGCTGACAGCAGCTAAGAACTGCGCACAACAGCGCTTACTCTTCTAATAGATGCCATCTTCCACCGATTGTCCGAAAAAATGTCTGTTGAACAAATATACCGGGTGGGAAAACGCATGCCAACAATTCCTGCATCATGAAGACAATGACTTGGCAAAGATGTTACAGCAAAAAAGAAACCAGAGGGAATGGACAGGGAGAAAGGATGGGGGCATGACAAAGAGAGCACTATACAGTCCTTCACTTGCAACATACAGGAGACCAGTGCAGTCTGTTTTGAAAAAACAGAACCATTCACATTGCCTGTTACTTTTGTTCCATGACTGGGAATCACAAACGAAACTTGAATGGTTGTAAGCGACACGTGTCCTCTGAGAACACTTTAGTTGTCTGATAAAGCAGGCTGTTTGGTTTTCGACTGAATGCATAACAGTACTTTAACCCTTAAGCTGACAAATCAGTCCTTCAAATGAGACTAAACCAAAGTTCTGTGTGTGAATGCATGCATAACATCTTGCACACACGTAAAATCACATCACCAATTTTTGGAAGAGAAGGCCAGTTTGGCTGTTGGTAAGGATGACACGTTACACATAGCATGCACCCTGCGTGAGAAATGTACAGAATGAAGGAAATAGGGAAATTGAGTGGACGATATTGACTGGATGACATGGGAAATGACTGAATGAAGCGCCAGCTGGCAGCTCTTCAGTCGGCACTACCCAGGTAGGCAGCCCGTTGTGTAAATGAGTATGGATCATAAAGTGCTTAGAACTTGGCCTCAAGCCGAGGCTATATAAGTATTCATAATAATAATAATAAAATGTGGGGTTAGAAAAGAAACCACATTTACCACAACATGCAATTGCCCAAATGAACAAAACACCATTCAGGCCTTATCCTGCAATACGTAATCAGCCCTATCCACAATGTACTGGCGGATCTGTTGGTGCCAGCTTCTTTCTGTCTGCTTTCAGCAACAACCAACTGGCAGAACTGTAACTGTAAGCTTCTTGTTTAGGATATTTTTTCTTTTAAATAAAAAAAACCACCAACAACTGAACCTTCTTTCAGCCATTATCAAGAAAAAAAAAATCCCATCCCCAGAAGGCTTCACCCACAATGGTGTGAAGAGGGGGATATGGGGGAGGGGACGGGGGGAGGGGGGGGGGGGTGAGGAGTGGGCTAAACATGTTTTGTGGAAGAAAATGAATAATGCTTGGCATAGATCACACACACACACACACACACACACACACACACACACACACACACACACACACACACTAAAAGGAACCCTGAAAAGGTTGGTGGCCTTACAATGATATATCCAGGTTCAGGCATCAGAGTTCTGCCTTTTCCTCCAATCAACCATCAGCTTGAAAAAAAAAAAAACCCACTTCAATCTTGAACCAAAGTTATCTTAAAAAAACCAAAACAAAACAAAACAAGGTCAAACAAATCACGTGCTGTTTTTAGTACAATGCAAGAGAGGGACAGACAGACAGACGGACGGACACTCAGAGATATGCATTCCATGCACTGCTGCTTAAGACCATCTGCATTACCAGTAATTTTGAGGCGGTTGGGAATGGGTGCAGCGGCAGCGGTTGTGTTACTTGAGGAGCCGTCGGCATGGTGATGAACCTCCATGTGGTTGGTGTGGCCGATCTGCAAGATGGCTCCTGGACGCAGATTTTCTGCAAGCCCCGTGGCGTGGATTGTTCCATGCGGCCCTGCAATTCAGGACCACTGACACATGGCTTTGTCATCGTCTTGTAGACAACACGGTGGCCTGAATCATCAGTGACCGCTCGACACGTGTCACTGCTTAGCTCTGCCCACCACAGTCACCAGATGTTGAGAAGACAACCAGTGCATTAGCATCCCTACCCCCTTTCCTTCAAGAATGCTGTTGTTATAAGTTGTTCAGTAATAAATTACCACACAATATGGCTTTTATCAATTAGAAAAAAAATTACAGACCACGGATGTTATCAATAATTTAATTAAAAAATGAATACCATCAGCCGCCGTGGCAAAATGTGGTTGGCCACGCAGACTCCTGTCTGGGTGTTTTGGGTTAGATTCCCATTTGTAGGAATTTTCTGCCCTGAAAGGCTCCTACCCAGACTAGAGTTTGCTATGGCTTCAACTGGAAAGACTGACTACACAGTCAAGTTTCATCCACTTTATGGATGTGTCTCTGAGCGCTTTGCTCAAATTTCCTGACCTGTGGGTGTCTGTATCTGTTAGGCCTGGTTGATCTTGGGATATATTATGAAAATAAGTGTAGAGTAAAGCCCTGTATGCAATCTCAGACCAAAAGGAAATCTGTAGCATCATCTCAAGCATCCAAATCCACATCATTCAGCATTTTAAAAAAGAAAAAAAAAAAGTCTCAAACTTTGTTGACTTTCACACCCTAATCTCATGGTGACCTCAGTTTCAGTTGATCTTCCACATCTCTGCCTTTAGTTGGCTTCTGTCGGGGCCACCTATATATTGGTAAATTCATGCAGATCGGCGTTCTGCCGATGTGGTGCTACTCTCCGCAGGTACACCTTACTCAATCTGGCTCCATGACAAAGGAACTATTGTCATCAGTAAGGGAGGGGGTGGGGAGGGGGGTGGGGGGGGGTGTGTGGCTAAGTAGGTGGTGTCCAGCGTATTTTGGATCAGAACAGGCACCTCTGAACACCACCAAACTGACTTGGCAGCAACCAGAGTGACCTGGCAGCAATGCAGTGTCTCCTCTGGTGGGTTGCTTCATGACTGATTCCTGTGGACTGCCGGTGCTGGGGATGTGCCAGGTTGTAGCTGTGGGCAGGGAGCTGAAATAAGCAATGTGGGTGCAATGCCACTGAAGTGGAACAGAAGATCACATAAAACAAAACAACAACAACAACAACAACACACACACACACACACACACACACACACACACACACACACACACGCACATAAAACTGAGACAGGTCTTTTTCTTTCCAAACTCCAGCTCCACGGAACAAACCACTTCTGTCCCTCAGTCAGACTCTCTCAAAGATAGGTTTTAAACCTCTTCTCTTCCATAATAAGAATACATGATGCTGATATGATTACATGTAGAGTATGTATAGATAATGTGGGACTGTTCATGAATTATATGCCACTGTATATTTAAGTTACAAGCTGATGAATGTGAACAGGTCATAACGTAACTTTCTAAGACATTGTGAGTTGATATCTACTACATCTTCTATATATTTATCTGATATTAACCTATTATTACTTTCATCACTTCCCACAGATGATACAGGCTGCTAGGGGTTCTTTCTTTTCTCTAGTCTCTCACCTTTGATGACAACCTGCTCATGACTTTTCTGAGCACCACCATCCCCTGCATATCGTGGAGCAGCAGCCACGGGAGCGGCGGGGCGGACGTTGTGGGCGTTGGTCGGCCAGAGCATCGGTGGCTAGGTCTCTGGCATGGGTGGCCGACTGTAGATCGGCAACGGCCACTTCCTGGCCAGTCTGGCAGTCTGGCAGTCTGGCCAAATCGTCTGAGCACTGGATGGGGGTGCTCTGCACACAAGCGACACCTACACTGCACATGTCAATCCTCAATCTCAGGTATCTTTTGCTGGAAGAAAAATACTGAGGTGTGAATAATGCTCCTGCATACTGTGTGTTGTGTGTGTGTGTGTGTGTGTGTGTGTGTGTGTGTGAGAGAGAGAGAGAGAGAGAGAGAGAGAGAGAGAGAGAGAGAGAGAAGAAAGAGAGAGACAGAGAGAGAAAGAAAGAGAGAGAGACATCTAAGCATATGGCCAATGTCCACATAAATGCCATCTTTCTAAGTACTGTGCAGACAAAACTGCTTCAACCATAGGCATCAAATTTTACCGCAAGTGATCTTCAGTACCCAATGTAGATGAGGCTTGAGCTCTGTACTCCTAAATATTCTCTAAATCAAGAGTAATTAGTCTCAATTAATTAAGGTCATCAAAGTTCACGACCTGCACTATTTTCATTTCAGGCAGATTTACCAAACTGGCATGTTGTGTTTGCCGACAGGGCTTCAAACACTGGTAACTGGCCTGCAAGATCAGTGTGTTACGTTACACACACACACACACACACACACACACACACACACAATAGGACTCATATGGTTGAGGTCTCATTTCTGTGTTCCATGCTTGCACAGTGTTATATAATGTTGCACCGAAACCTTTTGAGATGGCAGAATAATGCTGAAAAGAGTGAAGCATCCTTGCTGAAACTGTGAGAGTGAAACGTGAACTCTCAGATATAAAGGTGATCTACTCTCCCCGCTTACTACAGGTTCCATGGCAGACAGGGGAAAAAAGCAGTCAATCAGTACTTATCTTGTGTGTTAAAAAAAAAAAGAAATACTGCAGATACCGCTTCTTGCTACCTGATCAAATGAAAGTAATGATTAAATAAATACATTTCATGTTATTTCATAACGTTTTTGTGTTGGATTTTTGTTGTAAGGCATGAGACTTTTCAGGGTTTCGTCACAATTCAGGTTTTTCAGAGGTCTTCGGGTTCATTGTTATGATGCGCATAATAAATCTGCCAAAAATCTGGGGGGGGATGGGGGGAGGGGGGGGGGGGGGGGGGGATATGTAAGATTGAGACCATCAAGTTTCAAGTTCACAATCCAATCCATTATTTCATTTCAGTCTGATCTGTCAAGGCCGCTTCCAAACTGGGAAAAAACAAAATATGCGGGCTCAAAATAATGTTTCAAAGCCTGAGAAAAGAGGAACTGCCACAAAACACTGACAATCTTGCAAGCATCAAGAACTGCTGGACAAAAGAATGGCTCGAGCATTTGTTAAACTCACAACAGCTTGCAGTTATGAAAAAAGGGCTTCAGCATTAGGGGGTTTCACCCTTGACCCCTTGAGGCCATTGCCACTGAAGCCCACCTGGGGGTCCAGTGCTGGCTCCTGGACTTGCTGAACATTTTCAGGCTTTTCCTACTTGCTCTGGTCTCATGTTTGGCTGTGGATGACAACAGATATAATTTTTCTTCTGAGGCATTAAAAAAAAAAAGAAAAAAAACCCAACTGTTTTTAATCTTAGATGAATTATATCATTTGGGGGGGGGGGGGGGGGGTTGATGTTTGAACCAACACTGGATGGATCAGTCCAAATCCATTAGTACTGAACGAAAGTGGTTGACTATCAACACAAATGTAAAGAATGACAAGATGTGTTGCAGGTTGAGAACAGAATAGGCAAGAGAGAGAGAGAGAGAGAGAGAGAGAGAGAGAGAGAGAGAGAGAGAGAGAGAGAGAGAGAGAGAGAGCATAAAACTGAAAGCTGTGAGCAGAAAGGTGTCTGGTCACAGAATGATGAAGAAGCTAGAGAAGGCAGACAATGAGAGGCTTTCCATTCACTGCATTAGCCACGAAACTTTGGTAACGCTGACTTACAGCTGTAGCTTGCTCAAACCTGATATGATACATTGCATGATGCCTAACATCACTTCAAGAAATGGACGATAAATGAGCACACAAAGAAGCAACAGCATGTAATAAACGTTACCATGATTGTGAGAACAGGTGAGAATTTCTTCTGAAGGAATGTGACTTGGAAACCGGTCAGTTGTCCTTGTGTATACCTGTGTACACCTGAAAATAACAGGAGCTGGTTACCACAGAGAACAAGAATCCACATGAACAAAGAAAAAAAGGTTTCTTTTGTCATTCCTCACATTATTTTACATCTTTATTGGAAAGAAATGTGCTATTATGGTTCAGCAGGTGCATGTCTGGTCATTTCAGTTTCAAGAAGAGATCACAGTATGCACACATGTCCAACGAACACACAACACCCCATCTGATAAATCATGAGACCACACAATGTGTCAGCTGTAAAAACCAGCAACAGTAAATGAATAACAGCTTGAACAATGGACTTGATATAGGAAAATAATACAGATTTACATACCATGTGTAAACATGGCTTTTGATTTAAACCTAAAGTGCTTTTATATGATCTATGTGTACATGTGAATGTGCATATGCTTATGGCAGCAGCTCATATGACTGTCCATTGCTGTGTGTACCTGAGAAACTGGCTTGAATAAATAGTGACATTACCTGGTAATGCTAATTTGTGATAAGATTATACAGGGCCAAGATGTACTTTTGTATGTACATATATATATATATATATATATATATATATATATAAATTCTGAAGTTTTGGGCAGTATTGTCGACACCAAAGTGTATGGGAGGTTTGGAAAATGTGAGAGTAGGTTCTTCTGTGGCATTTTCACATTCGAACAATATTTCATCTGAAAACTGAAAAGCTCAGGACACAAGTCTCTGCTCGTGGAAAATTAATCGGACATTCTGGAAATCTAAGGCACAAAATGTTAAGTTGTTTAGGGGCACAAAAAGTTTTCACTTTCCTGCTCCGGTATTTTCCTTTCACACACACACACACACACACACACACACACATACACACACACACACACACTCACACATACACACACACACGCACTCACACACACACACACACACACACACACACACACACACACACACACACACACACACTCACACACACACACACACACACACACACACACACACAAATGAAGGACACTCTATTATGTCCTTTGTGATCACCTTTTCTGAAGATTTCCTACAAAACAATGTAGTTTCATGCTGAAAATCCTCCTGATTTCAACAGTACCCATTAACTTGCAACTCGCCTATTCAGATCACAAACATGAAATGGATCAGCAACAAATCAAGACCAGACCAACACAGTGTGAGCACAGTACCCAGACATGAGACCCCCACCACCTGAGTCCTGATTTCTTGACCCACACCACGCGCGATTATTTTCAAACTTGGACCACTAGCTCTACCAATGCGCTGTTGACAATGGAAAATCCTTCAATCATCAGATCAATCTGAATGGCCTTTTGACATACAAGGTCGAATGATGTGTGTGTGTGTGTGTGTGTGTGTGTGTGTGTGTGTGTGTGTGTGTGTATGCATGTGCGTGTGTGTGTATGTGTGTGTGTGTGTGTGCATGTGCATGTTTGCGTGTGTGTGTGTGTGTGTGTGTGTGTGTGTGTATGTGTCACTGTGTGTGTGTGTGTGTGTGTGTGTGTGTATGTGTGTGTGTGTGTGTGCGCGTGTGTGTGTCTGTGTGTGTGTGTGTGGTGTGCTTGTGTGAGCGCATGTGTACGCACAGGAAAACTTCAAGATTCTCCTTCTGCTAGCAGGTCCATGTGAGCTATCTGCTGATCTGTGAGACTCTTTGTCACTGTCACAATGCAGTAATCAGCAGATCACACTTCAACTGATGTTTTACTAAATCAGCTAGAGACATCACTGAATTTCACTTGCTAGATTTGGTCAAATTTGAAGTCCGGCTGCCTGTGAGAACCACATAAGTCAGGTTCTGATGTTAGAGTAGGTGCAAGAAAAGCTAATGTTCGCCACTAATGCCAGTGCTGATCTACCACCAGTCCGCACATGATTTGCCAAAGTGACTACAGCTGTTCAGCTCTTCTCCCCTGTAGGCAGCCAGACACAAAACTTCACAGTCTACAATTAGAGCTTGCGTCTACATGCTGCTGTTTCACACCCTTCAACAAACATGTCTTGATCAAATACTCGTCTAACACCTGGCCGTAAAATGCACAAATTTTCAATTTATTATTAATCTGCATAAGGTCAACTGTGAACAGCAATAAAAACTTCCAGTGATACCTCAAAGGACGCGAAAGAAGGAAGGAATGGGGGTGGGAGGGAAGAAAGGACACACATACTTATTAATTAAACCTGTAAAAAACAACAGACAGTTGTACATTCTCAGTCAGAGTTAAAACTAATGAAAATGCAGTGAATAAAACTGAAACTAAATGTACAGGAAATCTGACAAACTAATACACTAACAAACTGTTTAATGTGTTGGCAAGTGACCGACCAACCTTGGACTGACTGACTAGAAAAAGGGTTATCGACTGTCTGACTGACTGACTGGCTGATGGACATAATGGAATTAGTTTACTAACTCACTAATTACCAACACTCACTCACTCTCTCACTCATGACTAGCTGACCAATTGACCAAAAGACTTACCGAAAACCTTATTTAGTGACTTGCTGATTATGATGCTGACTCATGACATAACAGATGAAAAAGTTGAAAGGGTAGTTAAATGAAAGGACTAACACACCACCAAATGTGTCAGTAAACTAACTAAAATCAAGCAACTAAACAACTAAAATGCCTTCTGAAACCACAAATTTTCAACCGAAGTCGTCTCTGGTGATAAAGGATGGGTGAAAGAAGAACTGGTGGAAATCAAATAATGTCACACAAATGCGAACAAACGTATCACGTGACAAACCATTCTCCACCGACCTTTTTTCTACCTCCTTCCTCCCCCCGTGCATATTCCTTTAAATTGCCAAATTAACATATTGCCGTTATCCTTGCCCACAAATATGGATGAAGTAATCAAGCATAGCGCAACGCAGTGACGGGGTCTGATCGTACAGGCCACTGTTAACTGCATTACGGCTCTGCCGACTGGCGGCCGACCATGTCGGCGTTCGAAGCGGTGTGCGAAACCTCAGTCTACGCGATAACCCTACGTAATCCTGGTAAACCTGGTGTACCTTAGCCTACTAGTTATCCTTCTACGGCAGATCAACATTTTTTGTCGTCGTTTCGGGGCGTTTTCACCCGTGTCGTTCACTAACTTTCAACTTCTGAATTAGTGAACAGCTAAATGTCAAAGCGCCCCAAAGCATCATTATTATTATTTTTTTTTTTTCGCATTCATGTACTGAGCGACGAAATTTGTGAAAGACAGAATTTAAAAAGAAGCTGATGGATGTCTTTGGAGTATTAGAACGACACAGAGTACATTTTGAACTTACTTTATTCTTTTAGGAGTCTACGCCCACCGTTCACAGAGACGCAGTTTCCACTTCCAGGAAATGTCTTGTGTGGGAAGCCTTCTCGCTCTATCTCGTAGATTTATTTCCCCTGTTCGAATGACAGGTGACATCACGGACGTGACGAAGCCTCGATAAAATTCTCAGGTAGACCAGAGAGAAGTTGACACCGACAGAATTTTTATTTCGTCTTAAAGCCAGTTCTCCCTCCCTCCCCCCCCCCCCCCCTTTTTTTTTTTTTTTTTTCCCCATATATAATCAAAATGGGTTTCAACTGATTGTTTATTTGTTCGTTTGTTTTACTTACTTATGTATTTGCTCTTGTAATTTGTCGCTCATAACCGATTGTTTATTTGTTCGTTTGTTTTACTTACTTATGTGTTTTCTTCTTGTAATTTGTCTCATTCGTTCGGCGGTATAGTAATTTTCTTTTAATTTTTTTTTTTTTTTTTTTTTTTTTTTTTTTTTCGCTGAATATGAGAAGATAAGTGATTGCTCGTTTTTCGTTTTCATTGTCCGGAATGTTGTTTGTTTTACTTGAAGATGACCTAAAAGGTCGAAACGCGCCGTAATTTGTCTTGTAATCTGTCCATAATTATTGTCTTATGAATCACATACAATTCTTAAAAAAAAAAATTAAAAAAAATAAAAAAAAATAAAGTTATCGTTATGATGATTGAGGCCTATGAAGAAGCCCCGTTCCATAGCAACATTTGAATGCTTCGTTGTGGTAAGTGTGGTGGGAGAAAGGCCTAATGGGCACCCAGTCTGCCTTTAGGACCGCCAACAGATGGGGGCACTGATCTGGCAAAGTGTTCCAGGCTCAGTCGGAAGGGAAGCAACCCACCGATATTATAAATGAAGTTAATTGAATTGTTGCTTCCCCTGCCCCGCGTAGCGATACGACATTTGAGGGGTAAAATGAGTGATCGCTTCATTTTGGCTGCGTCTCAGACCTAGATTGTGGTGTATGTTAACCTCTGTCTTGAGAATCGCCCAAAGGCTTAACCTGTGTTGGTGTCAGAAGAACAATGAAGTGAAAGGAGGAAGAAAATGGCTGTAAGATATAGTGTCAGAACTGTGCTCGAGTTCTTGGTCTTATGAAAAGAGTATTCGACAGTAAACACAGATTTTTATGCAATCTTTTTTTCGTTTTTTTTTTTTTTTTAATCATTATTATTTTTTAAATGACACGGGAGGTGTCAGTGATAAATATAAAGGCCACGACTTGGCAAATGATAGGCAAAGCAAACGTCCAAGTAAGATGTGGTGTAGAGAAATGAAATGAGGAAAACTGAAGTTTCATATTCTACAGATTAAGAAATTAAAAAAAACAACGAAAAACAAACAAACAAACACACACACACACACACACACACACACACACACACACACACACACACACACACACACACACAAAGAAAAGAAAAAAGAGGGGCACAGGCACATCCTGTACTTGGTAAGTCGGCCTAAGATCGCGAAGATTGACACATTTTGTGGCTTGCTGAGGCCAGCACCAGCAAAGAAATATGTGCTATAGATCTATGAGACTAGAGAATTTTGTTTGCTGAAACAGATGCTTTTGTGGCACTGTTTGAGGCCAACTTTTAAAAGAAAAGTTTTTTTTTTTTTTTCAATCAATGTTTTGAACCGAAACATTTGCGTGTGATTATGCTAAACGACAGTAGACATAATCCTTTTCACGTAAATGATAGTTATTAACTAAAAGGAGTACCTCTCTTCTGTTTGACAACTTGTGTATCAACGTTGTGTGAGCGAGTGTCTGACAATTGTGACCCCGTCTACAGCTAGCTTAAATACTGACTGATGACATTACGAGCGCCTGGCTAACGCTAGAACTTGTCCCCAGTGAAAAAACAGAAAGAAAGAAAAAGAAAAAGAAGACGATCAAAAGGAAGAAAAGAAAATACTCTTTAAAAAAAAAAAGAAGTATATTTCCCCCTCCCATTCTCATACTTCTTCGGTTTGGGATTTTGTATACATATCTGTGTATACATTTATTCATATACGTCTCTATTTTTTTGACAGGCTATATTTATTGATTTATGTCCATCACAGTGCACAACATGACGAGTTTAGAGACCAGTCGCCATTGTTGCCGGATACTCCAGCTAGGCCTACCAAGCTGAGTGTGATGTACAGGCTGTGGATAATCGTTTTTTTGTTTGTTTGTTTGTTTTTGTTTTTTTTTCTTTTTCTTACGATTCTTGAGACGGACATTAACACAGTTTGATTTGTTCTTCTCTGTGGCTGAGGCAGATCTATCCCAGACAGTGAGCGAGGAAGTGAGTAGGCTACGCTTTTTACTGGGTCGTGACTGCAGTAAGCCTGCTAACATCCAGTTAAACTTAATGCAAACACTGTTGCGCAGTCTCCCCTGTGCTTTCTCGCAAGCTGACGTGATACTGATGTCCCAGCTGAGTGTGTTAGAGTTATCATCATCATCATCATCATCATCATCATCGCCTATTACCCCTCCTGTGGTACAGCCCGCCAACCAAGGACCTCCAGGCATCTCTGTCCTGGGCACTTTTCTCCGGATGGTTCCGATGTTGGCTGCCCTGGTTGAAAGAAAGGCGGTCGGCCTTGTGCCTTCCTGAGATCTCAGGCTTTCACCACATGGCGTCATACATCTTCTTGTCGAAAACCCATCCCTTCCCAGGGCTGAGGTGTCGAGTTGATCTTTGGTTGGCGTTTTTGTAGCTGCGGTTTGTTTTACGGGGTAGGGTAGCTGGCCCCACGCCCAACCCTCCTCCTTTATCCGGGCTTGGGACCGGCATGATTCCCCAAAAGGGTCTCCTGGCGGAGTTTGTTAGAGTTATGCATAACAAGAAATGTGAATGATTCGACATGAGTTAGTTGCAAAGTGAGGTGACTGCAGGCGGAAATTTAAACAAAGTTTAAAGGGTATTTGAACTAACTCCGCCAGAAAACATGGACAAACTACACCGAATTTGACAAGATAAGTGATAACTCATTCCTTATTTTCGTTGTCCTGGGTGTTGTTTATCTTGCCTGAAGAAGACCTAAGAGGTCGACACGCGTCGTGTTTTGTCAAGTAATTCGTTTGCCCATGTTGTCAGGCGAAGTTTTTTCATAAGCGTTTCAAAATTTGACTCGACATGTCGAACTTTCCGACCTTTGACAGATAATGGTGATCGAGATGTTTTTCTTTTCTTTTCTTTTTTTTTTTCCTTCCTCCCAATTCAATTACCATTTCTCTGATTTTTTTGAAACGTTGAATTCACAAAGTGAATGAAAGATCCAGCGGCCACTTACTGAAAAGAGGCAAAATACAAACGAACATACACAACCTGGTGCAAAGTCACGCCTACTCATAATACAACACGATACGAAACAGAGAAATGACGGATGTCTTATTCATACGTTACAACAACGCACAGAAAATGCGCTGACTAATGCTCCTCAGATCGGAGTAGGCATGATCCTATCAGACCTCTGGTTTCTTTCCTGGAGTCCACAGGTCAGGAAGTCTGCAATCTACCGGCGGCGCAAAGAGATGTTGACTTCAAAGTCATTCAGCCTCTTGGTTAGCTGGGAAAAGACTGTCAATGTCACGCTCGATGCCGACTAGATTATCAGCGAGGAGAGTGCGGAATAAGTTTTAAAACTCTCTAGAAGCTGGAGAACAAACTGCAGGCCTAGACACACAGCATGCTCTACAGTTCTGTTTGTTTAATAGCCAAAATGTAATGGAACTATTACGGTTCCTGACAGATTTAAGACTACAAGGCTAGAAGATGAAAACCCAGAGCCACTCGACACCCACGAATATTGCTGCGTTTTAGTTTCTTTTAACCTTTTTCAAGCAACACAGTAGAAGAATAGTGAATTGAAAAGGGCTGGCTCACACACACACACACACACACACACACACACACACACACACACACACACACCACACGCACGCACGCAACACACACACACACACACACACACACACACACCACATGCACGCACGCATGCGTGCACGCACGCACGCACCCCCCCCCCCCCCCCCACCACACACACACACACACACTGAGAGAGAGAGAGAGAGAGAGAGAGAGGAGAGAGAGAGA
>CM065725.1:45885069-45890069 GCA_033310375.1 Conus canariensis
TCATGTGGGTTTTTCTGCCCCGACCGGCTCCTACCCAGAGTTGAGTTGCTGCGGACTCAGTTGGGAAGACTGGGGCCACACAGTCGAGTTTCATCCACTTAATGGATGCGTTTCTGAGAGTGTTGCTCAAATTTCCTGACCAACACTGCAGGTGCCTGTATCTCTCGGGCCTGGTTGACGCCGGGATATATTATGAAAGGAAGCGTAGAGTACAGCCCTGTCATGTAGTCTCATACCGAAATGGAAATCCGCAGCATCATCTTAATCATCCTCATTCTCATCAATCAGCATAAAAAAAAATGTCTCAAGTTCTGTGGCCCTTCATGCCCTGCTCTCATGGTGACCTCAATTTCGATGTCCTCTCCACGTCTGTGGCCTTGGTTTGGTTCCGTTGGGGTCACCGGTATCGGCGAGTCCATGGGGGCTGTCGTTGGACGGACGTGGTGGCGCCCTCCGGAGGGAGAGCTCACTCACGCCGGCTCCGCGACTAAGCAATTATTGTCGTCAGTAGGGGGCTTAGTAGGTGGTGTCCTGTGTATGTTAGATCAGAACAGGCGCCACTGAACACCACCGAAGTGACTCGGCAGCAGTGCAGTGTCTCCTCCGGTGGGTTGCCTCTTGACGACTTGACATTGACTGCTCCCTGTGGATTGCCGGTGCCGGGGCTGCGGCGGGGCCGACCAGGCTGTGGCTGTGGACGGGGTGTCGGAATGAGCGGCGTGGGTGCACTGCCTCTGAGGTGGCGCAGAGGTTGGGACAGCAAAAAAAAAAAAAAAAAAAAAAAAAAAAAAAAAAAAATGCTATGAGCAAAGGGAAAGTGAGAAAGTGGCTAATGGTTTTCTTTGACGTATGTCCAAGATGAAAAGAATGAGACCATGTCCAATGACATGAGTAAAGTGAAGGTGAGAAATCATGTTTTTTTTTTGTTTTGTTTTTTTAAATTTTTCGCTGAGAGAGAGAGAGAGAGAGAGAGAGAGAGAGAGAGAGAGAGAGAGAGAGAGAGAGAGCTGAGACCACGTCAAATACCATGAGCAAATGAAAGCTAGAAATGATGCTTAAAAAAAATTTTAATTATCTGTGTCAGAGAGAAAAATACTGAGACCACGCCAAATGCCGCGGGGAAAGTGAAAGTGAGAAAAAATGATTTTTTTTTTTTTTTTTTACATTTTCAACACAGAGAAAAATACTGGGACTTCGTCAAATGCCGCGAGAGGAGCAAAAGTGAGAAATAATGATTACATTTTCTTAACAGAGAAAGAAAAAATTGAGACCATGTCAAACGCAACGAGCAAAGTGAACAAGAGATGGAATCCCCCCCCCCAAAAATTTTATCAGAGAGAAAAAAAACACAAAAAAACAAAAAACCAATGGCCACAGACTTTGGGAAAAGCAAGATGCATACAATGTTACGTTGTCATAACGAGTGACTGAACGTTGGAACCATCTGCCAGCAGAAGTTGTGGAATCGTCTAGAGTGAACTACAAAGATGCCTCGCTGAGGAACTTGATTAAGCGTTTTGTGTAGAGGGCCCCATGGATCCTGATCCAAAGGTCAGAAACGTTTCATGTGTTCTTTAAAGGAAAAATGTTAGATGAAAAAAACAGAACCTCTAAACGCCCATGAATGCAGCAATATTTCAATTTATTTAAAATCTATTACAAGCCTTGCATATGGCCAGCTGACAAAGTCAACAGCACAAATAAACTGGAAGTTGTGAACTGAAAAGTGTTCACTTCAAAATTAGAACCATGACCTCCATCACAAGAAAAAAAAAAGTTTTCAGTTCTTATCAAAAGGCCAGGGTTAAGTGTTATATATGGAAAGAGTGAACCACGTCCAAAGAATCGGCAACTAACCTCGGACAGAGATATCAAGCCGGAATCAATGATACTACAATACATTCAGCACAGTGGAAAGGAACAGTAACTCGCACCGTTTTCCCCACTATTATTTGCCCTTGTCGCTGTCTCGTTCGTTGTCGAAAGTAACCAACCTGTTCCGAATTTTTCAAGAGAAATTATGATTAATCCGCCGGACGAAAGGGACAAACAAATTACAAGACAACCGCGACTCGTTTCGACCTCTTTGGTCTTCTTCAGGCGAGATTGTCAGGCTCACTTAGGCCTGAACTGCCCTACAGAGTCTCAAAGACCTAACTAAACTACTTTCCCGTACACACAATGCAGGCCTGATACAGAGTCAAGTCCATACGCATTTATTCTTCATCTATGCGACGACACAAAGGAAAATGTTACACTTAACTGCACACTCTCCGGGCAGACAGGCACGACAATTGCACACACCATCAAGCACTCATTGGTTCAACCCACAGGCGCACTTAACACATCCAACCTTGGAAAACGCCAATGTCCAACCGTAAATTCTCCTTGGGTGCAATGTCGCACAACACGCACCAACGAACTCCCGGCTAATATCACTATGGACCTTAGCCTACGAATACCGTGAATCATGCTGTACGCGGCGAGATTCACATAGCGATAACTGCTATGAATCAATCACACCTTAAACTTTGCCGACTTCCACTAAAAATCAGCGGCAACCAACCACAGCGTGGAACAAACCTCTGTTCCCTCCCTGCACAATCGTTCCAGCAATCACAATTACATACAAGATGAAACAATTCACGGGCGAACACTTTTAACAAGTCAGATTCGAGTTCAGTTATCCAAGCTGGACACCAAACTTGAACTCAGTTCCGAACTAGGAAGCACTAAACGATTTTTTGTCAGAATTATTAAGTAGCTCGTTCTCAAGACCGATCGTATACGTACACGTTCTGTCTCCATGCAACCGTACAGCAACCGAATATTTCGTGTTGCACCCGCCCACCACACATAAACAGCCACTACTGCTTGAGTTTCAGCTTGTGCTTCAATTGTGCACTGACGTCACTCTCATCCAAAGTTATTCTCTTGCGTTCTCGAATGCCCACAATGTTACATCATCTTCCGTGCTCACTCGCGCACTCAAACGCTCGCTTCCCTGCGTCAGTAATATCATCAGCACACGGCCCTGATCCGTACTGGGAGCTTGCGGTCCTTCACCGTTGACCTCCTCTGGGAAAGGGTTGGGCCGAAGAGTACAAACAGGAACACCTCCACCCGTTTACTCCCACTGTACCCCGCACCAGGTTACGATTCGCAGAACCACCCCTCATTAGGGAGGGATATGACTCGCAGTAATCCTGTACGAAAGCTCTGGTACAATCCGAGCAGAATACAATGACGACTCCTCTTGCACACGACTCCAGAAAACACTCCAGGTAAGTCCCGCGACGACGTACCAATGTAGTCCAAAGACATTAGCAGGAAAACAGTCCACGAAGAGCAGACAGATAAACGTGTATTCTCCTGGAATAGTAGAATACAATGACAACTCCTCTTGCACACGACTCTAGAAAACACTCCAGTAAGTCCCGACGACGTACCAATGTAGTCCAAAGACATTAGCAGGAAACAGTCCACGAAGAGCAGACAGATAAACGTGTATTCTCCTTGGAATAGTAGAATACAATGACAACTCCTCTTGCACACGACTCTAGAAAACACTCCAGGTAAGTCCCGACGACGTACCAATGTAGTCCAGAGGCACTGGCAGGAAAACAGTCCACGAAGAGCAGACAGACAAACTAGAACAAAACACAGTTCTCCTCTGTACCACCTACAGCCATTGAAGAAACACGCAGATCTACATAGAGCACTGGCCACTTCTATAGCAATGCAACTTAGCAGCTAGGTTAGGCTATAGACATACTGGATACTGGGTGGTTTCCGTGTTGAAGCTCCTTTGGAGCTTGTTCACAGGTCCTTTTCCACTAGTTACAACTGGTTTGTCATACGTGGTACAAAACTTCGACAGTTGTAGCTAATGGTAGCAGACAGGGTCAAACTTTGCAGGAAGCTCCTTCCAGTGTGCGTCGAGCCTGTTCTTGAAAGCATTGACTGATGGGGCTGTGACCACACCGTCTGGCAGGCTGTTCCAGGTGGCGGTCACACGCTGTACAAAAAAACAGCTTCTGATGTTGAGCCTGCAGTGTGATCTTTCCAGTTTCAGGCTGTGTCCTCTCGTGTCTCTGCCTTGGAAGTAGCTGAACTGGGGGCGGTTGGTCAGGTACAGGCCGTGCGTATACTTGTACATGTCGATCATATACCATACCATACCATACTGCTACAGACTGGATTAGGCTATGAGCCTTTAGTCTGATCTTCTTCAACAAAACTGGTAATTCCTACACTATAAGCTTTTTTTGCGTGGGGGATGATAGCGCCGAAATCTGAAAATTTATCTAATCATGTATCTATGGTCTGCCCAATGATTATCCAGACTGGCCTTAAAGCTGTCGAGAGATGGTGCATTAACCACTTTTTCTGGGAGCGCGTTCCAAGGATTCACCACTCTATAGGCGAAATAGTGCTGGCGCAGTGAACTATCACAAATCCTTTTCCTAAGCTTCAGATTATGTCCACGAGTCTGCTTAACACTATTTTCCATCATGAGAGGACTCTTTGCATTGTATAGCCCATGAGTGAACTTGTAGACTTCAATCATGTCACCCCTGTCTCTCCTGTACTGCATGCTGGGGATCTTCATTCTGGCAAGTCTCTCTTCATAGGGACAGTCAACACCCTCAATGAGGTCCTTATCTTTCTGATAACGTGGTGACCACACACTGTTGGCAAACTCCAGATGAGGGCGTATCAGTGCAATGAAGAGCTGTCGCATAGTCTCAATGTCGAGGTACTGGTATGAACGCCTGACTAGTCCTAGAATTCTGTTGGCTTTGTTGACTTGCATCTCGACATGCCGGCTAAATTTGAGTTCCTGATCAACTAATACACCTAGATCTTTCTCTCCCTCTGAGGACTCCAGAATCACTCTCTTTTCGCTGTTATGTAGTTTCATGCTATACTCTGCCTTGGGGTTACTACGTCCGAGGTGTAAAACCTTGCATTTTGTCGCCCCTGAGACGGCGATATTC
>CM065725.1:45897569-45917569 GCA_033310375.1 Conus canariensis
GCAGCTGCTAAAAGGGTCGCAGATACACTTGTGTTCTGTTAAAGTATTTGGGTAGGTGGGTGAACTAAGACTGGGCAAGTTGGAAGGCTTGTAGTTTGCTATGTATGTAAGCTGGTAGGTAAATATCAGGGAAATTCACTTGTAGGATGTCATACATTTACGTGGGTAAGGCAGTGGTAGCAGGACATGATGGTACAAGCATGGGCTATTAGGGGAAGGGGGTGGGGGTGGGGGGGGGCGAGTGGAATTTTTTTGTGGACGGACAGATTTCCAGGTTGTGATATATTCAAGTAGCTGAGCAGGTATTCGTTGCGAAGAAAAAGAAAAAAAAATGCGCAGATTGTCAAGTACTGAGGCACATAGGTAGGAATTAGCTGTACTGGTGGGAAGAGTTGTCATTGTCAGTTGTTATGCATTGTTATGTGTAGGTAAGTTGGTAGAGTAAGTAGACAGCTAAGTATTGCTCGGATAGGAAGGCAGATATGCAGGTGGTTATGTAAGTAGGCAGGCACGTAGACAGGTAGGCAGGTAGCTAGGTAGCTTTAATTGTCCTTTTAAGGTAGAATGCTTGTGTGGTCCAACCTAACGAAATCATTCACTCCTCCCTGGCCTGTTTATCAAGGAGTTTTTTTTTCTGGTTTGAGACTACATGACAGGGCTGTACCCATCGCTTCCTCTCGTGACGTATCCCAGTGTCAACCTTAGGTGTTGCAGGAGAACGATTGGAGCGAGGTGGGGTGGGGGTGGGGGGCCCTGCATGCCCCTGTTCCTCTTTGCCTGAATGCCAGACGTTCTGTTCACCGCGAAAGTCTGTATAATCCGATGACTCAGGCGTCTCTAACAGGGGTCTGTCCAGGGTAGTATGTTCCCAGGCACCACTACAACAACATACAGCATTGACAGGAAATCTTAAAGGAGGCAGAGAACGGTAAACAGTAAATCACGAACAAGTGGGGGTAACTCTTGCTCCCATAAGAACAAATAAATAAACACAGGCCTATAACTCCAATCCAACGCTGCTTACGACACCGAATCGCCTCTCAGAAATGACGACACAGAGCACACAGAACAAAACAAGGAGACGTATGTATTTCATCATGGGAGCAAGAGTTACTCTACTTGTTTGTAACATACAACATTTTTTTTTTCTTTTCTAGCTCATTCCCAAACCTTCACCCTCCTAGATACCATTTTAACCTGGCCCCTTTCGTCTGGCAGCTGGCAGCCTACCTGGATGAGCGAGCCATAGCCGTGGAGGAGGTGAACTGCAGGAAGGTCCTGGACGGGGACCCGGAGGAGCTGGACAAGGCCAACGCCTCGGAGTCTCGGAACCTGTCCCTACCCACCAACTCGCAGGTCCTGAGGTTGGCTGGGAACTGCAGCAGCCTGGTCCGGCACTACGGCTTCCTCCAGGACCCCCTGACCCGTTTGGAGCAGCGGTTCCCTATCGCCTTCAGCATCCTCACCTTTAAAGAGGCCAACCAGGTGAGAGAGGGAGTGGGGGTGAGGGGTGGGAGTGGGGGTGGGGGTTGGGGGTGGGGTGATGGGAAGTGTGGGTGGGAGTGTGGATTGTAAATGTGTGGCTCGGAGATGCGTGGTGTGTGTGTTGTGTGTGTGCGCGCGCGCGCGCGCGCGCGCGCGCGCGCGTGTGGTGTGTGGTGTGTGTGTGTGTGTGTAGAGAGAGAGAGAGAGAGAGAGAGAGAGAGAGAGAGAGAGAGAGAGATGCACGCGTGCGTGCATACTTTGTTTACTTGCATTTGATTTCAAATGAAACAAACACGCAACTTTTATCGCCAGTATGAAACATGGTTCAACCTTGCTCAATCTGCAGTAAAACCAGAAGAGCTAAAACAGTATTGAAAATGAAGCAGTGGAAGACACAGGAGGAAAACAGGATGGAGTGGGGTTGGTGGGTGGGGGGTGGGGTATGTTTAGCTTGGTTCTGGCGTGTGCTTTTGGCTTCAGTTTGGATCTTCTCATGGTCAGAATTAGACCCCCCAAAGGTAGCTGCCTGATCGTTTCCTCCACAAAAAGTGAATTAGCAGAGGACTGTTCGAGGTGACTGTGCCCTTAAAAAAATAGTACATTGGACAGAAAACTATGTATCTTTTTTCTTTTTGATGTTTTTTGAAAACGTTTTTCAGGAGGGAGTTGCCGGAAGGGAAACTATGTACCTTTCTTCTTTTTGATATTTAAAAAGAAATTAAGGACTGGGGCTCGCTGTCAAATGGTTTGAACGTTTGCCTGCGTCGCTAGCTATTTGGGAAGTGGTGGGGGGGTGGGGTGGAGGGGGGTCGGGTTTCACGTCATGAAAGTCCTCTCTCTGTTCACCCAGTAGTAAATGGGTACCTGATTCAGTTCAGGGAGGCGTAAGGCGGCAGAAGGAGAAGAATCGGCTCCGTCTTCCATAATGCCATGCCCCAGACACGGGTGAACTTCTAACAGTTCACTGTCCCCAAAGTCATTAGGCTGTGGGACTCTTAACTTTCTAATCCGATGATTCTTCATGCTTGTAACTTCTTGGGCCACTTGTTGAAAAAGGTCAATAATTGAAAAGGGCGGAGAAAAAGAGGGTCCACTTAGTTCCTGAGAAGGTGTTGCCTCGACAGGTTGTAGACCTGCTGAGAGCCATCTACCGGCCCCAGAACTGGTACTGCCTGCACGTGGACCGGAAGTCCGACCTGCTCTTCCGGCAGGCCCTGGAGGCGGTGGCCGGCTGCTTCCCCAACGTCTTCCTGACTCGGCGCTCCGTGGCGGTGTACTGGGGCACCTTCTCCGTGCTGCAGCCCGAGCTGATGTGCATGAGGGAGCTGTGGGCGAGGGCCAGGTGGAAGTACTTCATCAACCTCACCGGCCAGGAGTTCCCCCTCAGGACCAACTACGAGCTCGTCCGCATCCTCTCCGCCTTCAAAGGGGCCAACGACATCGCAGCGGTGATTCCCAAGTCAGTTTAATAAGGGGCGGGAGGGGGGGGGGGGGGGGGGTTGGTGAGAAAAATTATTGATGGTTTTTATGTACCTTTTGTTTTACTGTCGTCATCGTCATCGTCATCGTTGTCGTCGTCGTCGTTGTCGTCGTCGTCATCGTCGTCTTCGTCGTCGTCGTCGTCGCTGTCGTCGTCGTCGTCATCATCATCATCATCATCATCATCATCATCATCATCATCATCATCATCATGGTCATGTCATCAGCAAGAGACCCTCGAAGAACACGACATCTCCATCAGCATTGGCGGCAGGCCGGTCTGCAACCTTCGTTTCGCAGACGATATCGACCTCATGGGGGGCAGCAACACCGAGCTCCAGGATCTTACAGACAGACTTGTCACAAGAGCAAGTGCCTACGGCATGGAGGTCAGCACAGAGAAGTCAAAGGTCATGGTCAACAGCACGACTAACAGCAGTGCCAACATAACCATGAATGGTGAGCCCCTGGAAGAAGTGACCAGCTTCAGATACTTGGGAGCAACCCTGTCCAAAGATGGCACCTGCACAGCAGAAATCCGAATCAGGATCAACTCCGCATCAGCAGCGATGGCCAGACTGAACAGAGTGTGGAAGAGCAACATCAAATTCCACACAAAATTCCGGCTCTACAAGTCACTAGTGGTCTCCATTCTCTTATATGGTTGCAAGACATGGACTCTGATGGCCGAAACAGAAAGAAGAATCCAGGTGTTTGAGACCAGGTGCCTGAGGAAACTACTCCGCATCTCCTACAAAGAACACAAGATCAATGATTATGTGCGGAACCTGGTCACTAACCTAGTTGGGCTCCACGAACCACTTCTGGCAACCGTCAAACGATGGAAGATGGCATGGTTTGGCCACGTCATTCGTCACAACACCCTCTCCAAAACCATCCTTCAAGGTACCGTTGAAGGAAGGCGCAGACGAGGACGGCAGAGAAAGAGCTGGTCCGACAATATAAAGGACTGGACCAAAATGACCATGCTGGATCTCCTCACGACAGCCACCAACAGAAGAGCCTGGAGAGGAACGGCAGCTGCCTCATCACGTCCCCCAACGACCCCAGCGGTCAGGGGAATGACTGACTGACTGATGTCATCAACGTCATCATCATCATCATCATCATCATCATCATCATCGCTGCAGGTAATTGTGTTACTGTGACGGACGCACGAGCCCTCTGTCTGAAATCATGCGCTACAGGCTAGAGATGCTGTCTCCAGCCCAGTCCTTTACATTGCCCATCTAGGACTTCTTTGCTCTGTCCCTGAGACTGTCCACTCTTCGCTGAACCCCGTAGAATGGTCTTGGACTAAAAAGCCTAGGTTTGTACACGCCACAGAATGCTGACATGTAGTTCATGATGAGGAAGACATCAGGCGTGTGATTTGTCATCCGCTTTGGTTTTAGTTTCTTTGAGAGGACTGTAGTTGGCGCGTAATGTCACTCTGTCGTATTATGTAAAACAGGGGTTCAGAAGTTCGTGTTATAGCAACAATATCTGTCCAGACCTGGCAGCAACCCTTTCAAAGACCGCTTGGCTAACAGACTCTCCTCTGTGTGCTGCAGCCCGCTCGATTGGTCGGGCTGGAACAACATGGAAACTGACTGGCCTTCGTGGTCGACTGCACCTGTCAGCCACATGAATTGTGACTTGTACCAAACCAGCTGTGGCCTTTGACTATATATATATGTGCGGCTCGAGCATGAAGTTGTATTATTAATGCTTTTCACTTCCATGGGCAGTCTATGACTGGTTAAATGTACGGCTCTAAGATGGGCTTGCGTAAAATTAACGATGTATGTTTAAAGCCATGGGCGGTATATGACTGTCTATGTCATTGGCCTTAGTGAGGACTTGTGTAAATGATGTATGTTGAAAGCCATGGGTGGGTGTATGACTGTCTATGTCATTGGCTTTAGTAGGGACTTGTGTAAATGATGTATGTTTAAAGCCATGGGCGGTCTATGATTATGTCATCAGCCCCGGTGTGGACTTTGTGTAAATGATGCATCTTCGGAGCTAACGGCATGCTCTTCTACAGTTAGTTAGTGAACCTGGTGGTCAGAGCATGAGCTTTTGTTTACAATTGCCATAAATCTGACAGCTGTATGGAAGACCAGTTACATGCTTTTAACGCAAATAGCCATAACTTCATACTGTCCATAATAACTAATAGCATGATATCATGCAAGCTGTCATTAGCTTTCTGACATGTGACAGGCTAATACTAAAACAAACAAATAAAAGTAAATATGAAATGATGCAGGGAACACTAAACAATAAACGAGTAAGGTAACTCTTGGTCCCACAAGAAAACAAATACACGCCCATAATTGCAAAGGAATGCTGCTTACGACATCGAACAACAAACAAACAATGCCGATTTAAACCCAAGGCTTTGCGCAAGGTGAATAGCATAACCTAGCGCAAATATACTACTCAAAACAATTTAAGAGCCAGTTGAAAACATTCACACACAATTCAACCGAAAAACAAAATAGCTTCTTCAAACAATTTAATTGAAAATTCATCTATGGAACGATACAATGACATCAGAAATAAACGAATAACGGCTGCTCAAAAACAACTTCATGGGCTTAATTGATGAACACCTTCATTTCTCAGAACAGTCAAATCAAATGACAATCGATGTCAATACTCAGTATGGCCGCCATTAGCGCGGATACAAGCTAGACATCTCTGTCTCATTAAGTCCACAAGCCTCCTGAGAGTCCGCTGGGAGATGTTGTTCCACTCCTGCTGCAAGAAGTCGAAGAGCTGGCCCAGGTTCACTGCTGGAGGGTGGTTCTCGTGAAGCAGGCACCCCAGGACGTCCCAGGCGTGCTCGATCGTGTTATGGTCGGGCGAGGACGCTGGCCAGTCGAGGCAGTTGACCTGCTGCTCCTCCAAGAAGATGTTTACCACCCTGGCATGGTGGGGACGGGCGTTGTCGTCCCAGAGGATGGCGTCAGGGCCCAGTTCTTGCAGGGCAGGCAGGACCAGAGGCTGAAGATTGTTGTCCCTGTACCCCACACCAGTTAGGTTGCCTTCAACTCGGTACAGGGGGGTTCTGAAGTTCCTTCCTATGCCACCCCACACCATGATAGAGTCCCTGCCATACCGGTCCCGTTCGATTACGTTGGCTTCTTGGTAGCGTTTTTCCATCCGCCTCCAGACACGTATGCAACCATCCTGGAGAGCCGAGCAAAACGCGACTTGTCAGAAAACATCACCCGGGCCCAGTGCTGCCTCGTCCAGGCCACATGGGCTTGGCACCAGGTCAGTCACGCCCTACGGTGAGCCGCTGTCAGCACAGGTTGAACAGCTGGCCGTCTTGCTCGGAGGTTAACTTCTCTCAGGCAGTTCCGAACAATTTGGTTGGAAATGTTGATGTTCACTGCAGCATGCAGTTGTCACCTGAGGTTGTGGCAGTTCTTTGTCTCAGCGCCGTCAGAACCAGCAGTCTGTCCTGCTGTCTGGTGGTGGACCTGGGCCAGCCAGACCATCTTCGTTCAGCAGTACTACTGGTGGTGTTGAAGCAGTCACGAAGTCTTTGGATGACAGCATGATGCAGTTGAAGGCGACGACCAACTGCTCTGACGCCTACACCTTCTTGAAGCCAAGCAACAGCCCTTCCCCGGTCAGTGTCATTTAATCTCCATCTTGGTGGCATGGTTAAAAACACCCCCAAAAGCGGCGTTTTTATACCCACTAGTCAGCAAAACTGGTTGCCATGTGTTCAGTAAAGGCACGACTTGCACGTGCAATGCGGTTTGCAGTCAGCCCAACTCTGCTGCCTCAGCTATGCGCTCGCAAACCGCGACCATGTTTTCGTGATTTCGGTGTTTCTTTTGTGAACTCGTTCAACCGACTAGATTCAGATTAAACTGAACACATGCCAAAACCAGTTTTGCATTGAAGCAGTTGCCACACTTTCAGTGCAAAAACTGGACAAAAGCTTTGAATTCTATACACTACGATGCGTTATCTAAACCATATGAAGAATGCAGGTGGCTCTTAAATTGTTTTGAGCAGTATATAATACCTGGAGCCTGAAGTAGAAGGACTGGATACAAAATAAGTTGCAGGGATGGTTATTATATCTACTGTACCATGTTGCGCATGACCAGGGACTAGGGGTTATACATATCCCAGAATACCCGGGCATCACCACTCTGCTGACATCCAGTGCAGAACGGCAAGAATGACAGGGCCTGGGGAACCAGACGTCGTGCTCAAACTGTGTATAAAACCAAGAATGCCCCTAGCGCAGTTCTCTATGAACCTCAGCACGCAGCTTACTACCACTCTGACTGTACTGAAACTCTAGAGCTGCGGGCAACGCAACGGGGCTTGAACAAACATCAGCCGACTAACCTCAGGCCGAAGGTAAGCCTCAACTGTGTACACATGGTGATTGAGGCATGGACTGTGTAACGAATCACTGAACTTTGTACAAACACTTCTGTTTTAGGTTTAACAACGTCGGGGCCTCTCTGTCAGAGTGCCCTCACCTCGAAGTGTCTGGCTGGTCTCATGGGAAAGGCATGGGGGCTATTGTTTCAAGGTCCGGGAATCGATTCCCCACCCTCACCACAGAGGCAGAATGGATGGGATTTTCTTTTTTTTTTGGAGGGAACGTCTATGTAGAAATCGATGCCTTCCTGGGATGAGAATTTAGGCTGAGGTCCTTTGCTTGAAGGCATGCATGAAAACAAACAAACGAACAAACAAACAAACAAACAAACACACACTGACACACATACACGCACACACACACACACACACACACACACACACACACACACACACACAACACACACACTCTGACACACATACACGCACACACACACACACGCTCACACAGACAGACAGACATACACATACACACACACACACACACACTCACTCACTCACTCACTCACACACACACACACACACACACGCACGCACGCACGCACGCACGCACGCACGCACGCACGCACGCACACATTAAATCCCACTCCACTGTTTGGACGAGATTAGGCCATCGAGTACTGATCAATATGGATGACACGAAAATCGACGACACGACCACCGGTACCGGTGCGAATAGAATCTTCCATATCATGAAATTGGTTGCCTCAAGTAGGTAGAGAATAGCTGATTGAAACACACACACACACACACACACACACACACACACACACACACACACACACACACATACATACACACACACACACACACATACACACACACATTAAAACACACACACACACATTAAACACACACACACACACACACACACACACACACACACACACACACACACACACACACGTTGATAACTTACAAAAAAAAAAAAAAAAAAAAAAGTCGAGCACTGTTCCATCACTTCACCGAACTGCGTACAAACACTTCCTAACTTTCGTGCTGTGAAAACAGCAGGTCCAGCCACTGTGAACTGAACTCTTGGCTTGCTTTCTTTCAGCGCCGGCACAATCCGGCGGTGGGGGCAGTTCCTCCCGGCCCCCCACAACATCACCGTGTACAAAGGCTCCGTGCATATCGTGGCCAGCCGAGGCTTCGTGGACTACGTGCTGCACTCCCCCAAAGCTCTGGACTTCCAGCGCTGGTGTCAGCGGACTCGGGTGCCTGATGAACACTTCTTCAACAGCCTGAACCACAACCCTCACCTCAGAGTGCCTGGCGGGAGTACAGGTAGCTAGCCGTTCTTCTTCTTCCTCCTCTTCGCCTTCCTCGTGGTCATCCTCATCCTCATCCTCATCAGCGTCATATCCTTTCTTGTGGTTGTTGTCGTCAATGTAACTATCTTCTTCGTTGTCGTTGTCATCAACGTCATCGTCGTGGTCGTGGTTGTTGCTGTTTTGTTGTCGTCGTCATCGTCGTCCTCCTCCTCCTCCTTCCTGCCACATCCCCACTTTCGGCATTGTTGAAATCATGATTTTATCATCATGTGATTAAAGACATTTCATGATAGAAGCATCTAGAGCTGGGATACGTCACACAAAAATCGGAGGTGAAAAGAACAGGCTTTCGGCTTTCATATTTTCTTGTCCATTCAAAACAATGGAGGAGAGAAATGTCGATTAAGATATTAATTCAGTCTTGAAATGTGGACTGCCATTTTGTCGGTACATCGACAAATACCATGGTTATGAAATGCTTGCTTGAAAAGATACATAAGAAGATCTTGTAAAGTGGGTGGCAGTGAGTTCCAGGCAATTGGGACGGCAAAACTGATGGAATGCTCACCAGATGATCAGAGCTTTCTCTTTGTTGGATCTTCATGAGGTTTTGAGTGGAGGACTGGAGAGTACGCGATGACTAGTGTATGTGCACAACGAACTTGACAGGCATGATGCAAGTGAGCTGTAAAAAAAAAAAAAAAACCCACAAAAAGCATGAGTTGCCAGCTTGTATTGGCAACGACATTTCACAGGTAGCCAGTGAAGTTTCTCAAACAGTGCGACGTGATCTCACGTTCATTTACGAGGAGGCGAGCTGTTCTGGGTTGATTTCTATGAAGTCATGAAATGTGCTCCAAGGACAGACCGCAAAGTATTGAAAGAAAGGAATGCAATCATTGAACTTGTTTCGTCAGTTGAAAGATATTGACAAATTGAGGCAGTATGCTATTGGTCCACGAACGACGCTTGAGATACACACTGCTGATCTGATACTTCTAAAAGAGCCTGATCAAGACTTATGTATCTGACAGATGGTTTGAAACAGACGTCACTGCCATGATGCACACATTGTACTCGGGGAAAATAATGTCAGTATTTCCCCTTTTCTCCAAAAAGAGTTTGATATGATTTGGGGTTGACTTGATTTGACTTGCCCTGATTTTAGATCGACTTCATTTGAAGTGACTGCACCTAACCTTAACCTGTTGTGATCTTATCTAAAGGGATGCCTGCCTTGTTTGGTCTGTGTGCTGTGTGGTGTCATTTTTGCTTGGCCAGTCGACATCGTAAGCAGCATTCGTTTGGAATTATGGGCGTCTATTCATTTCATCATGGGAGCAAGAGTTACCGTACTTGTTCTTTGATCACTGATCCATTCTCGTTCTCGTCTCCCAGGGAAGATCATCAACATGGGGCGCGGCAGACGGGTCCTCAACCCTTCCATCGCCCGCTACAAGAACTGGGTGCCTCTCTTTCCGTGTCCGGGTCACAAGGTCAGACACGCCATCTGCATTCTCAACGTCCTTGACCTCCCGCGCCTGCACACGAGGAGAGAGCTGTTCGCCAACAAGTTCTACGCCGACTACAGCCGCCTGGCTCTGCGATGCCTGACTGAGGAGCTGCACAATCGGACCAGAGAGCAGGCGCTCGGGCGGTCGGACTTCGACGTGACGTTTTATGAGCAGCTGCCGCTTGTCAGGAACAGGCTGCGGTTGTGAGGGGAGGAAGGGAGAGGAGTGTGTGTGTGTGTGTGTGGGGCTGGGGGGGGGGGGGGGAGCTGGATCATAAGGACTGTGGACTTCACATCTTTTTGTCAGAAACAGGATGCGGTTGTGACGGGGGAGGAGGAGGAGGAGGTAGGAGTTGCATCATAATGATATGGGCTTGATACCGTGTCGTGGCGAAGAGAGAGAGAGAGAGAGAGAGGGAGAGAGAGAGAGAGAGAGAGAGAGAGAGAGAGAGAAGGTCGGAAGCGGGAGGCGAGCTGCATCAACGTGATGTGGGTTTGGTACAGGTTTGGGTTTGTGACGAAGAGAGGGATGGGATATGAGTGAGGAGTGGGGGGGGGGGGGGGGGTATGGAGGGGGGGCTGTACCGTGAGGATGTGGATCTACTACAGGTTGTGCTTGCGACGACAGAAGGGAGAGGGGGGAGGGGGGGAGGGGGGTTATAATGAAAAATGTAGGTTTGACATAGGTTGTGGTTGTGACGAAGAGAGGGAGGAGGTGGGGGTGAGGGGTGGGGCTGTATCACGAAGATGTGGGTTTGATACAAGTTGTGGTTGTGAGGGATGGCGGGGGGGGGGGGGGGGGCTATGCTGGGGACGGGAGCTACATGTGAGTGTGGGTATAGGTGGAAGTGGCAGAGGTCGTGATGGAAGAATGGTCTCACCATGTTGCAGGATTGGTACAGGTCATCCTGCCTTGACTGGACCCAGGAGCACGCTGAACTTGCGAGAATATTCTGCGAATCTATCTGTCTGTCTGTCTGCCTGTCTGTGTCTATCTGTCTCTCTTTCTCTCTGCGTCTCTGTCTCTGTCCATCTGCCTGTCTCTTTTTCTGTATGTCTGTCTGTCTGTCGCTCTGTCTGTCTGGATATTGATCTGTCCGCCTGTCTGACTATCTCCCTCCCTCCCTCCCTCCTGTCTGTCTGTCTGTCTGTCTGTCTGTCTGTCTCTCTCTCTCTCTCTCTCTCTCTCTCTCTCTCTCTCTCTCTCTCTCCCCTTCTTCACCGTGTCATCGTCAGTGCCCTTTCGGTGCCATTTAACCCAAGCCGCTCCATCCGGCTCCTCAATACGCTGTCACAGTCTGGGTTTGTCCTGTTGCACGGCACTGCCAACACTCACAGACCATGCACAGGTGGCTGTGACCGTCAGGCCTGCATGAGACCGCCCGCCGGAGGAGACACTGCACTTCTGCCTGGTCCCCTTCAATCGTGTTCAGTGATGTTAAGTTCTGATCCAAAGCTAGGCAAGTGTCACTTTACTAACTACCCCCCTTGCTGATGCGAGTTCTTGTTAAAGTCACTGCCCCCCCCCCCCCTCGCTGCCTTCCACCTCCTCCCCTCCTTCCTCCTCCCCCTTCCACTTCCCCCTCCCCTCTCCCCTCAGCCGGTGAGTGAGCGTCTTTCTCTGGAGGGAAAGACTGGTTTAGCGATTAGCCACAAAAGTGTCATCTGTCTGTCTGTCTGTCTGTCACTCTCCCTCTGTCTTCTTCTTCTTCTTCTTCTTTTCTTCTGCTTCTTCTTCTTCTTTTCTTCTGCTTCTTCTTCTTCTTCTTCTTCTTCTTCTTCTTCTTCTCTCTGTCTCTCTCTCTGTCTGGTATTGATCGAATATGGTGGTCTGGATGGTGATCATGGTGAGGGTGAAAGTGGCGATTGTCGTGGTGAATTTGTGTGTGTGTGTGTGTGCCAAGCAAGGCCTGAGTGTGAGGTGACACTTTGATATCCATTCGGACCAGCACACAGACCATCACAGGATGGTGTCAGCAACGAGCTAGAATACTTGGGAACTTGTGGCAGTTCTTGTGGAGTATTTGTAGACTACTGGAGCACCTGAGAAGAATTTGAGGACTTCAAGTCTCTGAGAAATACGCCAGTACCTGTGCAGTACATGAGTACTCGTGGTGCTTGTAGAGTGTCGCTGTTTTTAATTCAGTAACAATCAACTATATCAACTGCCCATCCGAAATTTCAGAGATATCATTCATCAGCGCCCCATTCATCATTTTTTTAACTATTCGATTTTATTTCAGGCTTAGTGATATACTTAGTTTCATTGTCATCATCATTTGCAGCAGAAACAGCAACAAACTTTAGCCAGAGGATGGACTCTTCTGTCTGAAATGCGAGGAACCGAAGACCGGGAGGGAGAGGGAGGGGAGAAGGCACAAGGGAGTATCTAGGTTACGACAAGCAGTAAACTTATTGTTAAATATTTTAGATTCAGGCATCAGTTCGGTCACATCGGTTTATTCCTTTTCATCTTGCGCTGATGGAAATATCTCTCGTTAGTGGTCGCTTGTGAAAGTTCGGCATGTACACACACACACACACACACACACACACACACACACACACACACACACGCACTCACGCACGCACGCACACGCGCGCACACACACACACACACACACACACACACACACACACACACACACACACACGCAAGCACGCACACATACACACACAGCACTCCCCCATAGCTTACGCTTTCCGGCTTCCACATCTTGAACCCCTACCCCCTCTCCCTCCCCCCCCCCCCCCCCCCCCCATCGCCATGTAAGGGAAGAAACTCCTATAAAATTTATGAAGTTTTGGTCGCTTCCTCTCTCTCTCTCTCTCTCTCTCTCTCTCTCTCTCTCTCTCTCTCTCTCTCTCTCTGTGTCTTTATTTATAATGATTTACAATCTATTTCTCTGTTTATGATGATTGTATATACTACGTAAAATCATCGATCTCTTCTAAATTCTCTCTCTCTCTCTCTCTCTCTCTCTCTCCTCTCTCTCTCTCTCTCTCTCTCTCTCTGTGTGCACGTTCATGCGTGCGTGCATGCGTGCGTGCGTATACACTCTCTCTCTCTCTGTGTGTGTGTGTGTGTGTGTGTGTGTGTGTGTGTGTGTGTGTGTGTGGAATGTTTTTTCTTTGGACCGAAATGTTTTCATTTATTTATTTGTTCCTCAATTGATTAATTAATCAGTTTATTATTATTATTATTATTTTTTTTTTTAGCTTTTTTTCAATCAAGGAGTGTAAAACTTAGAGGACCTTCAGCACTCTCTGCACGGCCTTATTTTATATATAGCCTTAAAATGTCAATAATGAAGCCACCATGTCCCAAAACAGCATTTTGTTGTTTCTTTGTTTTTCAGGGTGGTTTGTTTTTATTATCTGATGGTCTGTGGCTTCTTTATGATGTAACTTTTTTTTTTTCGCGTAAGTTTGACAGCCCTGAAAACGCCCCTTGTCGTTGGCTAGGCTATCATGATTAAAAATGGAACTTTTGCATCTGTTCATACGTTTATCCGTTGTTTCATTGCATGCTTTAAAAAAAAAAAATTCATCTATGCGTTATTTCTGACGGAGGGACAATTCGGCTACAATTTTTTAAAGTATCTTTAAAGACGAGTATGTTGACGTTTTGTAAGTTTTAGTCGCTAGTCATGTTTGTTTAGTTGCTAGTCACGCCGAATCCCTCACCAGGACAAGGGCCGGATAAAAAAAAAAAAAAAAAAAAAAAGGCATGTATTTGCTCATCGGTTATCCTTGGAAATAAAGATGATCATCATCGTCATCATTTGTCTGTTCCGTTTATTTATTTATTTTCTTATTCTCTCCTTTTCTAAAACCTTGCTATGTGTTCGATTGTTCTTGCAAAGCTGGATAGAGTTTAGGGCATATGATAGTGATGTTTCAGCAAGCGCTGTAATGTCCTAAATGTGTGTTCATACGAGTAAATATACCCAATTGTGAAAGAATACTGAATACTTGGTTCTCACCGGTTCCCATTACATGGGAGACAACTCTGCATCTAATGTGTCGGGATTTATAGGATAGATTCCCCTGATCTTTTGCGTATTGATTATTTTAAAGACCTTCAGTCTTTAAATTTTCTTGTTTACCGTGAAAAATGATAACAACAACAACAACAACAACAAATGAAAACTTGAAAATGAAAATCTACGTGCGCGCGCAACACTCAACATTCTCACGTTTTCCTCCAGTCAAAATGAATCCCTTTCACGTTTTCTCCATCCAACCTTCATCAGTTTCACCCTTTCTCCATCCAACATTCATTATTCTCACGTTTCCCTGGTCAACCATTCCTTAATCTCATGTTTCCCCCGTCCAACATTTTATCATTCTCACATTTCCCCCTCTCCAAAAGGCTTCATTTTCACGTTTCCCTGTCCGACATTCATCATTCACAGCTTTCCCTGAAGTCACACATTCATCATTTTCACGTTTCCCTGTCCGACATTCATCATTTACAGTTTTCCCCGAAGTCACACATTCATCATTTTCACGTTTCCCTGTCCGACATTCATCATTCGCAACTTTCCCCGAAGTCACACATTCATTATTTTCACGTTTCCTTGTCCGACAGTTATCATTCACAGCTCTCCCCGAAGTCCCACATTCATCATTTTCACGTTTCCCTGTCCGACATTCATCATTTACAGCTTTCCCCGAAGTCCCACATTCATCATTTTCACGTTTCCCTGTCCGACATTCATCATTCACACCTTTCCCCGAAGTCCCACATTCATCATTTTCACGTTTCCCTGTCCGACATTCATCATTCACAGCTTTCCCCGAAGTCCCACATTCATCATTTTCACGTTTCCCTTCGCCGAGCATTCACCATTTTGGCGTCATCCTCTTCATCATGCTCCTCATTCACCATTTCCACTTTCTGTTCTCGAATTTTGTCTGTCAGTCGTCACTTCTGTTCTTTTCGGATCGCGTCCAGCATTCGTTCTTCTCTCGATCCCTTCTCATTCTGTTCATCGATGATGTTTGATTTTCATGTTCTCCATCATTCACACGTTCTTCCCTCTTACCTCCGTTCTCTCGTCCAGTTTCCCCATTTTTCATTCTCACCGTCTCCTTTTCTCTGTTTGCAAACGGTCATTTCATTGTTTCCTTTGTTTTATTCTGGCTATCACCGCACCATTTCCACGCTGACCAGTGGTCAGTAATCCATCGGTCTCACACTCCTCTCTCCTGTTTTGCCTTCTTACCTTGTCCATTGTTCTCAGCTTTTAGTTTCCCATCCACAGGTCTGTCCGTCACCTTTCATACGCCATTGATCACGCTCATATTTTTTTTTTCTTTTCACCTCTCGTTCATACATGTCCCTTTCTCTTTTCATCCCACCCCTCATTCATGACCCTGACGCTCGATCATTATTTAGTCGTTTCATGTTCTCCTCTCGTCCATCCTTCTGTCATTTTCGTGTTCGCTCGTTTTCTTCCAAACGGGATCCTTAAATTTCTTGCCTTCTCATCGGAACAGAACTTCATGTTAGACTCCCATTTGCTTTACCTCATGTTCACGTTCTGCTCCCATCTCTCTTTCATCATTCTCGCGTTCTTTTCTGCTGTCTTTTACCATTCTTTCTTTAGTTTTGCTTTTATTCGTTATTCTCCTCTTTTACCTCCCCCTGTTGCCCATCTTTCGTCATTCTCACGTTCTTTTCTAAGTCCGTTCATAATCGTCATGTTCTAGTCCCGTCGATCCGTTACGGATGGACATGCGTGTGTGTGGGAGTCCGACTCATTCAGAGTTATGGATGCATGCACGACTTTTTCTAATTCACATACACACACCCACTCATCCGAACATGGACAGCCAGGCAACAAAATAACACTTTTTTTTTATGCCGCCCGAGCAATCCAGCAAAACACATACAAAATAAACACACAATTAAACGTAGGTTGGTACACCCACCATCAGGTGTACACACACAACAAGTCAATACAATTATAGCTATCAAAACTGCCGGGTCCAACGATGATGACGACGGCGGCAGCGACGAGTCAAGTCTGACAACAGAGTCTCTGTGGCTCACAATGAAGAAAGAAGGAAAAGAAAACTAACACGTTCGTGGCGTCTCTGTCAGCAACACGGTGACAGTCTCAACTACGAGCTGTGGCTCAAACACCTAAGAGCTGTGGCTCAACACCAACCAAGAGCTGTGGCGCACACACTACCTGTGGCTCTACACCAACCAAGAGCTGTGGCGCACACACCACACACACAGCGACGGCCTCGGACGCAGGTCGCTGGCACAAAAGAGGGCGACGTCCTGGCTCACCAGCAGCGACGTCTCCAACCCACTGGCCCAACAGTGGTCGGTCACGGGCGCAGTGGCAGGTAGGGCAATTGTCGGCGCTCAGGCAGGCCTCTCAACACCAGCAGCAAACAGGTGGAGAACGGGGCGTCAACACAGCTACGGCCCCGGCCCTAACCCAGTAGCAGCCAGTCCCCGTCAGTCCAGGGAACACTATCAACCTGGGGCAACTGATTAACTACCTTGATTATCATGGCCACTATTCATTGCAATCATAACTATCTTCATATTCATTAGCCACATCATATCTCACTAGAACTTGAGCCACATATCAGCATATTTGTTCACATTCATTAGCCACATCATATTTCACTAGAACTTGAGCCATACATCAGCATATTTGTTCATGATTACAATATTCTTTTTTTTCCGGAATCATAACATTACAACATTCCCTTTTCCGGAATCATTACACTACAACATTCCCTTTTCCGGAATCATAACATTGCACAGGAAAGGATTTCCATATAAACCTTTCAGACTCTAGATCTAGTTGCAAAGCGAGACGACTGCAGGCGGAAATCTAAACAAATCTTAAATAATTGTCAGCGAACCGCCCAGAGAACGTGGACAAACGAGTCACAAGACGAAACACGTCTTGTGACTCGTTTGTCCACGTTCTTGTGACTCGTTTGTTCACGTTCTCTGCGTGGTTCGCTAACAATTATTTAAGATTTCTCAGACTCTAATTTTCCAAATTGGGGAAAGGATTTCCACATAAACCTTTCATAATCTAGTCTTCCAAATTAGGGAAAAAGGATTTCCATCTGGATCCTCTTCAATAAACCATGAATACAATTCATTACACACAATTGATGATTATTTTTTCAAACTATAAATGTCTTTCGTTAATTCAGGAAATGTTCATTTCTTTTGTTGTAACACAAGAACGCTCACTTCACTTCAGTTCATCAGCTTCACTATATGCGAGGGAAAGATTTCCACCACACTTTTGTTTAACAACACATATATTGATACCCATGTAAACACATCACACATCAGAATGAAAACAAAAGTCTATGTCGCTCACTCTGGGAGCTTATCCATAGCATCAAAACTCTCCATCTTCTTGCAAACCATATTAGAATAGACACTTTTTTTTCATCATGAAGTTCATAGCCAGTTAAGTCACAAAATAAACAAAATCTTTTTTCTTCTTTCTGACGACCACTTCTTATAACACTCACTTTATCTATTCACATTTTCCGAAACAATTTCGTTTTGCTACCCTATCAAGTCATAGGATAACAGAACAACAATACTTAAAAAAAAAAAAAAACCTTCACAAGAGCGCTGAGGAAGTTTCAGTCGCTCCTAAACGGGAATACAGTTTTAGTTTGTTAATAAATAAACATTCAATAATAAATACCTGACTGCTACCAGCAAACGGCTGAGTCCCTCTTCGGCCTTCTGTGACTTGTATTGCCGGAATCACTGCAGAGACTGCCTAACCGGTGCAACTCACCCGGCTTATAGCAGTGCGCCGGTGAGTAGCAGTCAGCTAACTTTTGCAACCGGCTTCCGGACAGCTACCTTCCGGTAAGCACGGTCGCACATGAAAATTTGTGACCGGACGAAAAACGGTCCGTCACACGATCATTCACTGTGTTTTCATTCCTGTCAGTTAGTCATGATCTTCACAGTTTCTTGCTGTCTTTGTGTCTGTTTATATTCCTCCCTTCTTTCCACCCTTCGTCATATTTACGTTCTCCTGTTCTTTTTCTTCATAAATGATTCTGTTTGTTAACGTCTTCTCATTTTTCTAATCCCGTTTGTTATTGGCTACTTCTAGTCCTATCCATCACTGAAATTTCTCACTTTCTCCCACCCCCCCCCCCCCCCCCCCCCCCCCCCGTCCTATTCATTATTTCCACGTCCTTTTCTGTTCATATCATCCATTTCGCGTGTTTCTCTCCTCACTGCGTCCGTCATTCACCATCCTCGTCATCACTTAAATCTGTTTCTTCCTTCTTCTTCTTCTTCTTCTTCTGCGTACGCAGGCTGATACTCCTGCGGACACCCCCTATATAGAAAGGCAAGGATTAATCCCATCTATCCAACAAAGGGAGTGGAGTTTTGTGTGTATGACCGTTGTTATCCCGCCATTAATTAAGGCAGCCATACTCCAACTTCGTTCTTTGAATTATTCTGTTAGTATCTTACTTTAAGGTAGTCCATCCATCCTGGCATTCTTTTCTCTCTTGCTCTCTTCTTGTCCCGTCCCCTGTTCGTCCTTTTCACCTTTTCTTCTTTTCAGCTCGTGAAAAAAATAGTGTCCTCTCGTTTCCCCCCCCCTCCCCCCCCCTCCCACCCCCCTCCCCAGTTTTGTCCATCACTGGATCATTCTCACCCTGTTCTATGTTCATGTCATCTATCATTCTCGCGTTGCTCACGCCTGTTCCCTCTCAAGAACCCTTCTTTTATCAACCATGGTGCTGTCCTGTCCACCGTGCATCATGTTCACATTCTCCTCTTCGCCTTCCCTAAATGGTTTATTACGTCATCTCATCCCACCTCTCATTTATAATTGTCTGATATTCGTCATTCGCTTTTTTCTCCTTTCACACTTCCTTGGCTATTTTTACATTCCGTTTTTGTCGCGTCCATTATACGTTATTCCCACGTTCTTATCATCTCCTCCGAAGTTTTTTTTTTTATCATTCTATCGTTCTACTCCCATTCCTCTTTCATCTTTCTCTCCTTTTCCCGTCATTTATTCATCACTTTCCCCTTTCTTCCATTCTCACGTTGCCTTGACGTCCCGTCTATCATTCATCCTTCTCACGCTGTAGTTCCGTCAGTCGTTCATTAATAATGTTCACAATCTCCTCTAGTCAGTCATTTATCATTTTCACGTTCCTCTGACATCAGTCATTCATCGCTTTCACGTTCTTCTCCAGTCAGTCATTCATCGTTTTCAAGTCCTTCTCAGTCAGTCAGTCATCGTTTTCACGTTCTTCTCCAGTCAGTCAGTCATCGTTTTCAAGTCCTTCTCAGTCAGTCGTCATCGTTTTCAAGTCCTTCTCAGTCAGTCAGTCATCGTTTTCAAGTCCTTCTCAGTCAGTCAGTCATAGTTTTCAAGTCCTTCTCAGTCAGTCAGTCATCGTTTTCAAGTCCTTCTCAGTCAGTCAGTCATCATTTTCAAGTTCTTCTCAGTCAGTCATTCATTGTTTTCAAGTTCTTCTCAGTCAGTCAGTCAGTCATTGTTTTCAAGTTCTTCTCAGTCAGTCAGTCATTGTTTTCAAGTTCTTCTCAGTCAGTCATTCATTGTTTTCAAGTCCTTCTCAGTCAGTCAGTCATTGTTTTCAAGTTCTTCTCAGTCAGTCAGTCACCGTTTTCAAGTTCTTAGTCAGTCATTCGTTGTGTTCAATCTTTTCTCTGGCCGGTCATTCTTTATTTTCCTTTTCTCCAGTTTGTAATTTATTTCAGCACTCTTCTCCAGTCATTCAAGTATTCTTTTCACGTTCTTCTTCAATCAATC
>CM065725.1:45922569-45947569 GCA_033310375.1 Conus canariensis
AGTTACGTCCCTTGTTGCTCTCGCCCACGTTGGCAGGCACTATGTAACCTGTTTAAAATCAAGATGTATAAAATGGCCTAAGACTTTGTTGATGAAGTAGTGTTCAGAGTAGTAGGGATTTACGCAGACTTTTGTTCTCGCCAGACTCGTACTATGGGTGTCTAAATAAAGAAGATGCCACAAATTTTGTTTTGCCTCTGAAGGATAGACCTGGCCTATCAGACGCCGCCTCTCATTCATTTGGAAAATTGTATATATTTTTGACGTCCGAAAAGTAGATTTTTTTTTTCAAAGCATCTTTTACTGTATATGCTTTTGTGACGTTCGGAAAAGTAGTGTTTTATGCATTTTTGTTTCATTGAATATGATTTGTGACGTCTGAAAAGTATTGCTTCGTGAGTTTTTAAAGAAACATTATTTTTGACATATGAAGAGTATTTTATTTTCTTGTGCATTTGTAAAAAAAACAGATGTTATTCATGGCGTCTTAAAAGCAATGTTCCGAGCATAGTTTTGTTACTAAATATAATTTTTGACCTCTGAAAAGTTGTTTTATGCTTTTAAAAAATCATTTGTGGCGTCTTAGAAGTATTGCTTAGTGCATTTTTTTTCCCATAAATGTTATTTGTGACTTCTGAAAAGTATTGTTTTGTGTATTTTTCCCATAGATATTATTTGTGACGTCTAAATAGTATTGTTTTGTGCATTGTTTTCAAGAAATACTTGTGACTTCTAAATAGTAGATTATTTGTTTAGTGCCTTGCTATCAATAAATAGTATTTGTGACGTCTTGACAGTATTATTTTGTGCATTGTTTACATAAATATTAAGTGACGTCTGAAATGCATTGTTTTGTTCATTTTTACAAAGAATATTATTTGTGACGTCTAAATAGTATTGTTTTCGGTAAAGATTAATTGTGACGTCTGAAAAGTATTGTTTTGTGCATTGTTAAAAAAAAAAAATTAATTGCGATGTCTGAAAAGTGTTTTGTGCGTTGTTTTCAATGAAGAAGAAAAAGAAACACCCGAAGGTGCTGGGGAGGACCCAGAGAAGCACTGTCTTCGCCTGCCTTTAGAGCAGTCCTGCACCACCCTTGGAGGCCTGCGCTGTGTTGACGATGGGTACAGGCACGCGCAGGACACTCCATTAAGATATCAAGGGACATAACTGCTCCTGAACAGAGGTAAATCGGACTACAGGATGCAACTCATAACAACCTTAAAGTAGCATCCCCATGGGTGTACCAGCCCGTATTTCATGACTGCAGAGCCCACCGGCGAAAAACACCACCCTCCAGCTGCCGAGCACACCCCACAGATCCAACCACCCCTGTCCACGGACAGATGAAGACAGTGCCACTCCAGACACAGCCAAGCTTTCGCCATACGGTCTTATGTGCCCTCAAGAGAGAATCCAAAGCTCAAAGTTTTTTCAATGAATATTAATTGTGACGACTGAAAAGTATTGTTTTGTGATTTTTTTTTTCAATAGATATTAACTGTAAAGTCTGAAAAACATTGTTTTGTACACTTTTCTTCAATGAATACAATTCGTGACGTCTGAGCAGTATTGTCTTGTGCATATTTTAAAAACAAATATTATTTGTAATATCCGAAAAGTGTTGTGATTAAAAGAAAAAAAATCATTTGTGACCTCTGAAAAGTATCATTTGTGCATTTTTTTCCCAATAAATATCAGTTGCGACGTCTGAAAAGTATTTTCTTCAATAATTATAATTTGTGGTGTTTGAAAAGTATTGTTTTCTGCACTTTTAAAAAGAAATCTTAAGTATCATATAGGACGTCTGAGGACAAGATACTTTGCCGAAACTTCAATTGACCGCTTTGTATTGTGCATGAGAGAAGCCTTACTTTGTGCTGTGTTTTGTCTCTGAATTGACTTTTTGGCATCTTTCAGTAACGCTGCAGTCTCTTTCAGTCTGTGTTTCGCCTTTCAATTCACATTTTTGGCATCTTTCAGTAATGTTGTAGTCTCTGTTTTGTCTCTTAAATGACATTTCTAGCATCTTTCAGTAACGCTGCAGTCTGTGCTTCGTCTCTTAATTGACATTTTGGGCATCTTTCAGTAATGCTGCAATCTGTTTCAGGCTGTGTTTTGTCTCTTAATTGACATATCTGGCATCTTTCAGTATCGCTGCAATCTGTTTCAGTCTGTGTTTTGTCTCTTAATTGACATATCTGGCATCTTTCAGTAAATGCTGCAATCTGTTTCAGTCTGTGTTTTGTCTCTTAATTGACATATCTGGCATCTTTCAGTAATGCTGCAATCTGTTTCAGTCTGTGTTTTGTCTCTTAATTGACATTTCTGGCATCTTTCAGTACCTCTACAGTCTGTTCTGTATGCGTTTTGTCTCTTAATGTGTTATTTTTGGCATCTTTCAGTAAGGCTGCTGTCCATTTTTGTCTAATCACATCCAAGTTTAACGTCCGTAATTACCTCATGAGGTATGACAGACACAGACAGGACAACCATTCGAGGGGATGTGGGGCGGGGGTGGGGATGGGGGGGGGGGGGGGGGGGGGAGGGATGTGCGTTTGGTGTAGTAGGTAGGGGGAGAGGGAAGCGGAGGAGGATATGCAGAGGATGATATGCCAGTTAATACCAACAGAGACGCATTCGGAGCGACAACATGCAAAGATGGGTAGCGAAAATCACTTTCTTTGACTATTAGATTTGGGAGACCGAGAAGACTGACACTAGGCACAGCGTGTGTCGCTGGGTGCTGTGGTGAGCAGATATCTGAGTGATGCTGAAGTGTTGGTAAAGTTTACAGAAGGCAGCTTGTTTATGCAGGATAGATGGACACGCGGATTTTCCATAACAAACCCGGGAAAGTCTCAAACACGGGAGTCTGTGATCCCAATCCAAAACATAGAGCCCTGGCCTGATCTTAAAACTTATTCCAAGTCCTGGCTCTAGTCTGATTCAAAGTGTAAGGGGAAAAACTCTAGGGAAAGCTTGACAGCAGGAGGTCTTCGGAGAAGAACTCGTGTCGGACAAGTGTCTCGGGTTTGAACTCCTTACACTCCAACAGGGCGGGGACGCATCCAGGTCATCCTTGATGCTCTTCTACTGCCAAATTTATTTTTCAGGCGGCACCGGAATTCGAACCTGCACCTTCTGGATGGGTAGCTGTCTCAAGGCGTTGCCTTTAAGACGGATGTCTCGCCCTTCTCGCTATGAGACACTTATGTTAAGTTGGGAAATTTGTCTTAAGAAATTCTCTTTTGTCCTTTCTCGATCAGATGCAGCAGGAAGTTTCTTCAACTGCATCCACCATTGCCTTTAGCGTTCAGGTCCTCTTCTAATCAGAAATCCCGAGCACTTTCAGGATAATGGGCTTGCTTCAAACTCTATGGCGAGGACCTAGGCTCGGAAAGACACTTTCCTTCAAGCTGCTTTCTAGAGTGGGATACTATGGCCTTGTGGATGTGAGCGTGCTCCTTCTACTATGGCCTTGTGGATGTGAGCGTGCTCCCTTCTACTATGCCTTGTGGATGTGAGCTGCTCCCTTCTACTATGGCCTTGTGGATGTGAGCGTGCTCCCTTCTACTATGGCCTTGTGGATGTGAGCGTGCTCCCTTCTGCTATGGCCTTGTGGATGTGAGCGTGCTCCCTTCTGCTATGGCCTTGTGGATTGAGCGTGCTCCTTCTATATGCCTTTGATGTGAGCGTGCTCCCTTTGCATGGCCTTGTGGATGTGAGCGTGCTCCCTTCTGCTATGGCCTTGTGATGTGAGCGTCTCCTTCTGCATGGCCTGTGGATTGAGCGTGCTCCCTTCTATTATGGCTGTGGATGTGAGCGTGCTCCCTTCTGCTATGGCCTTGTGGATGTGAGCGTGCTCCCTTCGGCTTCATTTGGCTCAGTGAGTTCAAACAGAATTACGTGTTTTGATTAACCTGAGTGAGTATGCAGCACCCGGTCTCACGCCACTCGTCCTGATGATCTCTGGATGGTTTTCCCATTCTGCAACGTCCGCTGTGCAGTCTCAGCCATCCATTTCTTCCAGTAAACCCCACGTCCATGCTGTTAATGTCACAGATTCTTCAGACCATGATTGGTGCCTCCTGTTTTGTTGCTGGGTTTTGGCGGCGTCGTCTTTCCTGTGGCAGAGAGTTTTATTTCTCACATGACTTGTTTGTTTAGTACAGCAGCAGCAGCAGCAGCAGCAAGTAGTAGTAGTAGTAGTAGTAGTAATAGCAGCAGCAGAGCAGCAGAGTAGTAGTAGTAGTAGTAGTAGTAGTAGTAGTTGTTGTTGTTGTTGTTGTAGTAATGTTGGTGTGTGGTGTGATGCGCGTACATTTTGTCTTTTGCCTCGGTTTTCAGAATGTTGCAGTCTATTTCCTTCTCCAACGTTATGAAGTGTCAAGCAGACCGAAAGAAGAACTATGAACTGGAACAAATAACAGCGGAAACAGAGAAAACGACGAGAGAAGTGGTGGGGCAGGATGGACAAAGGGGAGGGGAGGGTGGGTTGGAAGGGAGGGAAGAGGAGAGGTGGAGAAGGGGGAGGGGGCTGAAGAAGTTTCGCCCCCCCCCCCCCCCCCCCCCCGCCTCCGTCTCCCCAACTGAGCGCGCTCTTTGACGAATATTATCAAGACATTAACTACACCTTACAGAAGAGGTAGGAAAGAGTGGAGTCGATTTTGTTCATTGTCATATGAAGTTATCTTGAGATGAAATGTCTGTATAGCTATAGATGTTCCTTGAATCTATCTTTTTTTTCTTTTTTTTTTAAAATTGAAATTATTTTGTATTTTGTAGTGCCCTTGGAAGAGAGTTCCAGACATAGGGTCCAGAGTGAGCGACGCTTGATTTGGAACCGATCAATGCGTGGGCAGGACTTGAAGGAATTTCAGCGAGGCAAAACCGCGTTTTCCCTGTCTTGTAAACAGGGTGTTATTGTAGCATGGCGCGGCATTTGTCAAACGTTTCAGCATAAATTAATGCCTTGTTGAGTTCCAGAGCTTGCAGGGCAAAGATGTAGAGGGCTCTGAAATTGTCATCCGCTGTGAGAGATGGATTCGGAGGAAGGAGTTTTGGCTGCAGGTGGATAGAGAGGAATCAGTCTTTATTTGTGGCCATCATTGCATCTCCCGGCATGTTGTTCCATCGTAATTGACATGTGACATTGTTGTGTGGGAGTTAGTTGAAGAGAAGCCTTCGTGCGCACAGAGAAGAGAGAGAAGGAGAGAGAGAGAGAGGAGAGAGAGAGAAGAGGAGCACAGGCATATTAATCGATGAAGAAACAGTGGACATGCGAGAAGAGAGAGAGAGAGAGAGAGAGAGAGAGAGAGAGAGAGAGAGAGAGAGAGAGAGAGGAAGGGGGAGGGAGGTGCACAGTCATATTAACGATGAAGAAATAGAGGATACGCACGCACGCGCGCGCGCGCGCGCGCGCACACACACACACACACACACACACACACGCACACACACACACACACGCACGCATGCACACACGCACGCGCGCGCGCACACACACACACACACACACACACACACACACACACACACACACACACACACACACACACACACGCCGCGAACACTGGGCAGCCAAACCTTGACTAAGACCTTTATTATCAGCACTGCAGACATCCATTTGAATCCAACACACATTTCTCCATCACCGAGAATCATCACGATGATCAACAATCAAACCAATGATATGCACCACTCATTCTGCGAACCGTGTCACCATCCAACTTCAATCAGTGAATTAGTTAGTTAGTACTCGATCCAACTGAATATAGATAACATTGACGACCATGGTGGTGGTGGTGGTGATGGTGATAATGGTGATAATAGTGATCATAATGATGATGAGATGATGGTAATGATGATGACGTGAAGATGAACACAAGAACTATAATAGCGAAATATGATTATAATAATGATGATTTTCTGAAAAAAAGAATGGTGTAAGCTTTGCTGAAAGTTCGTCACACATAATACATTTTGCAGACGTGTATATAATAGTAGTGATGGCGGTGGTGGTGACAGCAGCAGCAGCAGCAGCAGCAGCAGCAGCAGCAGCAGCAGCAGCAGTAGTAACAAAAGCAGCTGCAATGGCTTCAGCAGCAGTAGTTGTAGTAGTAGTAGCAGCAGCAGAAGTAGTCATAGTAGTAGTAGTAGCAGTAGTAGCAGTAGCATCAGCAGCAGCAGCAGCGGCGGCGGCGGCGGCTGCGGCAACAGGAGCAGCCGAGGCAGCAACAGCAACAGTAGCAGTAATGGTAGTGATGTTATTAGGCCGATTATTTGTGACGATTTTCCCCTCAGAGCATCAATCAAGCAACAGACCATGAACAGAGAAGATGAGTATTTCCACCTTTCGCGAGTGAACTTCATTGCGCATGTGGAAGTCATTCGCCACTTCCTGTTGATATGATAGGCTCTGTGTGCCTCCTGTTAAACAGCTCATTGTCTGTTCGCCACGCATTGCCACGCTGATTGCGTCAGACTGTCATGTTAGAAGCACACACACACACACACACACACACACACACACACACACACACGGTGATACGCGTGCAGGCAGAGACAACGCGTAGGCAGTGGGCCGCCCTTGCTGGATAGCGGAAAACAACAAGATGGCATGCGTCTTTACTTGGAAGGGCGGCCTAGCCATTTGAACAGTTTTCAGTCAGCGCGTAGTAGAGTCTTGAAAATGGTCTGTGACTGTCGTGGGTTAACGGGACATTAACGCTGAATTGTGGGGAAACTGTGAGATAATCACCCATTCCCCGATGTGATCTAAGATAGAGCAAAGGTAATCGTACCAAATGACTTCAAGTCTTGAAAATGAACAAGGTCGTATGTTGAAATAAAAAAAAGAAGCGTTTCACAACGAACGGCCAATTCCTCATATGATAGAACACGTCTGCAGTGTCTTTGCGAAATCTCAACAACCCAAACACGCTCTAAATCACACATACGTACATATACACAGAACATACGCGCAGAGGTTCGTAAATAATGCGTGCATGCATAAATTCGGCATTCAAGCATCCTTGAAAACGTATACACAAAGCAGCAGCACTGTCGTGTGTATAACGAAGTGGCTTTCTCACTGATAGCTTCCGGCACTGGACCGTGTGTCGTGGTACAACACAGAAAATTCCATGCAACACCGAGTCAAAAGGAAGGTTCACTCTAAAAATAAACAAACACCAACCATTGGAGTTGAAGTCGCAATGGTTCTGTACTTAAAACTGATATGTACATCTACGGACATAGTTTGTAAGCAACTGGATCATGATTCTGAAACGTATGTTTTAGCGAGTAGGATGGATAAATGGTCGGATGGGCGGATGAATACATATGTGACAAATAGACAATTGAAATAGATATATAGACAGATAGACAGACAGACAGAAAGAGAGAGAGAGAGAGAGAGAGAGAGAGAGAGAGAGAGAGAGAGAGAGAAGAGAGAGAGAGAGAGAGATCAGATTGACAGACTGAGAGATTGGAATGTATTTAGGTAGATAGATTGAAAAATTAGGTAAACAGTTTGAACAGGTAGACAGGTAAATAGATGAACTAAGGGACTAGAAGGTGGACAGATGAACAGATTTGATAGAGAGATTGAAAAGTATCTGTAGATAGATTGACAGGTAGATTAGACGGATAGATAAATTGAAAAGTGGAGAGAGAGAGAGAGAGAGAGAGAGAGAGAGAGAGAGAGAGAGAGAGAGTCATCATATACTTAACACATGACGGAAGAAGTCAACAAATATCGTTACTTTAGAATACGAAGAGCATTTGTACAGCTTAACTATTGTGCACTAGCATATGATTGTGGAGTCCCCTTCTGGAACGACATGCACGTACACAGCGTGGACTGAGACACTGTCTTGTGTCTGCTGAGATGGCCATGGGTTCTATCGTCTTTCGTTCGTTTGTTGGTCGTCTCAAAGTTATGTGCCGCCTCAGAGCGCCCGCACGCGTAGTCTAGCTCAAGCATTGGTCTGACCTGTCTGCTACATTGAGAGCAGGCAGTTGGCAGATAAGAACAGTTCTCTATTCGGGTTATCTTTCCCTGACAATATTGCTCGCGATTATCGTATCAGAATCTTTTATTTTCTTCAGAATCAGGAGTATTTCCCTTCGAAGATGGCGATTTGATTCGACTTAAGTATACAGCGTATTTATTGCTTCAAACACGCAGAGCAATGGAAATGACTACTTGTACATACAATGCTGTAGAACATTTGCCACGCTGCTCTCTCCGGCTCCATGTTCACAGCCATAGCCTCGTTTGTCCAGTCGCAGGCCCCGCGCAGACGATCCACGAAGAGCTGTCAATATCAAGTCGTTAAGAGGCAACTCACCGGACGAGACACTGCACAGCAGCCGAGTGAGTTCGGGGGTGTTCAGTGGGGCCTGTTCTGATCCAGCATTCGCAGGACACCACCACTTAGCTCCCGACTGAAAACAATAATTACATCGACGCGGATCGAGAGTGAGTGACAGTCCTTCTCCAGAGGGTGCCACCTCCTCCGTCCAACGGCAATCCCCTTGAACTTGCCGACACCGTCGACCTCGATACGAGTTCAGCAAAGGCGTTGACGTGGGAGAGGAAATCAAATCTGAGGTCACCACGAGGACATGGCTCAAAGAAACACACAATCTGAAGTCGGAGCAGTCTCTGTCTTGCCCAGGTCGATGATGAGCCCAGAGAGGCAAGAAGTTTCAGCCGGTCTGTGGACAGTCAGCTGGATGTGGGAATCCTGGTGCTCCACAAGGCGCTGTGGGCCGTCAGTCACCAAGGCTTCCGAGTTGTACTTTCTACTGTTTTTTTTTTAGACTTCAGACCGAAAACGGACCCATAAAATTCATCATCTCAGTTAAACCCAATGCTGAATATACTGTCCGATATGCTCTAACCGGCGGGCAAAGAAGGGATTGAAGAGTACGGGGGCCAGAACGCAGTCTTGCTCTACACACGTTTGAAATCTAAAAAGGGGAGTTGACGTCAGAATACTAGAAAGCATGAGGCCTGTCGTGTCTTCATGGACAAGGCGAATCGAATTAACAAACCTTATTCATCAATAAACTTTGACAGGACTGTGTTTCTGTAGTCTTCTTCTCCTTGGGGAGTTCCTGGGCCATCACTCTGAAGAACAGTTCACCATGCTCCTCCAGCTCTGTCGGTTGTGTGCTGAGGCCTAGGTCTCTGGAAATGTGTTCCCTGTGTACTTTGCAATGTCGTCAGTCCCTTTGTTTCTCTCTCTGTCTTTCCCCTCATTCCCCCCTCCTTCAACAGTTTTCTGGAGGATTGTTCCAGCAAGGCCGTTGGATCTTGTTACATGACCAAACCAGCGTACTTTTCTTTTCCTGACTGATGTCAGTAGACCTTCGTATGGTCCTATGTGCTGCCTGATGGTTGGACGCAGTTGCTGATTGGTGACATGATCAGTGTGTCTGATGTGTGGTATCTTACGCCAAAATCTCATTTCCATGGCCTGGATTCTTCTTCCCAGATCCGCTGTGAGGGTCCCTGCCTTGCATGCATACAGGAAGGTGGACACACTGCTCTTGTGCTTCGTGCAGATGTTCTTGTCCTTCCACACATGTTCTCATCTTGACAGTTCTGTGGTTTGTGCGTTGGCCGTACTAAATGCCTTCGTCACAGATCGATAGATAGATAGGTAGACAAACAGATAGACACAGAAAGATAGATAGATTGATAGATAAATGCATAGAGAAACAGATAGATTAGATTGGCTGATGGATAGACAGTCAGATAGGTAGATAGATTTATTGATGGACAGGCAGACAGACAGGAGATATAGAAACCGATATTTGGTCAAATAAAGACAGACCGACAGTCACACAGATATACAGATACATAAACAGAGAGACAGATGGACAAATAGATTGATAGCAATTTGGCTAGCTGTCTAACTACCAGCTAGCTAGACAGTCAGATAGATAGATACACATAAAAAACACACACACACCCATGTACATGCGTACATAAATACATGCACGCAGACAACCAGGTGGACATGTGTATAAACAACGCGTATACGAAAACTGTGTGTTTCTTCAAGAGAAACCTACAGAAAGACAGACAAGGACAGAACGCTAAACACAACCTCAGCTGTTGTCCCACTGATCACCCCCACCCCTCTCCTCCACCCCCACCCTCTCCTTACCCCTACCTACACAAGCACTACGAATCCCTCCACCTACCCTCTCACAACCCCCACCCTCCAGTCCCACACGCCGTCTACACATGCATGCATCTCCCACCAGTGTCTTCTGCTTAGGTCGCCCATTGTTTTAGTACAAAAAGGGGGTGCGAACCGAAACGCCACCATGATGCATGGAGACACCCTGACTGACGTCATCTGATTGACAGTTCTGTAGAAGGAAATATACACACAGTGATGCAGACTGGCAGATCTCGTCTCTGTCGAGGGTGCAAATGTGATTGAGTTTGTTTTTGTTCCGTCAAATGTCATGTCTGGATTTGATGTTACTTGCGCACCAGAAATCTTGCTGAATAAGTGTGTGCGTGTGCGTGTGTGGTGTGTGTGTGTGTGTGTGTGTGTGTGTTGTGTGTGTGTGTGTGTGTGTGCGTGCCTGTGTGTTTGTATTCACGCGCCCACGGGCGTGAATACAAACACAACTATTCTCGTCACAACTATTCTCGTCTGGAAAAAAAAATCTGCACTGGAGTTCGAAAGCATCACCATTTTCACAAACTCATCCCCCGTGATAATCGTACCCAGCGAACCAGCAACACTCTACGCCGACAAGAGCGCGCGTCCCACCATGACGTTTCTATGACGTCATGTGGAACGTGACGTCAGTAGGAGAACAAGAGCAGGACGATGACGGTGGAGGAGACGGTGATGGCCAGAAAGACCCAGAAGAGCAGGTTGTCAATGGCGCTGCCTACGTCATGCCACGTGACGTAGTTCCACACCTCGTAATCCATCTCGTCCTTGAGCACATCGTCATCATCGGAAGGAGACAACCTCAGCGCCTTGGTCTCCGGAGGAGCACCGCTGTCCCTCTCCCCCACCCCTCCTCCACCCTCCATCCGCAGCACGCCGTGGTTGACGTGGTGGCTGGGGTGGTGGTGGTGCGGCTGGTTGTGGTGGTGGTGGTGGTTCCTCTCCTCCCCGCGGTCTTCCAGCAACTTCCGGCCCTCAGCGCCCGAGGCGGCGGTGCCATCAGGGGGCGCCCTCTTCCTCATCAGGATGAAGTCGCCGTTGTGGAAGCTGGTGTCCCGCTGGATCTGCCGGCGGCGGCGCTGCATCTTGAGGCGGTGGCTGATCTGGCGGAGGCGGCAGCAGAGGATGCAGCGGAAGTAGGTGGGGATGGGGCGAGTGTCGTCCTGGTGGATCATGTTCATGACGATGCCGGAAGAGAGCACGGACAACGTGCTCAGCGACAGCAGCAAGGTCAGGTATACGGCTGGCAGGACACACACACACACACACACACACACCACACACACAACACACACACACACATGCACGCACACGCGAACGAACGCACGCACGCACGCACGCACGCACGCACGCACACACGCACGCACGCACGCTCGCACACACACACACACACACACACACACACACACACACACACACGCACACACACACACTCACACACACTCACACACCCACACACACGCACGAACACACACACACACACACACACACACACACACACACACACACACACACACACACACACACCATTAGTGGCAAATCAGCTGGGACAGATGTGTAAGGTGATAATCCTGTGACAGAAGGTAACCCATAATTATAATGTCAGCCTACACAACTGCATGATGTTAAACACTGCAACGTCATCACATGACACATCGCCATACATGATTTAAAATATCAATTAGCCTTAACATCAACACAAACTGTTCAGATACAAGCTCTCGTGTAGATGATTTACAGGTGAAATGTTACCAGTTGACTGACCAACCAACATCGCTACGAAAAACAAATCCCACATGTCTACAGCAGTAACGTCTATTTCATCAACAATGAGTGCATAGCAGCAGGTGTAAGTAGATTAATGTTCGCATTCACTGGGTGAACTCGATAACAGTAACAATAAGACAAAACGACAAACAGACATAGCAATGACATGTGTAATGGAACTTGATACGACTAATGGCATCAAGCAGTCGTCATTTCGGCACCAGCAGACAAATGCAGGACAGGCTGAATAGGGTTCCGTTACCTGTTCATCTCACAGACAACAGGCTGAAAGGGAAAGCGGTGTTTTCCATACAATGTTTTGTTCCAAACAAACAGTGTATTTGGAAGACAAGAGTCAGGCTGGATTAGGACAAGAAGATGAAAGGAAGGAAACAGAAAGTACACAAGAATATACAAAGCATGAAAAGAGGATACCCTATGCTATGCAACACAACACACACACACACACACACACACACACACACACACACACACACCACGCACGCACGCACGCACGCACGCACGCACGCACGCACGCACGCAAGCACGCACGCACGCACGCACGCACACACACACACACGCACGCACGCACGCACGCACGCACACACACACACACACACACACACACAACGACGATTCACCACGAATTCGTGGGCAAGTCGCATCAAAGCAGACGTGACATTAAGAAACAAAGTTAAACATCGATGGACCCTCGACAGAGACGAGGACAGTCACTCTGCATCACACGTTCCAGCGTGTCGAGAATGGCCTTTCCTGCAGCAGAACAATGAAGTCCTGGCTGGGTAATATAACAGACTGAATGGTTACACCACAATGACTCTGCCCTGTTGCGCAGGACTGAGGAGAGCTTTGGGGATCCCTGACTGTCCGAGCGTGCTAACCGCCCCCCCCCTCCCCCCCCCCCCCCCCCCCCCCCTCTGCTCATCACCTCCTTTCCTCACCTACGCCTTACAATCATGGAATGACATTAGGACAAATTACAAACAAGATTCAATGTTTTGATGCCCACAAGGCAGAGATGCTGTCGGCTTTGTCTGGATGGATCCAAAACACAAAGCTGATGAGATTACCAAGAAGGCAGGAATATGACGACACGTCCACTATACCAATTCACGGAACTGGTAAATGGACAAACCTTTACTATGTCATCATCACCCCCACAACAGATTTTAAGTACCTTTACACAAATTATTGTTTGCACTATATGATTATTTCCCCCGGCAATGGTTTTAATATTTTTTGTTTACTCAGGTGCAGAATTATTGTTTTGTTATTCAATTTCAAGCACCCAGTTATTTGTTTTCTGTAATCTGGAGGTAGTTTATGAGTATTGAAACTAGATCTCTAATGTCATGTCTTTCGTTCACGTTTGATTTCTATTTTACATATGTTACTGTTGTCTTTATTGCTTTACGTTTCGTTGTTACAGTAATTTGCTACGTGTGGAAAGACGTTAAATCAGGAACCGCCCTCCATTCCAAAAACGATGCAAGAGAGTTGGGTTACCCACTTGGACACAAGGTGACCTGCTCAGCATTGACAATGGCACGGGCCCATTTCAAACCATTCTACAAACACAGTGCGAAAGGAGGACGAAGACGAGGCAGACAGAAGAGCCGAGAGAACAGCAACAGTTGGAAGGACATTGTCCGGAAGCCATCTGTGGACAGGTCTGTCTGTGACGTCAGCGTAAAAAAAGTATTATGACGTCAAGGCAAAATTAGGTAACCGCATGACGAAAATAATAATAATATTTGACGAGAGAAGGGAGAAAGAACTAACGGCCGAGGCTTTGGTGTCCAGCCTACTTTAATTCGTTTAAATCGTCGTTTTCTCCGTAGTGATACTTTGTGGAGAGGCTGACTTTCAAGTCAGTAGTGCGTCGAAGTTTACTGTGTATGTGCGATACTTCTGATGACGGTACTAGTGAAATATGTACCAGGAAATTTATTTATTATAAAAATGCTGTGTCGCCGAGAGTGACTTAAAACTCCTGCAAGAATATTTATGTGCTCTAATTGTACCACCACATGTGTGTCGGTGGGCTGAATTTATTGATACACTGTAACACCAATACACGGAGAAGGTAATTTTTGTTTTAGATCAACAATACTTCGAAGTTTATTGTGTGCTATGGGACTTTGCTGAAATCGTGTTCGCCGGGTATTCAATATTGTTTACTGTGCTTTGTGAATCTGCGGTTCTTATGCTATGGATTACTGTGCCTTGTGGATCTGCGGTTCTTCATCTACGGCGTTTGTTTGACCGTTGGGTCTCTTTGTCAAAAGATGATAGTCTTTTGAAGGTCTAGTGGATCTTATCTTGCGTGAGCAGTTTTTGGAGTGTGTCTCTAAGGACTTGGCTACTTTACTGTGCGAAAAGGATGTGGTGAACACTTTTGATGACATGATCAAGTCTGCAGAGTCATACAGACGTGCTCATCCCACTAAGGTCCTTTCTAGGAAAGCTGATGTAAACATTTTTGCTTCTGTTGGGTACGGAACTCCTGGTCAGTTTGATAGAAAACCATAACCTGGTCAGTTTGATAGTATTCCATACAATGGTCAACCTGCTAAAGCCCCTTATCAAACTGATAGAGGAAACAGATACTGTACTTTTCAAAACAGTGGCCACTACTCTGGTTACTCAGCTGGTCGTGGAAATAACTTTGGTGGTAGCCGTTATCGTGGTCGTGGTCGTGGTTGCCGTCATAACTTTGGTGGTGAGAGTTCCTCAGGAGGTGCTTCTGGTCAGTCTTCAAGTGTTGTGTGTTTTTTGTGTAAAAAGACAGGACATGTAGCTGCTAGGTGTCCATGGAAGTCAGGTAGAAACCCCTGTAGAATTTGTAACCTTAGCCACCCAGATGAGTGTCCTTTTGTGTTGTCGAGAACTCAGCTGACAGCAAACTTGTTGCTCTGTTCTTGATACTCCTTTTGCTTGTCTAGCTGCTGGTGAGTTCACAGGCAAATTACATTTGGAGTCTGGTTCTGTGAATGGCCCTTTGAGTTCTGTTCTACGTGATACTGGTGCTACCAATTGTAGCGTTCGCAGACGGTTAGTTTCTGACAGTCAGATGTTAGGAACCACAGTGAAGTGTGTTTCTTTTGGTGGTCGTGTGGATGAGTTTCCACTGGCTACAGTTTCTGTCAGTTGTCTTTATTTTGTGGGCGATTTGACTTGTTGTGTCTTGGATAGCCCTGTCGCAGATCTCATTGTGGGTAATGCACCTGGAGTTTTTGTGAGCGATGAGTTTAGTGATGTATCTGGTGAACCTTTCTCTTTAGCCGCCGTTACGAGGGCTAGAGCTAAGCATGTTGTGGACAAAAAGCCTTTGTGTCAGATCCCTGATGATCTGAACATTTCCCGTTCTGACCTTGTTCAGAAACAGAAAGATGATGCGTCATTGAAGTCGTGCTTCCAGTCAGCGTCTTCTGGTGAGGTGAAGAAGTCAGGTACAACTACCTTTTATTACTTCTTGTCTGATGGTGTTCTGTACAGACATTTTGTCAAAAATGATATCTCTTTTGATCAGATTGTTGTTCCTCATGAACTTCGACCTACAGTGTTATCTGTGGCGCATGATCTGATTTTGTCGGGTCATTGTGGTTCTCGGCGTACTCTGTCTAGAATCCTTAACAAGTTCTTTTGGCCTGGAGTGACTGTGGATGTAGCGAAGTACGTTGCTTCCTGTGATGTGTGTCAGAAGACGGTATCAAAGGGTAGAGTTTGTCCAGTACCCCTTGCGTCTGTTCCACTCATCAGCACTCCATTTGATCGTGTGGCTGTTGATCTTGTTGGTCCACTGTCTCCTCCTTCGGAACAAGGTCATCGTTTCATCTTGACCATGATTGACATTGCTACTCGTTTTCCGTAGGCTGTTCCGTTGAAGGATATCTCCTCTGTTGCTGTGGCAGAAGCATTGTTGGAAATCTTTTCTCGTTTAGGTTTTCCCAAGGAGATTCAGTATGATCAGGGTACACAGTTCAACTCTGAGCTTATGAAGCAGTTCCATGCTTTGTGTGGTGCAAAGGGCATACGTACATCGCCGTATCATCCACAGGCAAATGGTCATGTTGAGAGGTTTCAGGGGACTTTGAAGTCCATGTTGAAAAAGATTTTCCGCACTCACCCAAAGGCATGGCATCGTTATTTGCCTGCGCTGTTGTTTGCGTGCAGAGAGTTGCCCTCCGAGAATACAGGTTTCTCTCCCTTTCAGTTGCTGTTTGGTCGGCAGGTTCGTGGTCCTATTGCTTTACTACAGGAGTCGTGGACTCAGTCAGATGCTCAGGATGTTGAGGCAAATCCTCTTTATTCGTACTTGTTTGAACTCAAGAATGTCATCGCTGACTCATGTAAGTTAGCCATGGAGAATTCTGCTGATTCCGCTTTGAAGGGTAAAAAGTACTTTCACAAGAAGGCCAGGGAACGCCGTTTCAAAGTTGATGATGAAGTTTTAGTTTTGTTACCGACTGACTCAAACAAGTTGTTAGCCAGTTGGTCAGGGCCGTTCCCAGTAGTCAAAGTCTTGCATCCAGATCACAAGGTTCTTGTCAAGGGCAAGGAAAGAACTTTCATGCGGATATGCTCAAAAAGTATATTCGTCGTGCTGTTGTATCTACTTCTGATGTTGTTGTACCTACAGTTGTTCTTTCACAAGGTACTTCAGTGCTTTGGTCAGAGATAGCACCTTTGGCTTGTGAGCAGGAACAGGTTTCTCTCGAGTGTTCTCCAGGAGTTGGTCCTCCTGTGGATCCTTCTCCAAAGTCTGTTTGTATTGTTCGTGAAGTGGTTTGTACAGTTGGTGTCGTCCAGGACTGTGATGACGCTTTACCCATTCCCACTTTAGCTGTTCCGATGGCGTCTTCTATGCCAGATGAAGATGTCCGTTCAGTGCAGTTTGATTGCACTTTGTCTGACAGCAGTTTCAGGGAGTTGCGTGCAGTCTTTGATGATTTTCAGGACATTCTGACTCCTAAAGCAGGTTCTTTCTCAGGTGATGTACTTTTAGAGATCCCTCTTACAACAGATGTCCCTGTTAGAAAGAAGTGTTATGATATCCCCTTTGCTGCGAAAGAGGTTGTTGAGAGAGAGATTCGTATCATGATGGATCTTGGAATCATTGAACCATCCAATAGTCCGTATGCATCTGCAGTTGTGTTGGTCAGGAAGAAAGATGGTACGTGTCGTTTTTGCATTGATTTCAGATCTGTGAAAAAAATTACCGTCTTTGATGCTGAGCCTATTCCTGACGTTGAGAGTCTTTTTGCAAGGTTAGCTGATGCTCAGTTTTTCACAAAGATAGATCTTGCAAAAGGATATTGGCAGATCGTGGTTAAGCCCGAGGATCGTCCGAAGACGGCTTTTACAACACATATGGGTCTATTCCAGTTTGTCAGGATGCCTTTTGGATTTGTGTCGGCTCCTGAAGTGTTTGCACGTATGATGCGTATGCTGGCATTAGATCAGTTTTCTGCCATCAATTTTTTTGACCATATTCTTGTGTACAGTATGTCATGGGATGCTCACCTTAAACATGTGAAGGGTGTGCCCTCTCGTCTGAGGTCTTTCAATCTCACAGCTCGTCCTTCGAAGATCGAGGCAGGCTTTCGTTCACTTGAGTTCCTTGGTCATGTTGTTGGAGGTGGTACTATGCGTCCTGAAGGTAAGAAGGTTGATAAGATTTTGAATATATCCACTCCTACTACCAGGAAGAAGGTCACGTCTTTGTTGGGGTTGCTCAGTTTTTACAGGAGATATGTTCCTGGGTTTGCTACTTTGAGTGCTCCACTGTCGGATTTGATCAACGATGCTGATCGTGCTGGAAGGTCTATTTCTTGGACTCCTGAGTGTGCTGAAGCTTTGAGGAAGATTCGGGGAATCTTGCCTTTTGCACCTGTGTCATTGTTACCTAGGTTGGGTAATCCTTTTGTTCTCAGGACTGATGCTAGTTCGGTTGGTTTAGGGTGCTGTAGTGCTTCAGGAGAATGATGATGTTCTTCACCCAGTCGTGTTCGCTAGCCGAAAGTTGCTGGATCGTGAGAAGGCGTACAGTACTATTGAGCGGGAATGTTTAGCCATTGTCTGGGCTGTGCAGAAGTTTGTTAAGTTCCTTAGGGGATTCAGGTTTATCCTGCAGACGGATCATCGTCCCTTGACGTACCTGCGAACGTTAAACTTCAAGAACTCAAGAATTATGAGATGGGCGTTGTCGTTGCAAGAGTTCTCGTTTGAAGTCCAGCCAGTTCCTGGTTCAGCAAATGTTTTCACTGACCTTCTCTCCCGTTCATGTGAGAATCAGTTGATCCCTTAGGAAGTGAGTTTCCTTGTGTGAACTGTAGTTTTATGGTGCTGTTTTGATATATGGTTTCTGGGTTTGTGTATTCTGCTGTTTGTTTACTTCTTAAAAAAGCAATTCGGTCATTGTTTTTTTCTTTTTTTTCTTTTTTTTTTTTGAGGAGGGAGTATTGTGACGTCAACGTAAAAAATAAGTATTATGACGTCAAGGTAAAATTAGGTAACCGCATGACGAAAATAATAATATTTGACGAGAGAAGGGAGAAAGAACTAACGGCCGAGGCTTTGGTGTCCAGCCAACTTTAATTTGTTTAAAATTAATCGTCGTTTTCTCCGTAGTGATACTATGTGGAGAGGCTGACTTTCAAGTCAGTAGTGCGTCGAAGTTCACTCTGTATGTGCGATACTTCTGATGACAGTACCAGTGAAATATGTACCAGAAAATTCATTTATTATAAAAATGTTGTGAATGCTGTGTCGCCGAGAGTGACTTAAAACTCCTGCAAGAATATTTATGTGCTCTAATTGTACCACCACATGTGTGTCGGTGGGCTGAATTTATTGATGTGAACACTGCAATATCAATACACGGAGAAGGTAATTTTTGTTTTAGATCAACAATATTATGTGCTATGGGACTTTGCTGAAATCGTGTTTGCCGGGAATTCAATATTGTTTACTGTGCTTTGTGAATCTGCGGTTCTTATGCTATGGATTACTGTGCCTTGTGAATCTGCGGTTCTTCTTCTATGGATTGCTGTGCCTGTGAATCTGCAGTTGTTCTATGGTTTACTGTGTCTTGTGAATCTGCGGTTCTTCTTCTATGGATTGCTGTGCTTTGTGAATCTGCGATTCTTCTTCTATGGATTGCTGTGCCTTGTGAATCTGCAGTTCTATGGTTTACTGTGTCTTGTGAATCTGTGGTTCTTCTTCATCGCTTGTGTTTGTGAACGGCTGTGTTTACTGCGTGGGGACCTTGGTTATCCTTCTTTGTCTTCTTTTAGTGCTGTAGACTGTGGCTTAGGTGCTGTGGAACCGAGTGTGTTGACTGTATATATATATATTATATATATATATATATATATATATATATATATGAGACACTGTGGACGGCGCCGGCGAGATCTGTGAGTTATATTAAGATATGTAATATGATACGCTGATATCTGGTGATTGAAGTGTCTTATGTATTGATGTCTTAATTGACGTGAATTGATCTGTATGCTATGTAGTAGCATGTGTTGATTTTGTAACAATTCACATTGATGGTTCAGGCAGCATATATAAAAAAAAGAAAATCTAACTCGTGTGTTGCCTGGCTATCCATGTTCGTATGATGTGGGTGTGTGTAGGGAAAAGCCGTACACGCATCCAAACTTTTGAGAGCGAGAGTCAGACAACAAAACACGCACCGCATACTATCCGTAACACTGTCCTTCACAGCTATTTAAAAGGATTACAGATAACAGCAACAGATGGGAAGAGATTGTCGGAAAGTCACCTGTGGACAGGTCTGAACTTCACCAGCTGTTGAAGGACCCCAGGGAACAGCAACAGAATGAGAGATGTCGTCAGATTGTCATCAGTAGGGGCCTCAACATCCATTACCCATGAGGACGAAGTAGTCAAGACAAGACAAAGCAAAGTATCTGACCCGCACAGGACAAGTGTCTAATACAGATGCAGGACTCTGACTCACCCAGAATGGAGATGCTCTCGGACGTCTTAGGCATGACCTCGGAGATGATGCTGAGATACACGGTGAAGGACAACAGCACGGTGACAGCCAGGGCCATCTTCTCTCCGGAGGATGCCGGCAGCAGGAAGACCAGGACGTTGAGCAGGGAGAGCATCACCACGGGGATGATGGTGTTCAGCACGTAGAAGGTCCTCTTGCGGTGAAGGTTGATGCGGAACGTCACCCCCGTGTGAGCTGTGCCTGGGCAGAAAGATTACAGCACGGTGAATGAATTTGCCACGCACAGGTGGATTATGCCCGGACAGAACGGTCATAGCATGCTGAATGAATTGTCATCTTGGTTGGATTATGCCACACATAATGGTATGCTGTTTGAGCGATCATTAATTATTGTTAAATAATCCCACCTGTGATCTTTGAATTTCCGAAGGAGATATACAATTTTCATCTGATCTGAGATTTTACGGATGAAAGATTTTAAACGAAGGTTCCGGTGTGTTTTTAGAAGGTGTATTTCAAAGAGTTGTGTGAATTTTTTTTTTTTTTTTTTTTGGAATGACTTGTGAGTTGTCTTGAATGCGGTGACAGCCCTGATATGGCCCTTTGCGGTCGGCTGGGCTCCAAGCAACATTACCTTCCCTTCCCTTCTAACATAATGCTATCATCTTTGATTGATAACTATGTAGCTTGGTTGATGCTACATTGTTTGATTTGATTCTATATGTTTAATTGCGACTGTGCTGTTTGGATTATGTTGTATTGTTTGATTAATGTTATTTGGACTGAAACTCCACACTCTTGGATGAAAGGACATCACAGAGTTCGATTTGGATTGAACATTAGTGAAGCTGTAGGGATGCCGGGGAAGAACGCTGGTTGAAAAAACCTGGTGGAATGATGCCATTTGCAGAAAGAGTGTGCGGGCGAGTGACTGCATTGATACCGTACCAATCTCTGTGACCGGAACCTTCACAGCAGATGAAGCTTATGGATTTCTTCAGCAGAGAGCCCTACACGTCATTAATACGTCACATCACCATCTGTCAATTTTCAGCGTAAAGCAGCATGTTCTAGTGTACTCAACGTCATATGCACCACCTCAGCTTATGTTCAGTTGTTTTTTTTTATTTTGTTTTCTTATTTGAAGAGTTGAGAGGATACAGGAAATGGACGTGGGGAAGGTGTGTTAAAGCGGCACGTGGTGGCGTTACCTAATCCATTCTCCATTTGGATCAAACCAATTTTCTTATTATGTTTGCTCTTCTTTTTCTTCTTCTTTTTCCTTGGTCTTCTCTCTCTCTCTCTCTCTCTCTCTCTTCTCTCTCTCTCTCTCTCTCTCTCTCTCTGTGTGTGTGTGTGTGTGTGTGTGTGTGTGTGTGTGTGTGTGTGTGTAACGTAAGAGACGATGACTCCGTTTCAACAGAGAATAGGCCTATGAGCAGGCGATATCAATGGTTCTGTTTTCAAGATGGACTTCGATGGTCCCAATACGCTATTACTGAAGGATTTTTTAAATTATGATCCAATGCCTAATTTTTTTCATTCCCTCTTTCTTTCTCTCAGAAATCATTCCCCACCTCATCCTTTTTTTTTTCTTCTTCTTTTTTTTTTTTTCTTAAAAGTTTCTTTTAATCTTTGCCAAGTCATCGTAATGACGTTGAAATCGTTAGCCTGCACCTGTTTTCCACCACAACTGATTAATTTATGTGTATATATATATATATTATATATATATATATATATATATATTATATTATTATTGTTATTATAAGTATATCATTATTATTACAGTCTACTTCGTTTATAACGTCGCCGGATATAACGTCACCCCGTTATAACGTCACCCAAAGACCGGTCCTGGCGCAATTCCTTCTTTCCAAGACTGTTTTAACCTCGGATATAACGTCACCGGATATAACGTCACCCCGTTATAACGTCACTCATCCATGTCGGTTATAACGTCATATCAATCCCCACGGCAGTTTGCAAAATCATCGATTACAGCAGCTTCAGCTGCAGCCTTCAGTTACAAGTCATACAACCTCACGCCGGATGTGCCCCTCACTCTCTCTCCCCTACCCCCACCAACCTCTCCTCCCTCTTCACGCTTACGGAACCTGCTCTGGTTTTCCCTGCAGTCGCTGCCCCATCGCACGTACATTTCACGGATGTGACATGACAGTTTGGAAAAATGGCGACTGCTGCTAAGGATGCTGCGAATGGATCTGTCAACTCCTGTCCTTCAATCACGCATATAAAAAAAAGTCGATTATTGAAATGACGGTAGGAGGAGGTCGAGAGGATGAGAAGAGACTACGACGGTTTTTTTTTTATTTTTTTTTTTTTCGTCCGTAGTATACTGACTACAGCTGCCCTCGGCGTGGACTGAGCTTCACTTTCAACTGGTCTTGTCGACTGAGTAGGTCGCTCAGGCTAAATTTTAAAGGTAAACACTAAATGCAATGAACCGACAAACTGAGAAAAGTGATACTGCACTCTGAGTGCACTGTTATAACTATACTTGGAAAGCGATGGACGTTATATCAGGTGACGTTATAATAATAATATAAGCCAAATCGACTGTAATTATAAGGACCCATGAAGTTCTCGTCTATTTTCATTTCTTCGGACATCAAGGACAGGTCAAGATCTAGCAGAATATGAATAAAAACACTGAATAAACGTCCTCCGAAGACGGAGTACGGTTGCCTACGAGGCGGGGTAATCAAAAATGTCGTGCACGCAATCTTTTCACTGTGGATGACAGAGTCACCTTTCTCTGTACCAAGTGACCCTGTCAGTGTTTAGCGCAGATATGCACAACAACAGCAACTGAATAAACGTGTCCCTTCTGCTTTTTTCTGCCCCCCAAAAGAAACGACAGCTGACACAAGTAATCGCATTTCATCATCACATGATATCTTAGTGGAATTGCTAATGACAGCCAATGTGTACATAAGGCTTAACGTCGGGCATCCTAATTAAAGAGATTGCCGACGGCGACAGAGTCTAACACACCATTCAGAAATACAGGCAATCTGTTTGAGAAATAGTATCCACAATATATACCACAGCCGTGTGAGTGTCCATAAAGCTAATAACGTCGGACACTCTAATTAAAGAGATTGTCAATGGGATCAGACAGAGCCTGACACACCATTAAGAAATACAAGCAACCTGTCCCAGAATCAGCACTCACAATACTGTATATCGATGGGACTGCCAAATGTCGGGGAAAAATTTTGTATATGAAATTTTGTACTCATGGTCTAGCTTTTAGAAACATGCGAAGAAGAGAATATCTCAGAATTCTGTATACAAGGAAGTGAATCAAAGATTATTGTAATAATTTAGTTTAAAACTTACAACAATATGTTGTTGTGATTTTTAAACAACAGTAATATTGTACTTTTCATTTCTGACACAGTTTTATAAAAACAGTCAGTACTTTAGAAAGGGACATAACTCTTGGACTCCGGATATAACGTCACCCGCGCGTAAAAGTGATGTTATAACCGATAACCGGATACAGCGTCACCGGATATAACGTCGCTCCCCCCCCCCCCCCCCCCCCCACACACACACACACACACAAACACACACACACACACACACACACGCACGCACGCACGCACGCGCGCGCGCGCGCACACGCACGCACGCAGCCCCCAACACACACACACACACACACACACACACACACACACACACACACACACACACACACACACAGAGACACACACACACACACACACACACACATATATATATATATATATATATATAAACACACACGCGCAGGCACTCAATACTCTCATCACTCATGCACGCACGTACTGCCCGCAAACCGTCCCTCCCCAACCCCTCCCCCTCCCTCCTTCCCTGCTACCCCTATCCCCCGCCCTTCACACCAACCCACACTCCAAAAAAAAAAAAAAAAAAAAAAAAGTCGATAATGCCCTTTTTATGCCAATTTGGAATTCAACGTTCCTTTATCTCTCCATTCCTCAATTCCCTTCCCACCACCCACCCCCACCCTCACCCCCGCCCCCCCTACCCTACCCCCCCCCCCCCCCCCCCCTCCCACGCCTCCCTCGCCTTCCTCTCCGCCTGCACAGACCTTGTGATGTAAAACGATGCAAATGTGTGTGGCACCCGGAGAGACATGACTGACAGGTCGAGGCCCCAAGGGAGGCACGTGACTGCCCTCACCTCCATGTCAAACGGCATTGGGCAGCTCGCCGTTCCTTGGGGCACGCACCCGTTTATTGGGTTCGTCTTGCACAATAGCTTTTTTTTTTTTCTTTTCCTTTTTTTTTTTTTTTTTTTTCTCTCCCTGTCTTTCTCTGTGCGTGTGTGTCTCCTGATTCTTTCCATCTCTTTCTTGTCTGTCTTTGAGTATCTCTCTGTCTGTCTGCCTGTCTGTTTGTCTTTGAGTATCTATCTGTCTGTCCGCCTGTCTGTTTCTCTCTCTCTCTCTCTCTCTCTCTCTCTCTCTCTCTCTCTCTCTCTCTCTACTCTCTTTTTTCCTCTCCTCTTCCATCTCTTTTACGGGTAGATATAATTACAGGCAGATAGACAGACAGTACACACAGCGACACGCATTCACACACACACACACACACACACACGCACACACACACACACACACCACACACACACACACACACACACACCATTCTGATTTTACTGCATGCATTGTTTTTTTGTTTTTTTTTTCGTTTGTGTTCGGTGCATGTCTGTTTGTCTTGTTATCTTATTGTCTGAGTATTTTTGAAAGCTCCCATTCTCTTTCTTTATCTAATTTGTCTGTCTCCCCTCCCCCCCTCCCCCCCCCCCCCCCCTCCCGTTCCATCCTCGTCTTCTTCCTTCTTATTCTCTCTGATTTGTTTATAAACAACGCCTTTTCTCATACCTTTGATTCTTAATATTCTCTCCCCTACATTTTGATTCCGCCTCTCTCTTTCTCTCTGTTTTTCACTTCACTTCACACCTCTGCACATCT
>CM065725.1:45952569-45955069 GCA_033310375.1 Conus canariensis
CCCCTCCTCCCCTTTTTGATGATGCCGAGATTCAAACCCTCGCTTCCTGGATAATCGGATGCCTTGAGGCCATGTCCACTCGTGCCAGATATCTTACCCACGTATCTGTTGGACGCTTATTGTAAATTGGTAAATTTGAGCCTTTTGCAAAAAGACTTTTAAAGGTTTGGTTCGTTCTTGCGTTATGTAGCAAAAAATACTGAAGAGGAAAAAAGACGCTTCGTTTTATGCTGTCCTCTCTCTCTGTGTGTGTGTGTGTGTGTGTGTGTGTGTGTGTGTGTGTGTGTGTGTGTGTGTGTGTATAAGAAAGAGCAGTTAGACGGATGTTTATTCAGCGTGAATTGACCACGAACCATGCCTTTTCTTACGTGTTGATTGGTGTCTTCAAAGCACATAATGATCTTCGTAATCTGGCACTGTTCTTTCATCAAATGCTGAAATTCAGAGCCGCTGCAACATCACGCTTGTCTGCATTTATTCTGCTTTTTGGTGTGAGTGGTCAGAAAAGGATAATTGTCATTTCCCCCTTGCTTTGATGTTCGTCGTGGTTTTGTTCGCCTACCTCTTCATGAGGGACCATGGCTTAATAGAGAACAAAAAAGAAATTGAGAGAGAGAGAGAGAGAGAGAGAGAGAGAGAGAGAGAGAGAGAGAGAGAGAAGAGAGAGAACAGTGTTGTCGAAGCTCAGGTGTCAAATCATGTTATTGGAATTGTGTTAGTTTCGCAAACGAAGCACGCAGTTGATCAATTTCCTCATTTTTATTCGGGACACAAAATCAGGCACTGTTGCCGTTTTTTTGTAGAGAGAAAGCCATGATTCCAGAACACCATGTCACGAAACACAGAAATTAGGACAGGATTCCAGGACAGCACGTCACAGAACCCAGAGAGAAGGATAAGATGTTAGAACGCTACGTCACGGAATACGGAGTGAAAGACATGACCTTGAGGGCTGCGTCACAAAACACAGAAAGACATGATTCTGGAACACCATGTCAAAATACATAGAGGCAGACATCATTTCTGACCAACACGTCACGGAAAACTATGAGAAAGACATGATCTTGGAACAGCACCTACGTCAAGAAACACCGATCGAGAGAAAGAGATAATCACGGAGCAAAACTTAACAAACCACGGAGAGAGAGAGAGAGAGAGAGAGGGAGAGGGAGAGAGAGAGGAGAGATGATGATGAAACACGAAGAGGAAGACATGACTTAAGAACAGTACGTCACGAAACACCGAGAGAAAGACACGATCAGGGAAAAGTACGTCACGAAACATAGAAAGACATGATTAAAGAACAATACATCACGAAACACACGAAGAACACAATTACGGGAAAATGCGTCATGAAACGCTGAGAGAAAGACACGATCAGGGAAAAGTACGTCACGAAACGCAGAAAGACATCATTAGGAAGCAGTCTGTCACCATTAAACACAAAAAGACATAATTAGGGAACAGTTCGTCACAAAACACAGAGAGAAAGACTTGATTAAGGAAAAACTACCTCACGAAACACAGAAAGAGATGATCAAGGAACATTCCGTCACGAAGCACAGAGAGAAAGACATGAATACGAAACTGTACATCATGACACACAGACGGAATGACATGATTATGGAACACCACGTCAGGAAACACAGACGGAAAAAATATCTTTCTAGGACACCACGTCAATAAACACAGCGACAAAGATGTGATTCCAGAACACACGTCACAAAAGAAAGCGACAAAAATATGATTATAGAACACCACAACGCGAAACACAGAGCGGAAAATTTCTTTCTAGAACACCACGTCAATAAACACAGCGCAAAAGGTATGATTCCAGAACACCACGTCACGAAATACAGAAATATATCATTCCAGAACACCACGTCACGAAATACAGAAATACATCATCCCAGAACACGACGTCACCAAATACAGAAATATATAATTCCAGAGCACCACGTCACGAAATACAGAAGTATATAATTCCAGAACACCACGTCACGAAATACAGACACATATCATTCCAGAACACCACGTCACGAAATACAGACATATATCATTCCAGAACACCACGTCACGAAATGCAGAAGTATATAATTCCAGAACACCACGTCACGAAATACAGACATATATCATTCCAGAACACCACGTCACGAAATGCAGACATATATCATTCCAGAACACCACATCATGAAAGACAGCGAGAAAGATACGATTCCAGAAAATCACGCCACGAAAGACAGCAAGAAAGACATGATTCCAGAACACTTCATCACGAAACACAGCGACAAAAATATGATTCCAGAATACCACGCCACAAAACACAGAGAGCCATAATTCCAGAACACCATCTCACAAACCACAGAAAGGCTTCATTCCGGAGCATCACGTCACGAAGCACTTTGAGATCCAGAAAGACATAATTCCGGAAAACCACCCTCCGAAAGACAGGAAAAAAAAAGACACGATGCCGGATCAACATGTCACGTTTCACAAGGAA
>CM065725.1:45962569-45977569 GCA_033310375.1 Conus canariensis
AATCCGTAGCATCATCTTCATCATCGTCATCAACATAAAAAAAATCTCGATTTTAATTGGCTTTTCATGCCCTGCTGTCATGGTGACGCAGTTTCAATTACCTCTCCGTGTATATGGCCTTGGTTTGATTCTGTCGGAGTCGCTGGTATCGGCTGTTTCATGGAGACTGTCGTTGGACGGACGTGGTGGCACCTTCTGCAGGGACATCTCACTCATACTGCTCCGCGACTATGACTATTGTTGTCAGTAGGGGGTGTTCTGCTGTATGTTGGATCAGAGCAGCCACCACTGAACACCACTGATGTGATTAAGCAGCGGTGCAGTGTCTCCTCTGGTGGGTTGCCTCATGACGGCTTGACATTGACTCTTCCCAGTGGATTGCCCATGTTGAGGTTGTGGCTTGACGGACCAGGCTGTGGCCCTGGGCGGGATGAGAAGTGGGGTGGGGGGGGGGGGGTGTGGCAGATTGAGGGGTGTGAGTGCAGCGCCACTAAATTGGTATGGAACATGAGACATAAAAAAGCTAGTGCTTTTGAATTCACATTGAGCAGCAGTGCACTGCTCAAATGATTCGAGGAAAACAACAAATGAACAAAAACGCAGGCAGGTAATGTAAAAGCATTGTATTGTAACAAACAAACGTTAAAATGCCATGAGGGCAGATAGACACTGCAGAATTGACAATTAGTGTCTAAACTGGACGGTGTGTTTAATGGCACCACCTAGTCACCAGTTACAACAGAAAGCTGGAATGTCATAAAATGTGAGTATAAACCGCGTACAGGCAGATATCTGCGGAACCCGAGCGATAGGGAATGATTGTGTTAGAGGATTTTATCCCCCCATTAACGAGAATCAACGAAAGGCAAGAATGAACTGCAATCCATACCAACCCAAACAATTATATTACGGTGTGCAAAAGTTATGCGCTTCACACACAAACTTCAATCTCATCGAAGCACTATGGAAGAGCAGAACCAATAACTCCGAGGGCAACCACCTGACCGACGCACGCGAGACCAAACACCACCCAATACAGTCACACCACACTACCACGACACCGGCCACCTGTCAAGTTAAAAGAGTGCAGAAAGAGAATTTTCAGATCGAGATACGGGAATGAGGTTTATAAGGACCCCCCCCCCCCCCCCCAAGAAACTAAAACCGCCAAAACCGCCCCCACACACCCACCCACCACACCCCACACCACCCACCCCCCGCCTGGGGACACCACCCTCCACGCGCCCTCATCATCCCCTCCAGGAATTCAGTTGCGCGAATTCTTGCAGGGACGCAATCCCCTTCCTGACTGATGTGCACGTGACGCACAAATCGATTGATCAAGTCCAACTTTCCTCCACTACCTTCGTGATCTAAGGAAATTTGGACTTTCCCCTACAGTGTCTTAAAAACGACCCCTGTAGCCCCCACCAGCAAGTTTGCGGCCGGTCAAGTCGTAGTTTAGCCTCCTCCCTTTCTATCAATCTCACTGATTTGCTGCACTGCGGAAAGAGTGGCTTTTCTGGTCTGAGGGCACCAATCAACGAGATGGACACAAAAAGAGGTGGGGGCCGCTAAACTAGGACTTTACCACTTCCCTACTGCCGATCAGACACAAGCCGTAGACATTTATCTGTCAAGTGGGCTGAGAAAGGTAGAGTTGGAGAAAGGGAGGGAAGGGAGACAAACCAATAGAGGGTTCTCCCTGGGGCTCTCTGGCTGCCAGCAGTGCATCGCAGTCTGCATAGAAAAGAGCACAGTATCCCTAAGGGCCAAATGACCCCCCCCCCTCCTCCACTATCCTCTGCTGCTAATTAACACCACCCCCCCCCCCCGCGCCTCCCCCTCCTCGCCAACACCCTCCGCTCTCCCCGTACTTCCCCCCCCCCGTCTGGGAGGAGAAAGGAGAGGCAAGGGAACTGTTAATTTCTCATCACGATTTTGTTTTCATCGTTTTGAAAGTGACGTGTCCTGTCTGAAGCAAACCAACAGGTCGAAACGTGTTGTGTCTGTTTGGGTACCTGGTTTTGTTCCGTTCGCTTGGCGTCTGAGGAGTTCTAGTTTGAGTCTTTTTTATGTTTCAATTGCCGCCTGCAGTCATCCCAGTATGAAACCTCATCAAGTCATCGTGTCAGCCACGAGGTGAACCAGCAGACTTATCAGAAAGTAAACACATGTCACTCCACTAGGAGGACACACACACACACACACACACACACACACACACACACACACACACACACACACACACACACACACACACACACACACACACACACACACACACACACACACACACACAACACCACACCACACCACACACACAAACACACAGACAGACAGGCACACACACACACACACACACACACACACACACACACACACACACACACACACACACACACACAACAAACACTTATAAACATGCGCGCGGGCGCACCACACACGCATATATGCACGCACACCTGCACAAGAGAGAGAGAGAGAGAGAGAGAGAGAGAGAGAGAGAGAGAGAGAAGAGAGAGAGGAGAGCATGTTACATCAGGCATATAGAGAGACACTAATGGTGAAACGCTTATCATTGATGCTTCCTTCAAATCTTAATCTCCGTCTATTTCATTTATTTGTCTATTTATTATTCGTTCATCCGTATTTTTATTCATGCATTTCTTTCATTTTCAACTAAATTATCACGCTATGTTGCCTTCTATCTGTTTATTCATGTCAGCCATGTTGTGAAGAATTTCGATATAGATATATATACATATATATATATATCTATATATATATATATATATATCCACATATATATGTGTGTGTGTATGTGTGTGTGTGTGTGTCTGTGTGCGTGCGTGCGTGTGCGTGCGTGCATGCGTGCGTGGGTGCGTGCGCGCGCGCGCGCGTGTGTGTGTGTGGATATATCTATCTATCTATACATGTATGTAAGGATTTATCTATATGTGTGTACTCCCTGAAGAAGACAATTGAAGCTGAAAAGCTGGGACATTTTAAAATTTTTGTTTGGATTGTTATCTACTTTGACTTTTTATATACATGTATACAGATACATATATATAATATAATATATATATATATATACATATATACATATATATACATACTTATTTACACATGTGTATATACATAATAATATATATATATTATAATATAATATATATATATATATATATATATATATAGAGAGAGAGAGAGAGAGAGAGAGAGAGAGAGATGTAATACTTGAGTGTGTATTGGTGTACAATGTACTGTCAAACACATGATAGTGACTGTTGGTCCTGTATTGAGTGAATGTTTACAAATTCCTTGCCTTCCTTCATAGCTATTGCATTTTTTTATTTTCGTTATTCGGATGTAATTGCATATCATTTTTTTTTATTTTCACGCTAATCATTTTGTCTGGTTTTTGCAGATGGCCTGATGGGGGAAACAAAAAGATTCTGCTCTTTCAATGTCCCATCTCAAAAAAAAAAAAAAAAAAAAAAAAAAAAATTAAAGGAAAAAAAGGAAAAAAAGAAAGAAGAAGAAAAAAGCAGACATCATTCAGACAGCACACTGACAGGCAGACCAACAAAACACAGACAGCTCCGACAGATAAGGGACACCGAGACGTCACGCGTACAGATAACAAGACAGACATTAAAGCACATACAGACAAAGACACACAGAGACAGACATCTGATGAACAGACACAAAGACTGCAGAGAGATAAAGAGACAGACAGCATGCGAACGGAGGAGGAGACATACAGCTCACAGACGAAAGAGACAGACAGTACACAGAGAGATGAAGAGACAGACAGCGCACAGACAGATAAAGTCACAGACAGATACCACACAGACAGATAGAGAGACAGACGGTGCACAGACAGATAAAGAGAGAGGCAGGCATTATACAGACAGTTAAAGAGACAGACAGCACAGAGACAGAGAAGAGACAGACGGACGTAAAACAGAATAATAAAGAGACAGATAGACAAAACACATACAGATAACGGAACAGACAACACACATACAGATAAGGAGACAGACATCACAGACAGATAAAGAGAGAGACAGACTTCAAACAGACAAGAAGACAGGCAGTACACGACACGACAAAACACACACACACACACACACACACACACACACACACACACACACACACACACACACACACACAAGATAGAGAGATAGTGGGCACACAGATAGATAAAGAGACAGACAGCACACAGACAAATACACAGACAGTCGGCACACAGATAGAGAATGAAACAGACACCGCACGGACAGAAAAAGACACGGACAGGTTTCTCTAAATGCATTCACACGGTAGTGCGATCCAATTTTCCTTTGCATTCTTGAGTTCTGACCGATCCTCTTATCTATAGTGCTGTACCTCTCTCCCCCTTCCCCGGTCTTTTGATGCAGTGTTTAAGCTACTTTTTGCATTACACATCTGCAAGATATTGCCAGTGATTCTGGACTTGGATTTCCACCGGCTTATCCCTTGGGCCTCTGTTACTGTTTCAGTCAACACACAACTTGATAAACAGAACGACGGACCCTAGACACATAAATAGAAAGATGCAGAGAGACAAATCAACAGCCTGGGGAACAGGCAAACAGCTTGGGAGAGTGACAAACAGGCAGACAAGCAGCGACAGTCTGACAGAAAAAAGTGAAAGAGAAAGTGGAGTTCGGGGAGGGAGATGAGGGGGTGGGCAAGTGACGGAAAGTGCCAGCAATTATAAGGTAAGCTGAGGGTGGTAAGGGTGCGAGGGGTGGGATGTATTGGGGTAGGGGTAGTTTGTGGGGATGGCACTGATATCAAGATCAGTGTGTTGGAAGCAATCTGCCTGTTTCACACAATAAGACATGTAACGGATCGCAAATCGTCGGCAGCACATAGGGTGAAAGGGTATAGAAAATACGAAGTACCAGTGTGTGTATCACTAGAAAGAGTTGATGATACATGGAATATAGAATTGGACAGATAGCAACAGTGTAAACAGGCACTGCACAGTGTTTATGGTCTGTGGACAATTTGTCAGCTTGCTGACTGGATCCAGGCTCTGCTCTTTGGATACGATTCAGAACCGTTTCTGAATTTTAAGAATCACACAGGAATGACCCTTCTAACTTGCTGTTATCTTACACTACATTTACGGCTGTTGCGTGATGTGGTAACATCTGTCAATAACGTAAATTTCGTTGTATATTGTATTGTTGGTTGTATGTTCATACTGAACTTGTTATCATAGTGTTGAGGAGATGATTACATGCGCGTAGGCTGAATGTAAGGGAATTTATCGTACTTTTACTGATGTCACAAACCTTCAACCCAAACAGAACCCTCATTATCAGGGGAGACACGGCCAACACTATTGATAGACATAAACCTGTGATAGCTATAGAAGGTAAGGAACTCACGTATTCTCCACCAGCAAGTCTGGAAGCCAGACAGATTTCTGGGCCACCGTGATGTCCTCCACGCCTCCATATTCCTTGGGGTCCCATGTCAGGAACTCATCGTCCCATTGCTGGAACAGGTCATGCACTCTGTAGTTCTACTAAAAACATAATCATGATATTAGCACGCTTCTCTTTCATTGTTGGATGCCATCAATACACAAAAACTGATAAGAAACAGCAATAGAGTGCAACTGGGGGGTGAAGAAAAGAAAAAGATATACCCAAAGGTGCGGCTGGGACTCAGAAAAGTATTGTCCTCAACTGCCGAACCAACCAGCTGGGAGCAATCCTGTACCACTCTTGGAAACCTGCGCTTGTTCGCATAGGGTGCAGGCACGCACAGGGAATTCCATTAAGACATCAAGGGACATAACTGCTCCATGGCACATGCCATTTTGTAATGGCCACTGCACGTGACACGACAAAACATCCACGGGAGCGTTCCCATGGGTGTACCAGCCCATATCTCATGACTGCAGAGCCGTAACATTATGACATGAAAAACTAATTTTCAATACGAATGACAGTCTAGAACTCAGAGGAACAGCAAACAGCATCCATTCTTTACAAGAGTGACGTTCCTTTGTTCTTAAAAGGGGAGGGAAAGACAACGCAAGACACAAATGATTTGAGTACAAGGAAACTAGATAAACACAGATGTATTGTTATTTACACTCCGTCCTCGCCCACAGTAGAATCAACGTCACATATCAACAAACGTGACCCCATCACCACCCTTAACAAGTCAAACGTGAAACTGTCCAATGTTACAATATAGTGAAAATAAAAAAAATATCTTCGTTATCGAGAGAGAGAGAGAGAGAGAGAGAGAGAGAGAGAGAGAGAGAGAGAGAGAGAGAGAGAGAGAGAGAGGTCAGACTCACCATGTTAAGCCATCCACTTGTGGTCAGAACTTGGTTTTTCATGTCCTGCAGAACACACCATCACAAGTTATTAGAAAAAATCAAACCGATTCAGAAAAAAAAAAAAAAAAAACAGACGAAAAAGGACAGAGGGCGGAGGCAGGGATGGGGAAGGATAACAACGACAACATTCACAACAAGAAAGAACAAGAACAACAACGACAACAGAACAGGACTCACTAACAATAATAGCATCAAAAACAATAACAGGAAGAAGAGAAGACAAAGGAAAGAAGAAAGTAGGTAGAAAGGAAGAGGAGGATGGAGAAAAAGGAGAAATAAGAGAAAGAACAGATAATAATGAGAAGAAGAAGAAGAAGAAGAGAAGAAGAAGAAAGAAGAAGAAAAAGAAGAAAGAAGAAGAAGAAGAAGAAGAAAAAGAAGAAGAAGAAGAAGATGAAGAAGAAGACGAAGAATGACCGACTGATTGATTAATTGATCAACAGATTGATTAATAGATTTCTTGATTGATTGATTGATGATTCATTGGTCGATTAAATGTTTGATTATATTTAATGATTACAAAAGCAGATTCATCATAAGCATTCTTAAAATTCTTCCCAATGAAACCAACAGAAGAAGAAGTAGAAGAAGAAGGAGAAGGAGGAAGAGGAGAAGGACGAGGAGAAGGGGTGGATGAGAAGTACGAGGAGGAGGAACAGGAGGAGGAAGAGGAAGATGATCTAGGAGAGAGGGGGGCGGAAGGAAGGAGAAAGAAAGAGAAGAAGAAGAAGAAGAAAGAAGAAGAAGAAGAAGAAGAAGAAGAAGAAGAAGAAAAGAAAGAGACAGAAAGAAAGAAGTAAAAGAAGAAGGAGAAGAAAATAACAATTAACGACAAGAACAAAAACAACAAATACATAACCTATGTGCGTTTCTGGACTGTGATTGGAATTCAGGATTCACGTTCGAATTAACCTATGACCACTGCGGGAACATGAGGTGTTTCAGAAAACAGAGTAAACAAAACACAATTTGATTGAACACTACATTTGCATCCCTGCATGTTCTGTAAGGAATTACATCGCCGTCAACCTCTGCAAAACATCTGTCATAACTCTGAGACATCTCGTTCATATCTTCAATTTCTAACACAAACTTTTCTTTCCCAGAAGACGAATAAAAAAAAACCTCCACAGCATAGACCCTGCGTATCAATATTGATAAGGTAAGTTTCCTTTTACCAATATTATTGGAATCAACTTTCTTCCCAGCCTCACCCATATTACGTCTTGGCAAACATAGCGTTGACACAATATGTCATTCTGTTGAAACAGCAAAATGATGATTGTCACATCGGAATTACATTACTGAAATCTTGTTTGAAAAAGAAAAAAATAATAGATGCCTGCGTCTGGTGCTATGAAAAACAAATAAACGGTCGATGTACAGATAAATGAATGATTGAATGTTGCTTCGGTTAAGTTCGTGCCTGCATACGTTCGTGTTTTCAATGTAACCAGTGTATGAACGTATGAATGATTGATTGACTGACTGACTGACTGACTGAATGAATGGATGGATTAATGAATGAATGAATTAATGAATAAATGAATGAATGCATGACAAGATGGATGAATAAATGAGTGAATGAGTGAATGAACGAATGGATGGATGAATGAATGGATTAATGAATATGAATGAATGAAATGAATGAATGAATGTATGGCTAGATGGATGAATAAATGAGTGAATGAACGAATGGATGGATGAATGAATGGATTAATGAATGAATGAATGAATGTATGGCTAGATGGATGAATAAATGAGTGAATGAACGAATGGATGAATGAATGAATGTGTTAAAGCGCAAAAAGAGAGAAAGAAACAATGTAGAAGAGGATGACAGTCAGAGGGAGGGGTGGGAGGTTCAAGGTGAGGGAATGCAGAAGGCAGAAGAGGGCGAAGGAGGAGGGGGTGGGGGTGAGAGGGGGAAGTTATGGAGGGGGGGGGGGGGGCGTAGTTAAAAAAAAGTACATGAGTAAAGTCTGGACAAGAAAGCAGCTACTTGATTAATGGTCAGCAGTAGTGTGCAGGATTTAGTCAGAAGTTTCTCTATGTCTGTCTGTCTGTCTCTCTGTGTCCTTCTCTCTGTCTCTATCTGTCTGTCTGTCTGTCTGTCTGTCTGTCTCTCTCTCTCTCTCTCTGTCTCTCTCTCTCTCTCAGGATGTATTAAAACCTATCCGTCCGTCCGTCTGTCTGTTACATTGACTTTGTCTGAGCTGGCAGCACAGACACTTTATGTAGCGTTCCCTTGCTTTCTCATGAACAAATCAGATCCCACGCACTGGGGGGTCATTTTGTTGTCAAAGGCATGTCAACGAACCGAGACTGACCACATCAGCTCCATATTGTTACAAGCGGAAAGTCAGTAAAGATCACAGACTGCGTATCGCCTCCACCCGCCTCCTCTCCTCCGCCTTTCCCTTTACCCCTCCCCCACCCTTCTCTCTCATATTGATTTTCCTTTCGTATCAGTACGTTACTGACAACATCAAAGAGAACCTTGTCATGCAAAGGTTTGATTGCGTTGTTGATACATCCTGAGGGAGTCAGAGAAGATGCCCATGAAAACGGTAGGGCCACTGGGGAGATCTCAGGTGTCTACCAAAATCCAACACTTAGTGCATGAGTGAAAGCAAAATTATTATTATTGTACAGTCAGGGGAAGTAATGGCTGGTTAACACTGAAGGAATCGCTTCCCCTGTTCTTTTCCTTAATAGGGCGTGCAGAAATCAAATATCAACGTGTTTCTATTGCTACAAAGTTTTAGTATTCCATGAATATAATTAAAGCACTTGGTTGATAGTTATTAGTTGTTACACGAGCTGGACAGTGTGCGTGATTGGAGGAAAATTTGAAATAATCTTATAAGCAAAAGATTTCACAGCTTAATCGGGGTCCGCAAATCCCAACCCCAATATGATGGCTTCATCAATGTGGCATCTTCCATTTCACTACCCAAACAAAGACCAATCAGTCTAATAGGTTTTGTGTGATCACATGTGTAATGGCCTGACCAGTTCCGATCTACCCAGAGATTCTGGCATATCAGAATGTGCCTTCCTCTTGCTGGACGAACCGGTATCCCGACAAGTCCGGATCTGAACGAATATGTAGTGGGATTTTCTCTTGCATGTTCTGAACAAGTTCAGATTTAACAAGCTGCGACACGTTTTGACTTCGTCTTCAGTTCATTATAAGACAACACGTTTTTTTTTGTTATTGCACCGACGTTTGTTGAAACTCGCTTCAGCAGTGTTGGCATAATCGATCTCACAAACTAAGAATAAACACGAGTGAAAGCAAGGCTTCAGCAGTGTGTCAAGTGATCCTGCTACAGGTGATACTGCAGCTTATAGCCCAGCCGTCCGCAACATTATCTCCCCTAGCACGATCACGTGAAAACTGATGAAACCTTGTTTAGACTTGCTAACGGATAAACAAACCAATAAACGTGAATGAAAAAAAATGGGCGCAGTATTTTTCACGTGATCTCACTGACAAACCATCAGACGCGCGTGAAGACTCCATCTCCCCTCACATGGGCTATTATTACATCTCGTTTACATTGTAAAAAGTGAAGAGCAATGAAAATAAAAGGCACTGACACTAACACAACGGTTGTTTCTGGGTTGTCTACGGTTAAGTCAGACCAGCAGCTGAGAGGCAAATATCCTGGCAGCTGGCAGAAGTTCTACCGAAGAGTTTGTCTTCTTTCTTATCTGTAACTCTGTGTTTCTGCAAGATGACGCAAGCACTACGGAACCGATTTGAACGAAACGTGGTGGGGGGAAAATGGAGCATGGCTCAAGAGCGAACTCATGAAATGTTAGTTCAGTTTCAGTTTCATCAAGGAGCGTCACTGCATGCCGACTAGTCCATATACGCTGACACCACATCCACTAAGTTTTGAGACCACACTACGCATGATTTTAAAGCTGATGGATAAATGAATTAACAACTAAGATGAGAGAATCGAAGAAAAGGGTCTGGTGGCTACGACTTAGCAGATGTCTGACGGACGCATTAGCCCAATGAGCTGGTCAGACCTCGAGTACCTACCTAACATCAGTTTTTTTTTTGTTTTTTTTTTGTTGTGTGAGTGAATGTACACATGTGTGTGTATGGATGTGTGGGCAGGGGCCATGTGTGCGGCGTGCTTGTGTGGTGTGTGCGCATGCGTGTGTGCGTGCTTGTGTGTGTATGTGTGCTGCGCGCACGTGTGTGTGTGTGTGTGTGTGTGTGTGTGTGTGTGTGTGTGAAATGTTAGCGGGGAACTAGATCACAGAGTGGCCGAGATCAGCCCTCTCCAAATACCTTTCTAGTTTTCGTTGTCTGCTGGTTCTCATCAGTCGCAGTGTCAGCTTTGTTTAAAAAAAAAACTTGCTGCACCAGCGAGCAAAGTGGAGGGCCAGGGAGAAGAAGAGTAGAGAGAAACGGGTGACTGGGCGGGGAAAGTGGCCAACTGCAGGGTGCATGGGTGGGCGGGGAGCACGAGGGAAGTGGGACGAAGGGTGGGTGGGGGTCGTCAGTTGTAAGGTGCTGTATATACAAAGCAACTGCTAGTCTGGTGAAGTTCTACTGTCATGTTGGTGTGTTTTAAGCAAGCTGGTACAATGCTACGTTACAAGGCAGCTTAAACCGGGTGCTGGGGAGGGGGGGGGTGCAAGCTGAACAATATTATACTTTACAAGGGCAGCTTAAACAGGCGCTGGGAGGGGGTACAAGCTGGTACACTGTTATACGTTACAAGGGCAGCTTAAACAGGGGCTGCAGAGAGGGCCACAAGCTGGTACAAGTGTTATACGTTACAAGGGCAGCTTAAACAGGCGCTGGAGAGAGGGGTACAAGCTGTACAATGTTATATGTTACAAGGGCAGCTTAACCAGGGGCTGGAGAGGGGGTACAAGCTGGTACAATGTTGTACGTTACAAGGGCAGCTTAAACAGGGGCTGCAGAGAGGGGTACAAGCTGGTACAGTGTTACACGTTACAAGGCAGCTTAACCAGGGGCTGGAGAGGGGGTACAAGTGGTACAATGTTATACGTTACAAGGGCAGCTTAAACAGGGGCTGCAGAGAGGGGTACAAGCTGGTACAGTGTTACACGTTACAAGGGCAGCTTAAACCAGGCGCTGGAGAGGGGTACAAGCTGGTACAATATTATACTTTACAAGGGCAGCTTAAACAGGCGCTGGAGAGGGGGTACAAGCTGGTACAATGTTATACGTTACAAGGGCAGCTTAAACAGGGGCTGCAGAGAGGGGTACAAGCTGATACAGTGTTACACGTTACAAGGGCAGCTTAAACAGGGGCTGGAGAGGCAAAGGTTCGTATGGAGTTCTTGAATCCTATTACCTCCCTTACCCCTCTCCTCCCCAATCACCGGTTCCTGTGTGGCGTTAATAGTCAGTCCATGACCTATCTCTGACCCCCCCCCCCCCCCCTTCTCACCTCCCCACTTCCTTGCCTTTTCAGATCCGCACCTGCGTTGTTACCTCTTACTCTACTTTGCACGAAACATCCTTTGTATTAAAAAAAACCAAACAACCCTGCACTCCGGCAAGGATGAGATATTACGGGGGATATCTGATACTCGAAGAGCCATGGCTTGCAATAAAGACAATATTGATGAAAAAGCAGCAAAGTACCAACGGAACTAACTAGCCTATACGATGGCTGTGCAACCCGAACCTGTCTGCGACTGAGAGCAGTGAGGAAGGAAAAAGCATCAGCCAGGCCTGGAGAGCAGGAGAACAGTCACGTAGCGAACGAAGTGATGCATTTCCTCTAAGAACTACGATACTTGCTCTCCTTCGAGTCGACGACTTGTTCAGCTGTGTAAAACGTTTCAAAACCTTGCAAAACACCGGGTGTTGAAAAAAGTCATTTCCAGGTAAAATATAATGTACTTTCGCTTTCAATTTAAAAAAACACACAACTGTATGTTGTACTGTAATTACATGCGTCACCAAGTAGTTATGTCATAAAGTAACGTGTATCCTGATTCCTACTATATACATAATACGCAATGACGCAAAGCAGTTTTCTTCCTGCTTTAGAAATCTGAACGTTGTCTGATGTTCCAAAACTGAAAGGTTGAGGGCTGATTACCTACACTTGTTGCCCTCAACTGTTTGGCTGTTCAGCTGCCTCCCTGTGTTAGAGTGCGGAATACCATGCAGCGTCATGTGTGAAGGATGGATGGATGTGGAATGTGACACTGAGAAACACGCCAATCGTCACTGTGGAATCTGACTCTGAGAAACACGCCAATCGTCACTGTGGAATCTGTCACTGAGAAACACGCCAATCATCACTGTGGAATCTGACACTGAGAAACACGCCAATCGTCACTGTGGAATCTGACTCTGAGAACACGCAATCGTCACTGTGGAATCTGTCACTGAGAAACACGCCAATCGTCACTGTGGAATCTGACACTGAGAAACACGCCAATCGTCACGTCGAAAGTCACTCTAGGCCATTCTAAAGCGTTACCCTAGTCGTGCGTATCGGAGTTCTTCCGTTTTTGCCTTTCTAGTTTGTGTACACATCGTGCCTGAGAATCAAGGCAACAATTTATTACGGATCTAACTTATGTCCATGAACATGGAAACGACCGTGGTAACACGAAAAAAAAAAAAAAAAAAAGAAAAAGAAAAAGAAAAATGAAACATTAACTCTTTAAACCTGGAAGACAACAGCAAGAACTCTGACAACTTTTCCCGTCAAGTTAACAAACGTCGATCCTGTGTTGTAAACATTCCGTATTTCTCTATCCTGCACGAACTTCACCAGGCTTACTATCCCCTGCCTATGCTTAGGGGAATCCATGTCTTTCCAACATTCCCTCTGTAGTTACCCAGTCACTGCTACCTGGGTGCAGAAGATCCCTGGGCCAAACTCTTGCAAAAAGCAGAGACAGAAAGATGGATCAAGCTCGTCAACACATCACCTTGAGTCTTGACAGCCTAACTGTCATCAGCTGACCATTCTGAAACTACACAACAGGAAACTGATTTTTTTTCTTCTAAGAATGAAATGCATATTTATTCCACATACGAGACAGCAAACTGATTTTTCCTTCAATTAAAAAGACAGTGAACTGATTCTACCTCCAGCTACAAAACAACGAACTTATTCTTCCTGCAACTACAAGACAGCCAACTGATTCTTCATCCAAACAAAAAAACAGCAAACTGATTCGTCATCCGGATGTAGGAAAGCGAATCGATTCTTTCTCCAAATAAAAGATAGCGAACTGATTCTTAATCCCAGATCTAAGAACGCGAACTGATCTCTCCTTCCTATATAAAAGACAGCAAACAGATTCTTACTTCTCCTCCAATTCAGCGAATTGTTTCCTCGTCCACACAAAAGAAAGCGAACTGATTCTTCATCCAAATAAAAGACAGTGAACTGTTTTCTTCCTTCAACTACAACAGAGCGAAGTGATTCTTCCTCTGAATAAAAGACAGCGAGCTGTTTCTTCCTACAATCACAAGACAGCGAACTGATCTTCCTGTAAATGAAAGACAGCAAAATGATTCTTCATTCAACTGAAAGACAGCGAACCGATTATTCATCCCAAATAAAAGACATCGAACTGATTCTTCCTCCAAATAAAATATTACACTCTGATTTTTCCTTAGCTACACGACAGCCAACTGAGTCTTCCTCTAAATAAAAGACAACGAACTGATTCTTCCTGTAGATAAAAAAAAATACCCCAGCAAAGCGATTCTTACTCACTTAGCTGCTCCCGCGTCTTGCCACGCATGAGGCAGTCAAGGCGCTCCACTGTGCACGGTCCTCAGCCAGTCTGGTAGTGTCACTCCATCTTCTATCAACGAGTCAGGTCTCTTTCCACTGTCTGTCGCCAGCTCATCCTGGGTCGTCCTCTTTTTCTCTGGCCTGCGGGGGTCCGTTTAGGCCTGGTTTGCAGATCTTTGAGAGGGTAATCTTCAGACATGACCCACCCAGTGGAGGCGCCGTCTGCAGACGATGGTCGAAACGGGGAGCTGTTTGGACCTCTCCCTGACGTCTTCATTTGGTATAAAGTCTGACCATTTGATGTCCGAGATCTTACGTAGGCATTTAGTATCAAAGGTGTCGAGTTTCTTCTCCTGGGTGGTCTTCAGTTGCCAGGTTTCACAGCCATATAACAGTGTTGAAATCACACTGGAGTTAAAAGCCATTCGTCCTACAAATAAAAGAGAGCGAACCGAGTCTTTCTCCAAATAAAAGATGACAAACTGATTCTTCCTTCAGCTACGATACAACGAATTGATTCTTCCTCCAAATAAAAAAAAACCCTGCAAACTGAGTCTTCCTCCACATGAAAGACAGCACACTGTTTCTTCCTCCAAATAAAAGACAGCTAGCTAATTCTTCCTCCACCCCCCTAAAAAAAAATAAATAAAAAAAGCCAGTAAAATGCGTCTTCCTCTATCATACCAGCAAATTGATTCTACCTCGAATTACAAGACAGTTAATTGATTTTTTTTCCTCCTACCACAAAACATCAAATAACTTAACCATAAATCCTTCATCATTTTCTTCGCTAGGATGAAAATACATCAGCAGCACCGGCAACACCCA
>CM065725.1:45980069-45985069 GCA_033310375.1 Conus canariensis
AACAATCTGCTTATACCGCCACCACCAATACTACTTGTACTATGACCACCACCACTACTAGTGCTACAACTGTTACAGCTACTATCATTACGACTACAACTACCAAAAACGACAACTACTATTAGTATTACTCTTACTATTGCTACTACCACCACCACTACTACTACCACCACTACGACCACCACCACGATTACAGACAACTCCAACTATCATGATGATGATGTTAACGACGGCGACGACAACGGTGGTGGAGGTGATGATAAATAATTGTACGCCATGAAGGAACTAATGCGTCAAGAATTTTAAGCAACAAGAAGGAAAACAGGATAGTTGTACCAGCCCAATATGTCTTTCTCACATCAATACGTGTTTAATCCAGCTTCTTGGCGACATAATATGCTTGTTCGTTTTAACTTTAGATGAATCAAAGCTCTTGATCATCATCAAGTACTAAATGCTTTGACACACACACACACACACACACACACACACACACACACACACGCAACGGCACGCACGCACGCACGCACACATACTACATATATATGTATATATATATATATATATATAAAATTGTTAAAAATAGATTTAGAAATATTTTTTTAAACAAGTTGCTCCCCAAGTGGTGAGCACCTTCAAATTTTTTAAGATTTTTTAGATTGTCATATTATTAATATCATTTATAATATAATATATATATATATATATATATATATATATATATATATATATATATATATATATATATATGCATTAGAAATCTGTAGGGAAAAAAATCCGCGCAAAGTCAGCGCTGAAATATGTCAGTTCATTCAAAAATGAAATAAAATGAGTAAAAAAAAACAAAACCCTTCGAACAGATCAAGAGTAACAAACAAAAGAACAACGACAAGAAAAAGCTCGTACACCTGAAAAAATCAAGCTCTTCACATCAGTAAACAAAACGCTTTCACTATGCTATGAACATCGTTTCTTTAAATTAAATAAATGATTCATTTATGTATGTCACTTTAAGAAATTCCTATCAAATAAAAATCGATTTGTACATAACTCTAAAAGAAATTTCTATCAAATTAAATCGATTTGTAAATAACTCTAAAAGACCACATGAGAACGTCTATTAGTAATAGAACATACAGACTCACATGATGCGCGAGAGTTGTGGTTACTTGTTGGAGATTAAAAAAAAAAAAAGGTGGGGAAAAAGAGAAGGATGGAGGCCTCACCTAAAAAAAAACGAAAAAATGTTAATTTTTTCAATGTGGAAAATATAAGGTTGGAGGACAAAACAAAAATCGGTTTGTAAACGCGGACTGTGTAGACTTGAAATGCCTGTACTTGCAGAAATACCATACTTTACTCTCTTAAGAATGATGGAGAAACAAGCCTTAACCTTTCGAGGAAAAAAAAAGCCAGGAGACTGACTGGTCAGACATCCAAATTGTGACTGTCAGTGATTAGTGTCCGACCAGTGGACACTGTGTGGGCGCTGATGACGTTTCCCCGTAATGCCAGGGCCTGGTGGCTTTCCTGCAGAAACACCCTGATAATGTCGTTAGGTCCCTGGGCCATTTGCGTCCATTACCTGTCTGCCTGCTAACACCAATCCACTTCACACACACAACGAGGAAAGCAGTGCTGATCTGGACCTGATTAGCTCAGGGTGGTAAGGACGCTGGTTCTGACGGTACGACACCGACATAACCATGGCGGATTGCTGTGTTGTATGTGGTCCATCTTTGACCGTGTATCATAAACAAAGTCTACGAATCCCACTACACAAAAGACGTTCAGAGGTTCTGAGGCTGTCGTATGCTAGATAATGGCATTATTTTAACAAAGATTGCGGTCGAACCTGTGTTACTGCTGATTTTTACACACACACACACACACACACACACACACACACCTGAAGTATGTGTCCATTCAAAAAGTTGAAAATGTTGCAGCGTTAGTGAGCAAAGGCCTATAAATATTTCCTATCTCCTTTCCACAAAAACTTCCAACGTCAAACAAATTGTACGTTTCTGTTTCTGAGAAATTTCTCATCGACTGGAACGGCTGCACGAATATGTCGCGGAGATTTCGTGTTCACTCGCGTCCGTTTGTCCGCAAGAAATAGTACACAGAAAGGCACAGAACTATATTTCAAATGATTTAAATTTCTTCAAAATATGGAACTGTCAGCCAAACACGAACCCATTCAATTTTGGTGGCAATTTGTAGTGTATTTGTGGATCAAACTGAGAATTCAGGACTAGGATCGTTTAGCAACATTGTTACAGATTATACTTAAAAACAACTGTAGAAAGATGGAATCTGGTTCTGTACGAACCCATTACACTATAGCGTGGATCCGCAGGGCGGATTTGGACCTCGCGATGGATCTATAATCTGTTTCCATACTGGTAACATTGCTACAGATTTTTCACGAAACAAGAACAGTGATGTAAAATTGCTCTGACAAATTTTAATCATCTAAGAAACAATACATTTTCGTGGCATATGAAAATTGTCTAGTGTTTTGACCTTTCCTGAATACTGTGCTCTCAGACATGTCCTCTTACTATCTGAACATGCACAGTGTTTTGTTCTTCTTGGCGTGAATTTTATGACTGTCATCTTATCCAAATGCTTATCTTCCGACCAAAAAAAGTTGCTTATTTCAAAAATCAAAAAAGATATAAACAAATAGACAAAAAAAAGTTCAAGCCTTTCTGGATAATCCGATTATGAGAGCACATTATAGAAACAACCACATGAATAAGTATGGGTGGGTTGACGCCCACACGATACTAAAACGAACTCATCAATTGGTCTTAAAAAGAAATACGGGTGTGTTCATATCCACATTGTTCGGAAACGAATAATCACTGTGTGTCCTGTATTACAATGCACTGGTGCATGTATATGAAAATAGCAAAGTACGTAATTTCTTTCGTCTGAAACAAAAACGGTCAAACGTTTACATTTCGTATTTTGCATGCCTTGTTATAAACAAAGTACACGGGAAGTAGGTCCTTCAGTCTACAAGTACAATCACCTCCCCTGGCGGAAAACAATTGTCGTTTTCTCCAGTGAACTGACTCAAAGCACGGATCGAAAGATCCATTCCCCTTTGGCGCTGGTTAGAGCTCTGCCGAGCATTTCTCTAGATTTCCATTGAGGCCAACTGTGTTCGTTTCAGGCAGACGATAACAACTTGACTGTCGACTCGAAATCACTCTCGGCCCGTCTAATAAATATCGTTTCTGTGGAAACCATGAAACGACATAAAAAGAAAGAGCTGGGAAGGAAGTGGGGTTTAGGCGGAGCAAAAGGATCCCCCCCCACCCCTTGAGAAGAGAGGAGAGAGAGAGAGAGAGAGAGAGAGAGAGAGAGAGAGAGAGAGAGAGAAGAAATAATCAACCATGTGGATTGAATACAGCCCATTAGTTCCATTCATTATTGCTAACTCCCATGTTGACACGATAATGGCACTGCTGCTGCAGCTGATGACGATGTGAAGAACGATAATGACGACGATGATAACAACAGGATAACGACGACGATGGTGATGGTGCTACTGGAAATGATGAAGAATGAACAGGACGACGAGGACGAGACGATGATGTTAAGGCCAAGACGACGTTGATGATGATCTGAAAATGACGACCAGATTACGACCATGACGACAATGATGGTGATGATCAAAGTGGTAATGATGGCGAAGTGGTAGTGGTGGAGGTGTTATGGTGGTGTTGGTGTTTGTGGTGGTAGTGATGATGATGAATGATGATGATGATGATGATGATGATGATGATGATGACGACGACGATGACAATGACGACGACTGGGCGATCAAGAGGATGATAATGACAACGCTGACGAGGATGACAATGACGACGATAATGATGATGATGATGATGCTAATACTGACGACGACTGCGATACTGACCAGGTCGTGGATCATCAGCAGGAAGAGAGAGAGGCGCACTTTGACCGCGTGGGTTTGGTTGACGACAGGGGGTATCACTCGCTTGTAGTTGGCGAACAGGTCATTGTGCAAGCGAGCCACGTCGTCAGCCGTGGCGGAGTAACCTGCAACAGTATTGTACAACCACGGATGAACACCACGGAATGGATGGCTGGACTGGATGTAATAGGTCCAGGCCAGTTCTTAGACGTGTAAAGAGGGGAAGGCCAAATACCATCGTGTTGGCCAGTTAGAGAGTTCGTTTGCACAGACTGAAAGCATTTCACCACTCCGTGTTGGATCTGACTGGGTCTTTGGCTAACTCCTATTCATGAGTTGACGGTCTGTTGGCCACCCTTCGCCACTGAGTGTATTAAAGATTTGAAGCACACACACACACGGTGATTCGCAAGTGGGGCAAAGGCTCTGTACAGAGAGTGGGGGTGATCTTGCTGAACAGTAGACAAAAGGAAAGTGGTATACATGGTTACCGGAAAGCGCAGCCTAGCTAGTTGAAGAATTCTCTTCTGGTAGAGTGGTGTCTGTGGTGCTCGGTTGACTTGTGCGACAAAAAGGGGACTCCGACAAAAGGGATTTAGTGAGAAAGTGAGGTGGAATACTTATCCTCTCCAGTCAATATCTCTGACCATGTTCAATTTTTGAAGATACAAACACAGAGAGCTCATGCGACGACCAGGTAGTGGAGATGGAGGGGTGAGGGAGGGGGTGAGTGGCCTAAGGTCTAGCTCCTCCACCCCCTCCATCCCTTCCCCTTTCTCTTCGCCTCATTCAGTAAAAATACAAAATCTAACCAGCGAAAGTCATAAAAGAAAGTAAAGCAAAGATGACGAAAAAAAAAAGCCACAGAAACTATTGGCAGGAAATATTATAAACAAATGTGCCGATTATGCACCGTGAATCCCCCCCCCCCACCCAGCTTCTCTCCCATCCGCCTTTCTCTCTCTCCGCTCTCCTCCCTCCCCGTCCTCTGTGTTCCCTCTGGTCACTTTTGCGCTGCTATCTAGCGTTGACAAGTACAGTTAGT
>CM065725.1:45992569-46005069 GCA_033310375.1 Conus canariensis
TGGATTGGGAAAAAAGAAACAGCACGAAAATTGACACATCAATTAGTTTCAGGATTAAACGACACAGTTAGCAGAAATATCAGTACATGCCCCATAGAAAGAGAACGGACACCAGGAAATAATTATAATGAAAAAAAAAAACAAAAAACCACCGAACAGATGAAAGGACATAAAGAATATTGGTCATACATATTTTCCCAAAACGCTGGTTAGAATCAAGCAAATAATCCTTATCTCATCGCCCTGTTTATATACGTGTTTTGTCTCCTACCTCGTTTTTGTTCTTTTGATTATGTGAGATTCCACAGATTTTCAAAACAGCCTTTGTACCCGCCCACACACGCACGCACACGCACACACACACACGCACACCACACACACACACACACACACACAGCAGGCCCCCCCCAGCACACACACACACAGACACACAGACACATACACACACACACACTCACTCACTCACACACACACACACCACTCACACACCACACACACACACACACAAAACACACACTACACACACACTCACTCACTCACTCTCTCTCTCTCTCTCTCTCTCTCTCTCTCTCTCTCTCTCTCTTTACAAACAAAATTGTCTCGTGAGTTATTTGCTGATGATACAACAATTTATAGAAATTATTATTTAAACTTCATAAGAAAGCGTTAAAATCTGGTAAAATGAATTGAACTTAATCGTATCCCATTTCACTCTAAAAAAATCAATCCTTACCGGAACTAGACAAAACACGGCAATATATTACAATGACACTCCCTTCCCTAAACTTGAAAATCAAAGCTGTGGAACAGGTAGCACATCGTAAAGTATTGGGTATAATTGTTGATATCAATATCGGTTGGAATACCCTTGTAATTCTACCGTGCAAAAGAATTTTCCATACAACCTGTCGACTCGCAAAAATCAAACACTTTCTCACACATTTTCTCGATCCCCACTCACGCAAGCTGGTTTTCCAAGCTTACATTCTGTCTAACATAGACTCAGCATCTACCAGGAGGGACACTTTTGGATATATATAAACACACACACACACACACACACACACACACACACACACACACACACCACACACACGCACGCACGCACGCACGCACGCACGCACCACACACACACACACACACACACACACACGCACGCACGCACGCACGCACGCACGCACGCACGCACACACACACACACACACACACACACACACACACACACACACACACACACAACACAGAGTAACAGCTGGATCCAAGTCGGTCAGGAAATAACAACTAAAACGAAAAACGTTCAATACTGTCTAAAACAAATGGGTCTTCGGAGAAAATGATTTACAAGACGCTGTGAACGTGGGGTGTCTAATGGTGAATGAAAGAGCATTCCAGACTGTTGGACCTTGATAAAGAGAAACGAACCTCGCCCAGTGATTTGCCTCAGACAGATGTGATGAGGGGGGATTCGATCGTCAGAAAAATACACGGAGATTACGTGCTGGGGAACAGACGAGTAATGCCAGACCAGACAGAACATCAGGATCACCACCAATAACAGAAGTGTAGCAGATTGGAGGGGGCTCGTAGAAGATTTTGAACTGAACTGACGCGCAGCGTCAGGATGTCAGAGGAAGTGTTTCCTGTTTGGAAAATGAATTTGAACATCAGCCTTACGGTTCTAAACGTTTTGGAACTTTGAAAGCTGCCACTTTGGGGTGCAAGCAAGGATAGCATTGCCACAATCCAGATTAGGATTCTGAACAGTTTTGGTCGCATCTCTTGACAAAACGTTAGGTGGGTGGTGCTTCTTCTTGCACATTTTGCTGTTGTTGCGGTGCAGACGACGTTAGCGGGGTATTCTAGGTCTGACCAGCGCGTTGTGTTTATGCAAAGGTCTGGCATAATCTATGTCTTGTCTATGACACCGTCTTCCCAAGTCTTTTCTTTAAATTCATTCATTGATTCAGACTTCCACCTGTAAACCCTGCTCACTGTAGTCCCAAGGCTTAGCAGATGTGTTGTAGCGTGTATGGACTAGCCCACACGCAGCGACACCTTTCTGAGAAGACTGAAAATGAATCTAAATCATAACAAAGGGAAACACCAAATTATACACTTTCTACTCATTTGATGAACAAAGAGGCCCGCCAGCCCAGCGGTGCGAATCTTTGTTCTTTGTTTTCGCCTCTGTTTCTGACCTTAAGAGTCCAAACGCGTTGATTATGTCATATCTTTTGTTAATTCCATTAGCTTAGCGATATTAATCATATACCTTCCATTTCTTCCATACAAGATAACTTTGGTTCAACTTGAAAGAAAAATGTAATAATGACGGTGGATATTGAAAGATGATCGGGAAGAGGGCTATGGCTAATTTCGCGATTCAAAAGCCTAGATTTTCTGTTTTAGCAGAATAAACAATTTTCTTCATGAAGACTATAACAATTACTCGAATCATTCATATTTTTCGCTTCATGGATATGGCTTTCCTGCTTTTCAGACGATAAATGCATCCTGATTTTAATTACAATGAAGACAGTAGTTATGACTCTTGAAATCAGTAATCATAAGTCATAGAAATAGATATGATGACACATGGTAAGAATGATTAGAACTCATGAAAAGCGCAATCATAGTTCATGAAAACGTTTAAAACCACACGGGAGTACTTAAGCTACGACAGATTTTCCGTGACTGCGTGCCCTGGTGTTTAATTTCCTCTTCGTGGGCCATGACACATGTTCTAATTTTAGATACCGATCCACTGGATCGCATCTTGTGGCTTTAACTTGAAGACAATAATTACAAACCAAGCAAAATAAGTGATGCACGAATACGGTGACTATTGTAAATTACTGCCGTGTTTACTCTTTTCATAGCACGCGATTGACTATGGCGATAAACTTAATGATTTTCGTTTTGTCTCGTTTCGTGCACTGACCAATGCTTTGAAGGCATCAAAAGTAGTGAAATTACTCTTTTGGTGTGTAGGATTTTTTTTTCTATGCGTACAGTGAATACCTTACCTGCTCTTTACACGCACACCATCTGTAACTGTTGGCTTAGTCCAGAGCTGTGTGGACCTACAGTGGACATACTCAGGACACGTTATACTACTGTCAGTCGCTTTGCATGGAAATCACTTCTGAGCAACAGGAGGCGATTGTAGTTATCTCCCTTGCATCCATCATTCTACTTGGAATCAGGCTGACCGTGGACGTGTAGCAGACGATCTTATGAATGTGGACAGCAGAGAATGTTCGATCTGTTTGCAAGAAACTATGAGTGACATAAGAAGTTCGCTAGTTTGTTGGCCTTTAGATATATATATATATATATATATATATATATATATATAATGTTTACAAAGCCTCTGGTCCCCCAGTCCTCCTCGAACCACACAAAGATGGAACACGAGTGTGTACGATAAAAAGTCAATACAATCTTTGTTGTTCATCTCTTGCCACTTTTATTTGCCAAATTTTCGCTCACCCGAGCTTTGTCAGGGCAGGTCTGTCCGTTTGTACAGATCTGTACAAACGGACAGACCTGCCCTGACAAAGCTCGTGTGAGCGAAAATTTGGCAAATAAATCTGTACAAACGGACAGACCTGCCCTGACAAAGCTCGTGTGAGCGAAAATTTGGCAAATAAAAGTGGCAAGAGATGAACAACAAAGATTGTATTGACTTTTTATCTCTCTCTCTCTCTCTCTCTCTCTCTCTCTCTCTCTCTCTCTGTGTGTGTGTGTGTGTGTGTGTGTGTGTGTGCCTTGCGTTCTCTCTCTCTCTTTCTCTCTCTCTCTATTATGCAATTCTAATTTGCAAATTACATTGATAGCAAAAGGACTAATAACATCACCTGAATACAGTAATGGAGACAAAGCATTTTACTATGATGACAAAGACAACAACCGGGATTAAAGCCCGTAAATTCTCATAGAAAGGGAAACAGCGTCAGCTTCCTCCTCCAAGAGAAGATTGATGAGCACATTGTCTGCGAATCGGATATATATATCATTCGTTACCAATTTATCATACAGACGTCCTGTATATAAGCCGTCCTCTGTTTCATCACGCACACACACACACACACACACACACACACACACACACACACACACACACACACAGAGTGTCACTTACATGTACACTGTCGCAAACATAGTGTCACAAACACAGTGTCACTTACACACACAGACACACAGACAGACAGACACACACTCACACACACACACACACACACACACACACACACACACACACACACACACACACACACACACGCACACTGTGTCCATCTGCCTCTACGATTTTATAGCACCGGTTTGGCATCTCTTGGGAGAAAACTAGAAGCTGCGTCTTTCAGCAGTCACAATATATCCTCACTGTTCCGTGTGGGTGAGGCTGCTGATTCAGTCAATATATCCTCACTGTTCCGTGTGGGTGAGGCTGCTGATTCAGTCAATATATCCTCACTGTTCCGTGTGGGTGAGGCTGCTGATTCAGTCAATATATCCTCACTGTTCCGTGTGGGTGAGGCTGCTGATTCAGTCAATATATCCTCACTGTTCCGTGTGGATGAGGCTGCTGATTCAGTCAAGTTAGGAAAAATATGTTCTGTGTTGTGAATGGCTATAGAAAGAACGAAAGTAATTTGTACGGATATGAACATCAGCGTGTGCTCTCCCATGTTTGGACGGAAGTATAATGTTTCATGGCTTGTGATTAAGTGAAATCCGAATAAAGTTAGAGAAAGTTTCTTACTGGAGACATGATCACATACACACACACACACACACACACACACACACACACACACACACACACACACACACACGCACACACACACACACACACACACACACACACACACACACACACACACACTCACACACACACACACGCACGCACACACACACTCACACACACACACATACGAACTCACACACACACACACACACACACACACACACACACACACACACACACAGACATGCGCGCGCGCACGCGCGTACACACACATACCAGTCAATATATCAGAATCCACACCTCTTCACCCGTCAATATATCCAAAGTCCACATCCCTTCACTCGTCAATATATTGACACTCCATACCTCTTCACCCGTCAATATGTATCTAAAGTCCACATCCCTTCACCCGTCAATATATTTACACTCCATACCTCTTCACTAGTCAATATATTTCAAATCTACATCACTTCACTCGTCGTAATACCCGAACTGCATAGTCTTCACTTGTCAGTGGATCGCAAATCCACACCTCTTTGCTCGTCAAAATATCCAAAGTCCACATCACTTTACTTGTCAACATGTCATTCGTTACCTATTTATCATACAGACGTCCTGTATGTAAACCGTCCTCTGTTTCATCACACACACACACACACACACACACACACACACACACACACACACACACACCACACACAGTGTCACTTAGATATACGCTATCACAAACACAGTGTCACGTACGCACACACACACACACACACACACACACACACACACACACACACACACACACACACACACACACACACACTGTGTCCATCTGCCTCTACGTTTTTATAGCACCGGTTTGGCATCTCTTGGGAGAAAACTAGAAGCTGCGTTTTTCAGCAGTCACAATATATTCTAACTGTTCCGTGTGGGTGAGGCTGCTGATTCAGTCAATATGTCCTCACTGTTCCGTGAGGGTGAGGCTGCTGATTCAGTCAATATGTCCTCACTGTTCCGTGTGGGTGAGGTTGCTGATTCAGTCAAGTTAGGAAAAATATGTTCTGTGTTGTGAATGGCCTATAGAAAGAACGAAAGTAATTTGTACGGATATGAACATCAACGTATGCTCTGCCATTTTTGGACGGAAGTACAAAGTTTCATGGCTTGTGATTAAGTGGAATCCGAATAAAGTTAGAAAAAGTTTCTTATTGGAGACATGATCACACACACACACACACACACACACACAACACACACACACACACACACACACACACGACGCACGCACGCACGCACGCACACGCACACACGCACGCACTCACGCACACGCTCTCTCTCTCTCTCTCTACCACACACACACACACACACACACACACACACACACACACACACACACACACATACACACACACGCGCGCGTACACACACATACCAGTCAAGATATCAGAATCCACACCTCTTCACCCGTCAATATATCCAAAGTCCACATCCCTTCACTCGTCAATATATTGACGCTCCATACCTCTTCACTAATCAATATATTTCAAATCTACATCACTTCACTCGTCGTAATACCCGAACTGCATAGTCTTCACTTGTCAATGGATCCCAAATCCGCACCTCTTTACTATCCAAAGTCCACATCACTTCACTTGTCAACATGTCCACCGTACACATCACTTCACTTGTCATCATGTGCACCGTACACATCACTTCACTTGTCAACAAGTCCAACATCGACACATACTTCACTTGTCAACATGTCCACCGTTCACACCTCTTCACTTGTCAAGATATCCAATCGACATCTCTTCCTATTTCAGTATTTTAAAAGTCCACGCTACTTTACTTATCAATATATCCAAAGTCCACCCCATTCGACTTGTCTACTTATCCAAAGTCCATGCCACTTCACTTGCCAATACAGCCAGAGTCTAGACGTCTTCACCTGTCAAGATACACAAAGTCCACACCGCTTCACTTGCTATATATCCAAGGTTCACACCTCGCCACTCGTCAATACATCCAAAGCCTTCACTTACTTAATATATCCAAACTCGATATCTGTTCAATTGTCAGTATATTCCAAATCCAGACCTCTTCACTCGGCGGTATATCTCAAGTGTACATCAATTCACTCGTCAATATATCCAAGCTGCATACCCCTTCATTCGTCAATATATCTAAAGTCTACTGCAGTGTAAAGAAACTCCGTACCTCTTCTCTCGTTAATGATTCTGAAATCTCCATCCCTTCACTCGTCAATGTGTCCAAATTCATATCTCGTTACTCCTCAGTTTATCTATAATCTGCAACACCTCGATAATCAACACATCCTAACTCCACATCTCTTCACTAGTCAATATTTCTAAAGTCTATATCGTTTCTCTCGTCAGTGTATCCGTCACACAATGAATCCGTCAACATCCCCATCGAGACCAAGTGTGTGGTGTGTAAGTTTGTTGAACAGGGGGGAAAATCATGTGCAAATCAATTCACAGAGAATATGTTGGAATTGAATTTGAAAAAAGAAGTTCACTTTCAACATTATTTTACAAGAACAAAAAGGAAAAACAAGCAAGCAAGCAAGCAAGCAAGCAAGCAAGCAAGCAAGCAAACACACACACACAAGCAAGCACACAAAACAGACATAGACCAGCTTTCAGACAGCGAGCTCTGTATTATCGGATTCTACTCTAATTTCAATATTACATGAATTCAGAGTTTTTTGTCAGAGTACACTCCTCAGAACAAAAATTTTCTCCAATGCCTCAAGATTTTCTTGTTCTTGCTTTTGTTCCTCCTTCTTCTTCTTCTTCTTCTTCTTCTTCTTCTTCTTCTTCTTCTTCTTCTTCTTCACAATCATGATCATGATCATCATGGTCATCATGATCTTCTTCTTCTTCATAAATGTTCATTATCCTCCTCCTCCTCCTCCCCCTCCCCCTCCTCCTCCTCCTCTTCCTCCTCCTCTTCTTCTTCTTTTATTATTATTATTATATTAGGTATTTATATGCGCCTACCCTCGGTCACAGACCAAGCTCTAAGCGCTTTACAATAAACACACTACCTCACTCACTCAACGGGCTGCCTACCCAGATAGAGCCGGCCGAAGATTGTAATGGGTATAGGTTGTTAGTCACTGATTATGTGCATAGCTCAGTATATGGCATTCTGGTTGTAAAGTAACCAGACAGTCATCATATGAGACTAAGAAAATGAAATGACTCGGCAGCTATGCAGTCTTTCAAGCGTGTTGCCATCTGACCACCTGATACAGCTAACTCCTTGAGGATAAAATCAAACTTTAAAGAGAAATTATAATTAATTCACCGGACAAAAGGGACAAAAAATTACAAGATAAAACATCACGCGTTTCGACCTCTTTGGTCTTCTTCAAGCAAAATAAACAACATTCAGGACAATGAAAACGAAGAACGAGCGATCACTTATCATCTCAAACAGGGCGCAAGACGAATGTTGATTCATCATCATCATCATCATCATCAGCAGCAGCAGCAGCAGCAGCAGCAGCAGCAGCATGATTCAACGTCCATTTTGCGTCCAATTTGAGAAGATAAATGATTGCTCGTTCTTAGTTTTCATTGTCCTGAATATGTTATTTATCTTGCCTGAAGAAGACCAAAGAGGTCGAAACGCGTCTTGGTTTGTCATGTAATTTGTTTGTCCATGGCGGGCGGATTAATTATGATTTCTCTTTAACAATTTGTTTCGGTTTGCTCTCACTTTGAAACTATGCTTGAAGATAGGTGGCCCTAGATTTTCACAGAAACCACCCTAGCTATCGCTGTCGTTGGAAGAGCCACTACTGTCCTTTCGTTTCTGTATTTGTTCTGTTTGGTGGTTTGACCAGTAAATGTCGTAAGTGCATATTGCAGTGGCTGGTTCATGCTTTGTGAAAAGGAGAATGCTGTATTATCATTCGCAGTGTCATCGCAGACTGTGCCAGTGCATAACGAAGTAAACGCTGGTTTAGAGTGTTGTAGTGGGAAACCCATCTGATGACAAAAGACCTGTGTGGAAACCGGAGCTAACTTTTGTGTGTGTTGAATTGATTTTTTTTTTCCTCCGCTGTGGCTGTTGGGAGATAAAAGAGAGGCGGAACACACAGAGGCAGCTGAGGAAAGGGGGACGCAGGATGGTGCGAATGGCGAAGACACGACGATTACATGAGAGTCCAGCGCTTTGTCGGGCTGAGGCGCCAGAAATAGGGTAAAGTGGTGGTAGTGGCGGTGGTAGTGGTGGTGAATTCTTGGGGTTTCCATCCTTTTCCCCTTCGCTCTATGCTCCTCCATCCTCCTTCTCCTCCCGTGCCCACCGATATTGTAACATTTTATACCCGCTTACGGTCAGATCGCTAAGAGCGTGGTGGCCAAGTCCCCTAGTCTTCTGGACACATGTTCATGGATGTTTGTAGCATACATATGTATGTATGTATTGTGTATGTATGTATGTATGTATGTATGTATGTATGTGTCTACGCATGTATGTTGTATGTATGTATGTATGTATGTATGTATGTATGTATGTATGTATGTATGTATGTATGTATGTACGTATGCATGCATGTGTGTATCTATGAATGTATGTATGTTTGTATGTACGTATGTATGTATATATGTATGCATGTGTGTATGTATGTATGTTTGTATCGTATATATGTATGTATATATGTATGTATGTGTGTACGTGTGTATGTGTAGTGTGTATGTGTGTATGTATGTATGTATGTATGTATGTATGTATGTATGTATGTATGTGTGTGTGTTTGTATGTATGTATGAATGATGCACCCATCCATCTATTAATCTATATACGGGGAGCAACATAAGGAGGTGGGGCAGGGGTGGAAGACTGTGAAGCAGATAGATAATACACTGTCGTATTGCATCGTACTGCGTTACCCTGAATGTTTGATTGATGGGAGCTGCAATTCACTTCAACAATGTTTATCTCCACTGGATGTGCACAGCATATCTTCATCGACCCACTTCCAGTGCACAACAGTTCCAGACTTAAGACTTCCACAAGGGGATTGCAGAGTCACCTCCGCGTTCAGAGAGCACGTAAGACCTCATGGCGAAAGCTTGGCCGTGTCCGGTGTTATACTGTCTTCACCTGTCAGCGGAACAGCGAGTGAGGCTACAGGATGCACACGGCAGTTGCTTGACGGTGGGTTTTTTTTTTGCCGGTGGGCTCTGCAGTCATGGAATATGGGCTGGTGCACCCATGGGAACGCTCCCGTGAGGTTCTGTCGTGTCACATTCAGTGACCATTACACAATGACATCTTCCAGGGAGCAGTTATGTCCCTTGACGCCTTAATGGAGTGCCCTATGCGTGCCTGCACACTATGCGAACACAGCACAGGCTTCCAAGGGTGGTGCAGGATTGCTTCCAGCTGGTTTGTCTGGCATTTGAAGATAGTATTTCCCTAGGTTCCACCCGCATCTTCGGGTGTTGTTTTTTTTCTTTCAGTGTACTGGAGGAACGAAAAAGAAAATGTCCTTCGGAAACGAAGAACGGCCCCCCATTAGTGTTATACTATTTGCTAATAATGTGTCCCTTTCGTCGATGCTCGGTGCTTTGATTTATGTGCTCGTTTTGCTGGAACAAGTCTTCCAATTTCTCTTCAGAGATCTTTGTCTTCCTATTTACAAATGTCTTCCCTTCCGTCGATGTACAGTACCTTGATTTATGTGCTCATTTGCGGGAACAAGTCTTCGAAATTTCCCTTTCAGAGATCTTGTCTTGTCAAGCTAATTACAAACGGCAGTTAAGTAATCTTCAGGGACTATTTCTCTCCAGGGAGTATTTGAACTGTTCTGAGGGGACTGTGTGTATGGTTTTTTTTTTTTTTTAAACGCGCATGAATTCTCAGAGGCAAAATGTGCTGGGCTGGTAAGAAAAACTACACGGGTCACAGCCCAGACTGACACCGAGTTCCTCCCAGTGTTTCACAATCTGTGACAGGACCCGTCCACACTAGACACTCCCAGGGGACAGCACTCCGGAGGTATCTTTATGGTATGGGGCCGGAAAGAGAAACAACACGAAAGAAAACAGAGCGTCAGAAGCAAACGGATAGACTTTTCCTTTGGGGAAAAATCAGCAATATACTAAGTGTTTTACATCATTTGATTGCACGGCTGAAAAGCCAGAACAGATGGGACAGATCATTATCCTACTTTCTGCAGAATGTAAGTGCTCTCAGAAGAGAACGAATGTATCAACAGAGCGACGGAAGTCAAGAAGAACCAGTACCATGTGGCTGTCAGCTGAAACACAAGGAAAAGAAACAAGAATACAGGAGAGTGTATGAGTACTGGACGAAGCCAGCCGAGCTGATTTGTCTCAACTGGTGTAATGCGTGTTGACGGTACATTTCTTGTGGACGGCAGTTCATTTGTCGTTACTGTGAAGTGAGATCTTTAAAACCTAAAACATCTCGCCAGAAGAAAGGGTTAACATACACAATACATGATAGCACTGTATCCTTTAGACAAAATTCATAGGTAAAACCGAAAGAGTTTACAAATACATTCCATCCAGAAGATTGCTAATTAAATTAACATGATCATAGTAGAACGCAAAGGGTTAATGCCAGATCACCGACTGAAGAGTCATGTTCAAAGCATATCTTTTACATACTAATCATCGATGGAGCAAAAATGGTTAATATGTGCCTTTTAGACTGACGTTACCAGAGTCAAACAAACGGTTATAACTGATAATAGTTAAGGGTTATCTTGAAGATCATTGCAGACAGAGAAATAGTCAAGAAGTACTTTAAAGCAAAACTTGAATCGGGGCAATGGGTTGGAGGAAGGAAAAGGTGTGGGGGCATTTTTTTTCTTCTTTTTTTGTTACAGAAAGTTGGGGTACTTTTTTCTTATTTTTTTTTGTTACAGAGGAGGAGAGAGAGGGAAAAGGGGAAGATGTGAATTTTCTCCCCTTTCTGTCTCGTCCTATGTGCTTTTCAGTGGCACGACCCTCACGACACTCATCCTGGCATCCGCATACACAGCCACACCCGGGTCATTACTTCGCTGCCTCAGCAACGGCATTCCACAGGGAGCGATCACTGTCATGTCTGTCGTGAGACACCCCACCAGGGAAGACGGCACAGCTGCTAAGCTTAGTACTGGCTTAGTCTGATGGTGCGCACTGGTGTGAGGTTTTGATGGGTGGCTTTCCAGGCTTTGAAAACTGGGCAACAAAGAACAGCTTATGCATGTGGACTGCTATGTGGTCACAATGATGAAAGTCACATGGGACTGTTTAATCAAATTTGTTTTTCTTTCTTTGAACATAATAATTCTTGACCTTGCGTGTTACAAAAATGATGTGTTTATACATAATATCAGTTAGGTTAATTATGTACATGCTTTTTCATGAGGGTAACTGGGTTACGGGTAGATTTACGTGTATAAACAACACCAGTTTAGTGATATCGTCACCGTCACCGCTATCATAATGTTGTTTCTCATCACGTAAAATTTCGTTAAATCTTTCAGTGTGATCGATTTTGGTGCATTCATTCGGGGCCGGAATCGCTCATGGTAGAGCGCTGGACTCGTAATCTTGATGATCCTGGGGTTGCGGGTTCTAATCTCCGCCGGGCCGTTTTGGTACAGGGGGATTTTTTCCTCCTAGTTAATATTGTTTCTGACTCCTTTTCCCATACAGTCCTTCGAATGAGATTATAAACCGAGGTCCTGTGTTGTGAACGCACGCTT
>CM065725.1:46010069-46015069 GCA_033310375.1 Conus canariensis
ATAGGTTTTTGCTGATACTTTTCATGGATGGTGCACGTTTGTGTTTTCAATTACAAAGAAAATGCCAATGTCAAAGTCTAACACACACACACACACACACACACACACACACACACACACACACACACACACACACACTTCTATCTCTCTCTATCTCTCTCTCTACACGCACACACACACACTTCTCTCTCTCTCTCTCTCTCTCTCTCTCTCTCTCTCCCACACACACACACACACACACACACACACACACACACACACACACGGTCAACCAAACCGGGGTGATAACATACTCAGACATTTATACATGTGAATCAGAAAAAAAATAACACATGATTATGAAACAAATCAAAAGGTGAAATGTTTATGTACAAGAAAAGCAAAACATCCGAGAACCTATCGGACCATGCCATATACAGTCATCATTGTTGTGTAAAATGTTGGAATGCGTTTAGATGTGGCTTGTCTTGGAGAATATGTTGACGGGATAATTAGAATCATTTTTAGCAGAAGCTGGGTTTTAATCGCAGGATGGAAAATTGGCAGAGACTGCAAATAGTGAACAGGAAGAGAGACTGCATTCTCGAGTCAGTGCCAACACAATAAAAGGCACAGTACTCTTGGTGTGTGCCGATCAGTCATTTCTATACTCTTGGAAAAAAAATATCTAAGAAGAGAGGCATTAGAATAACGTCCCATTTTCTGAAGGCAGTGGCATATTTTAAGAAGTTTTATATAAAAAAAAAAAACCCAAATCATTCTACCGAAGACAAATCGTGTGGGGAATGTGTATTTTCAATGTGCGTTATTTGTGACGCTCCAGAAGACATATTTGTCGAAACATAACTTTTCGATGTGGTATTGCGTATGACCTAAGCGTTTCTGCATCTTGGCTTGTGTGCTTTACGTGTATTATTGCCTTGTTGTCAGTAACACTGTAGCACGTTACAGTTACCTCTTATCTCTGCTTGAGTTCTTCCTTAGAAAGTGAATACGGTTTTGGGTCAGCAAGAAGATACTCCACCTCCTGTACTGGTCTGCAAGAGTGTCAGGCTGTTGAACAAGCTAGGCAACATCGCAGTCCTGAGAACACAGGCATTGATAGAGTGGAGAGGATCACCACGCGTGACTGCTATAAGCACCCGTGAGGACCTGAAACCACTGAGAGTTTCCTGCTCAGATGTAGCTGTCAGGAAGCTGAACAGGATTCCAGGCGACGGGATATACCATGAAAGTGATGTAGAGTACAGCTTCATGCCCTGTCATATGCTGTCTCTGTAGAGTACAGCCCTGTCATGCTGTCTCAGACTAGAATGGAACTCCATCATCCTCATTCCCATCGATCAGCATCATAAAAAAAACCCTCTCCAATTCTGTGGCATTTCATGCCCTGCCCTCATAGTAGCCTCAATTTTAACGTCTGCACGTCAATACGCTTGGTTTGTTCTGTCCGCGAAACCGGTATTGACAAATTCATTACAACTGTCGTTGGATAGATTTGGTGTCGTCCTCCAGAGGAGGGAGCTTTCTCACACTCACTCCGCGACTAAGCAATTATTGTCGTCAGTAGGGGGTTTACTAGGTGCTTTTCTGCGTATGTTCGATCAGGACATGCACCCCTGAGCACCACCAAAACTGACTGGGCAGCAGTGCAGTGTCTCCTCTGGTGGGCTGCCTCATAACGACTTGACATGGCCTGCTGCCTGCCGATTACAGTGCCGGGGCTGCGAGGGAACGAGCCAGACTTTGCTGCCGACGGAATCGGAATGAACACGGCGGGTGGAATGTCACTGAGTTGGCACTGAAAGCTAGATATAAAAAAAGCTAAACATAATAAGAAAAGTTAGTTTCAAAGTGAGATGACTGCAGGCGGAAACTGAAACAAATTTAAAAGTAAAAAAAGGACACGACGCGTTTCGACCTCTTTAATCTTCTTCAGATGAGATAAAACAACAGTCAGGACAATGAAAGCGAAGAACGAGCAATCCCTTATCTCCTCAAATTGGGCGCAAAAATGGACTTTGATTGCTCGTTCTTCGTTTTCGTTGTCCTGAATGTTGTTTATCTCGCCTGAAGAAGACCAAAGAGGTCGAAACGCGTCGTGTTTTGTCTTGTAATTTGTTTGTCCTTTTTTTTTCAGGCGGAATAAGAATTTCTTTTTAAATAAGAAAAGATTTCATTTTTAGTTCAAGCACTTAAAGACAATCATCTTGCTTGAATCTGGTGGATTTTGAATGAAAAGAAGCTGAAACAGACATGAAATTGTTTAGACTTTGTCCGTTTTCCATCTCTCCCTCTTTGATTTGTAATTATCAGTATGTCTAAGTCGGTCGACATGATCTGTCATCTACCTTCTGATTGGTAGGAACAGCGGTCGGATTTCACCGGTTGCGTTCAACGCTTCTGGAATCTGCGATTTCACTGCTAACCCGACCGGCAGTGTTTTGTTTGTCTGTCCGTCTATGTGTCTGTTCGTGCATGCATGCGTGTGCGTGTGGTGTTCTGAATGCATTTGTAAATTCATGCACCTGTTGTGTTCCCGCTACTCTGTGTACCTATAAGAATGATGTGCTGTATTTCATACCCGAGCAGTACGATACTTTTGTCAAGTTGGGTCAAGTCAGGTTCGTTCTGTACTGAGGGTTTAGGAGTAAGACTTGAAAATGTTCCATTCAAAGGAATTATAAAGGTATGAAATACAGCACATCATTCTTAAGGTACACAGAGTAGTGAGAACACAACAGGTGCATGAATTACAAATGCATTCAGAACACCACACGCACACGCATGCATGCACGAACAGACACATAGACGGACAGACAAACAAATACAGACAGACAGACAGACGGACACACACACACACACACACACCATACACACACACACACACACACACACACACAACACACACAAAACACACACACACACTCTCTCTCTCTCTCTCTCTCTTTCTTTCTCACACACACATACACGCGCGCGCGCGCACACACACAAAGTAAAAAAAAAATTGAAGGGGATAAAAACCAGATGCAGGAAGAACAAAGGTCCGATCGGGAGGGGAAAGGAGGAGAGGAGGAGGAGAGAGGGAGGAGAGGAGGAGAGGAGGAGGAGGAGGAGGAGAGAGGAGGAGGAGGAGGAGGAGAGAGAGGAGGAGGAGAGGAGGAGGAAGAGGAGGAGGAGGAGGAGAGAGGAGGAGGAGGAGGAGAGAGAGGAGGAGGAGAGGAGGAGGAGGAGGAGAGGGAGGAGGAAGAGGAGGAGGAGAGAGAGAGGAGGAGAGGAAGAGGAAGAGGAGGAGAGAGGAGGAGGAGGAGGAAGAGGAGGAGGAGAGAGAGAGGAGAGAGGAGGAGGAGGAGGAGAGAGGAGGAGGAGGAGGAGGAGGAGGAGGAGGAGGAGGAGGAGGAGGAGAGGAGAGGAGGAGGAGGAGGAGAACGAGGGGAAAATGAGGAGAAGAGGTGAAATGAAAAATAGGAATTAAAGTGTGAATGTTAACACTAATCTATTAAGGAGTTCCAATAAGGAGACGAGAGACGATTCTGCTGGATTGTCGTAAATAAATGGTTCTGTTCACAATACAGAACTTCAACATTTCCCTTATGCTGTCAGCCAGTGATTTGATATAGACGCGCTGTAGATATTGGGTGTTCTGTGGATGACCACAGACCATGGACTGTTTGGTTAGCTTTGGACAGCGGTTTCACCAACTAATCTCCATTGATTCGAGGAGAAAACAGCGCTTGCCCATTTTGTAGCGACACCACAGGAACTGAAATTCACTGCACGTCCTCATGTATGGCCTTTTTCAAATGTCAGTTTTGCAGGATATTGTCAGTATCAGTTGATCTTAACGACATAGTCTGCCATTCGTGAGACTTTCAGAGGAAACGTTTGTGATTTTGTTTGATTTTCGTATGATTTCGGATGATTTTCGCTTGCATTTACGTTCTGGGCCAAGACGGGAAGTGCAGATGAAAATAAACACGAAAATATTTCCACTAAGATGCAAGATACATACGATTGATTCATGATCGAAACTGCAGCTATTCTTCTACTATGTATTATCATTCTCCTCTTTCTGTTTCATGGAAAGCATCTGTCGAATAAGTGTAACTTCCATTGAAAGGGGCGGTGGCTTAACAGACGGCCTGGTAAGGTCTATGTTTGTGTCTCTTTCTCTGTCTGTCTGTCAGCCTTATTGTCTGCCTGTCTCTCTATACCACTTTTATGAAGTCGATAGTCTGAGTAATCGATGAACATTTGCCTCTCTGTCTCTATTTCTGTCTTTCGTCTCCGTTTCTGTCTCTTCCCAAGTATCTTCGTCTGTCCATCTGACTCTCTGTCTGTCGTCTCGTCCCCCTCCCTCTCTCTCTCTCTATATATATATATACTTTCATAGAGTCAATAGCCTGAATAATCAATGAACATCTGCCTCTAAATTTTCTCTGTCTCTTTTCTCCGTTTCTGTCTGCTTCTCGTATCTCTGTCTCTCTCTCTGCCTGTTTGTGCCCCTCCCCCCTTTCCTCTCTCTCTCAATCTCTCTCTCCCTCGCTCTATCTCCCAGGTCTGTCAGACAAGACAAGTGTTTGGCCAGGTACCAGCATTCTGATTGGAATGGATTGTCTTGCCTCCTTCACCATCCCCCATCATTGCAATCTAAAAAACTATAGCCTCTTGGCATGTCTGTCTGTGTGTGTTCCTCTCTCTCTTCTATAAATAATACTGAACAATTAAGCAGTGGGGGAAAACAAGTGCAGGCTAACAATTCTTCAGTCATTATAGTAATGACTTGGCAAAGATTTGAATTTTTAGGAGAAAAAAAATGAAGATGAAGAAAATGGGGGAATATATTATAAATATGAGAAACCCTTCACTAGCTGCCTGAGAGAACCCTCGTAATCCCTCTCGAAAGCAGATCTATTTGTATGGCCTGCTCCTAGGCCTTTCGTCCGCTGGATCGAACTCATCAGGGAGACACGGCTGATTGTTCTGTGCTCCTGGTGTCA
>CM065725.1:46020069-46032569 GCA_033310375.1 Conus canariensis
ACGAGATATACAAACAGATTGGAAGTAACTTGGGGAGAGAGAGAGAGAGAGAACGCACTCACACACAAACACACAAGAAATGTGCACATGTAGACAAGCACGCGACGTAGTCAGTTGCATAGGTTTCGTATAGAAAAAGTAAAAATTTGATGTTTATTGGAGAGAGAGAGAGAGAGATAGACAGAGACATGGACAGAGACAGAAAAACAAAGACAGAGAGAGACGGATGGAGAGAAGAAGAAGACAGACGAGTAGACAGACAAAATGAGGGAGCGAAACAAACAGATGGCAAGTAACTTGGAGACAGAGACAGAGAGAGGGAGCACACATGCACGTACGCTTGCACACACACGAGAGAGAGAGAGAGAGAGAGAGAGAGGAGAGAGAGAGAGAGAGAGAGAGGGAACACACATGCTTGCACACACGCACACCTGCTCGCTCGGGCTTGCACACACACACGCACACATACCACACTAACACATACGCATGCATGCATGCTACACACACACACACACACACACACACACACATGTAGACAAACACGCCCACATAATCAGTTGTGGAGGGTTCCAATAGAAAAGTTGAGACAATTGATGCTTGTTTGAGAGAGAGAGAGAGAGAGAGACAGAGACAGAGACAGAGAGACAGAGACAGAGACAAAGAGACAGAAGAAGAAGAAGAAGGAGAAGGCAGACGAGAGGACAGACAGAGACAGACAGAATGAGAGAGCGAGATAGACAAACAATTGCCAGAGAGAGAGAGAGAGAGAGAGAGAGAGAGAAGACAGACAGACAGACAGACAGACAGACAGACAGACTGAGACAGAGACAGAGAGACAGACAAAAGAAGAAGAAGAAGAGAAGAAAAGAAGAAGAAAAAAGAAGAAGAAAAAAGAAGAAGAAGAAAAAGAAGAAGAAGAAGAAGAAAACAAGGAGAAGGCAGACGAGAGGACAGACAGAGACAGACAGAACAAGAGAACAAGATAGACGAACAATTAGCATGTGACTTGGAGAGAGATAGATAGATAGATAGATAGATAGATAAATAGATAGGTAGGTAGGTAGGTAGGTAGAGAGAGAGAGAGAGAGAGAGAGAGAGAGAGAGGGAGAGAGAGAATCTGAGAAGCAAGAAGAGAAAAGAGAGGAGTGAGGAAGGATGGGAAAAGGAAAAGAGAGTAAGGAATTAGAAGACGAGGTAGAAACTAAGTAAATTGGCTGCGCTCTCCCTCTCTCTTCTCCTCTCTCTCTCTCTCTCTCTCTCTCCTCTCTCTCTTCTCTCTCTCTCTCTCTGAGCAGGAAAACACATGATCTGATTGATACTCTTCAGCAGGAATGTAATCAGGTAACAACAGCTGACAAAAAAGCGACTTCGTAATTAAAGAATTAATTACAATGAAGTAAACAACCTCGAAAAATGGTCCGCCTCCGTGCGAATATCCGTTCGTGGTTTTCTTTTGTTGTTTTTTTTTTTTTTTTTTGTGTGTGTCCTTCCTTCTTTTCTTTCGTTTTTGTCTTTCTTTCGTTTTTTTTTTAATCGTTCCTTCTTTCTTTCCTAACTCTTCTTTTTGTTTAATCTTGTTGTAGTGTTGTTCTTGTTGTTGTCATTGTTGTTGTTGTTGTTGTTGTTCTTCTTCCTTTTGCCTTTCTTTCGTTATTTTTTAATCGTTCGTTCTTTCTTTCCCAACTCTTCTTTTTGTTTAATCTTGTTGTAGTGTTTGTTGTTGTTGTTGTTGTTGTTGTTCTTCTTCTTCTTCTTCTTCTTCTTCTTCTTCTTCTTCTGTCTCCCATGTTGCTCAGCTAATGTCGAACCAAAACAAAACGGTTTTGAAAGAAAAACAAACAAACAAACAAAAAACAAACAAACAAACAAACAAACGTTTCTATAAACTTATACAAAAAACTTCAAAGCTCGTGTTCTTTTACTCAGTTAGCTTTTCCGTGATTGTGATTGCCAAGATACAAACTAATGCTCAACTGCCAGTGTTTTGTGATATTGTTGTTCTAGTTTGAATTGTTCCTTGTGTTCTTGTCAGAATGGGGCGTTTCAGTTTCTTTCAATGTATCTCTCTGTGTGTATCTTTCATGTCTGTATTCCACCCCATATTGACTCTCTCTGTCTCTGTTTCTACGCACATCTGTCTATTCATCTACCTATTCATCTGTGTGTGTGTGTGTGTGTGTGTGTGTGTGTGTGTGTGTGTGTGTGTGTGTGTGTGTGTGTGTGTGTGAGTGTGTGTGTGTGTGTTGTGTGTGTGTGTGTGAGTGTGTGTGTGTGTGTGTGTGTGTGTGTGTGTGTGAGTATGTGCGTGTGTGAGTGTGTGTGTGTGTGTGTGTGTGTGTGTGGAGAGAGAGAGAGAGAGAGCAAGAGAGAGAGAGAGAGAGAGAGGAGAGATCTAAACTCTGTGGATGTACGGATATTCCAAGGAAGACTGCATAGTACTTGATTAAAATAACAGCTACACTGAAAAACATGTAGTCTGGAACGTGTCCACAAAATCCCTTTCTCCCCCTCCCCCCCCCCCCCCCCCTTTTTTTTTTTTTTAATCTAAAAAAAAAATATGTACAAAACACGTACCACACATCTTCTAAATCAGATGAATGTAATTCAACTACAACCACATCCTCCATTGTTTTCTTTTTTTTTTTTTTTTCATTCCTCATAAACTGCACTGAGTATACCGCCCCTGGCTTGCTTTGGCACAAAGCGTGGAGAAGCGAAGAAGAAAGAAAACAGAGGAATAAAATAGTGAGAGAAACATAGACGGAGAAAGAGCAGGGGAAAAATACACAACGAAAACACAGATAACATACGAAAGGAAAAAAAAAAAACAACAACAGAAAAACAAAAAGAACGAACTCGAAAGGAAAACAGGCAGTGAGAAAGAAGGAAGATAGGGAGGAAGGAACGACGGAAGGACGAAGGAAGGGAGGTAAACAGACAGAAAATAGAAAAGAAAAGAGGTGAAAAAAAGGTAGAGAAGTAAACAGGAAGAAAAAAAAAAAACAGAAAAGAAGGAAAGAAAAAAGAACGCAGGTAAATAAGGAGAAATGGAAAGCGAAGAAGGACAGAAGAAGGACAGAAGAAGGAAAGAAGAAGGGGAGAAGGTAAATATGGAGAAAATAGAGAAAAAAAGGAGAAAAAAAGACAAAAGTAACCGACAAAAAACAACAACAACAACAACACAACAACAACAACAAAAAGACAAAAAAAAACAAAAAAAAAACAAACAAACAACAAAAAAAACCCCCAGGACAACAGAAATAAAGACTGTGAACAAAGATGAACACAGAGAAAGGAACGTACACAGGCAAAAGAAAGAAAGAAGGCACTGAAGTAAGTTTTGCAGACAGAAAAAAAAAAACGAGTATAGAAAGAAAGAAAGACTGAAAGAAAAATGAATGAATGAATGAATGAATGAATGAATAAATGAATGAACGAAGGAACGAACAAATGAATGAATAAATGAATGAATGAATGAATGAAAGAAAAAAGCGAAGAAAGAAACGAAGAAACAAAAAAGAAAGAAAGGACAAAACGAAAAAAGAAAAGAAGAACAAAGCGAAAAAAATAAGTAAGGAAGACGAAAGAAAGAAGAAAGAAAGGAAAAATAAAGGGAAAAAATTGAAGAAAGGAAGAAATAAGGGAAAAAAGATTGGAAAGAAGAAAGAAAGCACAGTAGGACACAAACGACCGCACCGACAGCCATAGAAGACCTGTTCACAGATGACGTAGAAAAATGGGAGAAAAGAGAATTAATGAAAAAACAACAGGTAGGACACAAAACGAAAGCACCGAGAGCCCCTGAAGACCTATTCACTGCTGATGTAAAAAAAAAAAAGGAGAAAAAAAAACCCGGAATTAATAAGAGTAGGAGAAAAGAGAATAAATAAAGGAAAAGCCAAACTTTTGGAAACCACGTCAGAAAGATAATTTCGCATGATACATTTGACACAATGAGGACACGCACCGAACGGGACCAGCGAACGTCTTCTACACAAACACAGCTCTAACTGTCCATCGTGATTATGATTATTCTTCCAGTATTGCATACACGAACTAACAGGTCGTCCCTTGGATTGTCGACCTAAAACATCAGCTGTACGTCTTCTTCTGTACATACAGAACTTTGTTGGCGAAGGGGAGGTAACAGACATGGACAGAAACCTTCACTCCGTATGTGTACACATAACGTTGTGGACACAGAGCAGACAGCCATTGACACAAACCAGAAAAATGACAGGCATTGAAGACGTATCCACCAATAATGACGGTTTTGACACGATGATTGATCTGTTGATTCATTTAAAGGGCTGCTTTTGGAACGCTGGCTATGGAACGGTTGTAGGGGATAGTGGTAATACAGATGTGTGTGTGTGTGTGTGTGTGTGTGTGTGTGTGTGTGTGTGTGTGTGTGTGTGTGTGTGTGTGTGTATGTAGATATATATATATATATATATATATATATATATGTGTGTGTGTGTGTGTGTGTGTGTGTGTGTGTGTGTGTGTGTGTGTGTGTCCACGATTTTTTAATGGCTTAAACCTTCACTTTGCGTGTGTACACATAACTTTGTAGACACACAGCAGACAGGCATTGACACCAACCAGAAAACTGACAGGCATAGAAGACGTATCCACCAATGATAACGGTTCTGACACAATGATTGATCTCTTTGATTCACTTAAGGGGCTGCTTTCGGAACGATGAATGGTAGGGAGGTGTAGGGGCTAGTGGTTTACAGATGTGTGTGTCTTCGTGATTTTTAAGATGGAGTAGTTACAACACTGGCCCGTCGGTCTGTGGGTTTTGAGTTCGAATCCTGGCAGCCTACATTGGGTGAAAGATGGAGTAGAATTATCCAATCTCCTGAGTTAACATGCTAATTATAATGATCACACACACAAAAGACAACAACAACAAAAAAGCAAGAATTTCTCCCCTCCGAAGTAAATTGTAATCTTGTTTTTTTTGTTTTGATTGCAATTAGAGTTAAAACGAATTCACAGTATCCACCAAATGTCCACGTTTAATTCTTAGTTTCGTTGTTCAGAATTATCTTTAAATATGGAAATGATCACAACTTTGATTCATTTCTGAGGGAGCAAAGAACAAATAAGAGACATGCAGAAATGAGCCACACTTACATAGCATATTCTTGGTAAACAAGACAGTGACACCAAACAGGTTTCCAAGTGGATGACTGCAGACAGTAGATGAAGCATAACAGCAGAAGCAGTTACTGGACTGCCAGATGAATGGAACAAAGGAGTTACAAATCAGACACCGCGCGCTTCGACCTATTGGGCTTCTTCAAACAGAACAATTAACATGTAAAAAAAAATCTTTGAAAAAATCAGATGAAAATATAGCCTCTTATCTTATCTATCTCAGTGGGAAATGTGGTCTTCAAAGAACCACTAAAATTGCGGAATAGAATTGAACAACAGGGGAAGAGTTTGAAGTGGAGAAGATACGAACTAAAGAAAAATAATGATTATGGCGTTGATGATGATAACAACAGCAACAACGACAATAATAACAATGAAAACTAACACCACCACCATCACCACCACAAATCATGATGATGATGATGATGATGATGATGATATTAACAATGATAATACTAATAGTCATAATGATGATGATGATGATGATGATGATGATGATGATGATGATGATGATGAAAACGACAAATACAACAGCTATGATGATGATGATGATGGTGGTGGTAGTGATGATGATGATGATGATGATGATGATGATGATGAATGATGATAAATAATCATGAAAATCAAAATGATGACTAGTATTGAGAGGGTCGATAATCAAGCAAGTATGAGTATTAATAATAAATAAAGACACGTATTAACTAAATACGAGCGAACATACGATAAGAAATAAAACTGACAAACGAAAAAAATAATGGCACATTAAGACAAAACGAAGTAAAAAGGTACGCGAAAAAATATATCAATCTAAAGGCACTATGAACGAGGAAAGAGGTAAATAGATAAGTAAGCAATAAAAAGATTAGTAAAGAAATTATAGATGATAAAGGAAGGAGGAAAAAAAAGAGAAATAACTATCACATCAAAAAAAAGTAAGCAATAAGTAGTATGGTGACATATCCATCGGGAGTTTTGCATGTCTGTGCTATGAGGTGGATAGGCACATGCTACTGTTAGACGTTAATGCCAAGTGGGCGAAGGGTGGCAAGTCTGGCAATAAGACGGGATTCTTGCATATTGCGCTTCTCACTCTGCGATTGCCAAAGCGCCAGGTCTGAGACAAGATGGATGTTGTTTTAGGGATAATTGAAGTGCAGAGCGACTGGTTTCGGTTGGTAATGACAGATGTCGGTCAGGCGTTCAGAAATGTGTGTGTCAAGTGTCTCGGATGTCTCACATAGATTTCACTGCACAGTACTCAGTGGATGGCATGCGCAATGTTGATGTTCTGACAGGAGAAAGAAGCTTTAATCTTGAACAATCCTGTGGGGCCTCTCCTCTCTCTCTCTCTCTCTCTCTCTCTCTCTCTCTCTCTCTCTCTCTCTCTGTGTCTGTGTGTCTGCATGCCTGTTTGTCTATCTCTCTCTGTCATTCACAGGTAAAAGGTTGTGTAGCAGTAGTAGTGTAGTAGCAGCAGCAGCAGCAGAAGTAGCAGCAGCAGCAGCAGCAGCAGCAGTAGTAGTAGTAGTAGTAGTAGTAGTAGTAGTAGTTTCATTTTACGTCTTTTCACAAAATTATGTGATATTAGACAAATGTGTGTGCATGTGTGTGTGTGTGTGTGTGTGTGTGTGTGTGTGTGTGTGTGTGTGTGTGTGTGTGTGAGAGAGAGAGAGAGAGAGAGAGAGAGAGAGAGAGAGTAACAACCACAATGAACACGTTTTATTCATTATAGGTCATTGCATCTCATAAAGGGGCAGGCAAACAAGAATACAACTACAAGTGCAATGACCACAATTAGCTGACAACAGGAAAAATACGTGCAGAACATTATCTGAGAGAGAGAGAGAGAGAGAGAGAGAGAGAGGAGAGAGGGGAGAGAGAGAGATAGAGACAGAGACAAGACAGACAGACAGACAGACACGGACAGAGACAGACAGAGATTGGGGGGGGGAGGGAGGGAGGAGAGAGAGAGAGAGAGACAGACAGACAGGACAGACAGACACGGACAGAAGAGAGAAGAGAGGAGAGAGAGAGAGAGAGAGAGAGAGAGAGAGAGAGAGAGGCAGAGATATAGACACAGAAAGGCAGAGACAGACAAACAAACAGGTAGACAAACAAACAGACACAGTAAGGGGGGGGGGGGGGAGAGAGAGAGAGAGAGAGAGAGAGAGAGAGAGAGACAGAGAGGGAGAGAGATGGACAGACAGACAGACAGAGTCAGAGGCAGACAGATAGTCAGACGGACGGACGGACACACAGACAGACGGACAGATGGTCAGACGGACAGACGGACAGACAGATAGACAGACAGATGGAGAGACAGGCAGACAGACGGACAGGTAGGCAGACAGGTAGGCAAACAGAAAGACAGACAGACAGACAGACAGACAGAGAAGGGACACGGTGTGGTGTGTGTGTGTGTGTGTGTGTGTGTGTGTGTGTGTGTGTGTGTGTGTGTGTGTGTGTGTGTGTGTGTGTGTGTGAGAGAGAGGGAGAGAGAGAGAGAGAGAGAGAGATCTTGCTGTCATGTGAGCAAACGTTCTAAGATAATTGTTGATCGAAGCAAGTAATCTGAACCGAAAAAAACAAACCCGACGACAGCAAACAACAGAAGCAACAAAATAAACTGGAGAGCAGACAAGAGACCACGAATACCAGCTTACTTAAAAGGTAAATCCATAAACAAATGTTAAAATCAGTTTCGGATGAACAAAAATACTACTGTCCTGATTTATGCGTCTCTTTTCGTTTCTGCCCACAGGTGCACGCACATCTGTACTGGCTGACCAGGCGGGCGGTCAGACATCTATTTCAATCAAGTGATCCTCATGAGCATTTTGTCTGTGACGGGAACGCCCAGATACCTAGCTCGTCAATGGACATAATCATAGCAGATCTTAATTCCTATTTAGGAATTTTGATTCAGTTACGATCACACACCTTCCACATATCCCGGAGTCTTGAAGACTGTTGGGGCACAACAGCAGACTGCGCAACCAGCTTCCTCCACTCCTCCCGGTTGTCAGACGCTCTTAGGCAGTTGAAGAGGGTCAGACCAGTCCATGCACTGATGTTGTCCTCCCATCTCTTTCTTCTCTCTTCCTCTCCTGCCTCCTCGCACTGTTCCTTCTTGAGTCGTTTTGACAAGTCCTGTTGATCTTGATACATGACAATACCATCTCATTTTCCTTCTTTTCACTGTGGGCAACAGCTCATCGTAGGGTCCAATGGCTTGCTTTATCCTGGTCCGAACCCCCAGGTTGGTAATGTTGTCTTTGTATAAGATGCCAAGGATCTCGCGGAAGCATCTCATCTCTAACGCCTGAATCCTTCTCTCAAAATCAGCTGTCAAGAGTCCATGTCTCACAGGCATGAAAAAATATGGCAGTAACCAGGGAGCGCATCAGTCTGATCTTGGAAGTGATTGTGATGTTTCTGTCATCGCACATGGGTCTTAGTCTGGCTAGCGCTGCTGCAGTTACAATATATGTGTGTTATTGGTGTATTGTGACCTCAGTTGTACCATTTTTGATCGCCGGAAAGAAAAGAACATTTTCTGCAGCGGAGACAAAAAAAAAGGAATAAACAAAAACAAAAAAGATATACGTAGCTGGCACCAGGATATTCAAAGAGTAGGCCAGCATTGCCTGTTGCCCGTTAAAATGCTTCTGTAGCAGCGTTTTCATTCCCTAGTTGATTTTACCCCCGTGTCAATTCTAACTGGCCCAGATTAACCCCCAAGGTCTTCAGAGGCTAACCCTGGATCCCCACCCCCACCCCCCACCCTTCCACACACGCGCACACATACCCGTCCTGGGAGTAAACTTAAGCCTAGTCAGAACCGACCCCTTCCCCTCATCCCATCAGCCCATAGACACCCTGGTTGAATCTTAACCTTGGTAGATATATCAGTGTCATTCTGGGTTACCTTGGAATTTTCTCCAGGCAAAAAAAGGAGAAAATCTGGCTCAAGAAAAATTGACCTCGCTCAGCTACTGAGCTGAAATAAAATTCCAGTGAAGGAGTGAAGGAGTGAGGTGAGGGAATGGGGGGGGGAGGGGGGAGGAGTATACAAGGTAGTCCCGAACGACTCCCTGCCTCGTTTCAACACATCGCACTGTGAACAATTGTCAATACAGCAAAGCCCTGTCTTCTCCCTACCCCTATTCCCTGTCCTTCGCTATGTTGTTGTGGGGTTTTCAGTTCATATTGTTTATAGCCAGCCAACCACGAGGGGCCATATGAGGATGTCACATCGTCAAAGTCAATGCTTACACAGTTGTTAACAAATGACCAGATTTCTTAAAACACGAAAAAATTGCTACAAACTTCTTTCTTTCAAAAAATCTCAGATCAAAAATGTTCATCTCTTTCAGAAACAAACAAACAAACAAAAAACTTCACAGCATGTGAAACATCTATAAACAAGGTTTTTCATGGAATCTGCCGTAAAGTGTTTATGTCTGACATCATAGAAGTCCTAGAACTCTATAAGAATGTGTTTATAGTGAATGGTGCATCACATCAAAAGCACCACGGAGCTCCTACCCATTTTCAAAGACACGTGTGGGCGTAAAGAGAATGGCTTTGTGTAAACTGCCTGAACTGTTTCTTCTTTAACGCCACCTGTGACAGACAGTGAAGTAAACCATTTTAAAGTTTGGACGGATCTGAACGAGTTCGTTATCCGTCTGCATGTTCCAGTCTTTGGCAGGCGTCTGAACAGTTGAATTCAGATCGGTGTGAGGGTTAACCTGCCCGATTCTGTTGGTGGCATTCTTGGCCAGTTCATCAGTCCCATCTTAAAAGGAGGAATTTCAATACAGTGAGACTCCTCCACCTTGGCGTCCATTGAAGTGGGATGGAAAAGGACCGGGATCGTTAGAGACTTCATTTTCACACAAAGTTTGGTGTTGGACAGTCACGCGAGTGTCTTGCTGGTCACAGACCTATGCCAGAAGACTACATCCTCCTAAAGCTGCCCATATCATGCTGCTGCCAGGGACAGGGTCTGACCAACACCAACCACCCTGGATGTCATCAGACTGTACGGCGCCCTGGAGGACCTGAAGAGGACAGCAGCTTTCCTTCAGGACACGGGAGTGAAGGTCTGGGCAAAAATGTACAGGCTTCCCCCCCCCCCCCCAAACAAAACAAAACAAAACACACACACACACACACACACACACACACACACACACACACACACACACACACACACACACACACACACACCAGAACAAAACCAGACAAAACAAAAAACAAAAAAAAACAAAAAAAACGAAACATACCGTTTGTATCAACTTAAGTTCAACATTCAAAAAGGGAGATAATTTCCAACTACGAATGGGCGAGGGGAGGTAGGAGGGTCGATCTGGACTAGACCAAAATGATTCGGGGCAGCGGGGAGCGGTGGGGGGGGGGGGGGGGGGGAGGGGGGGATACGGGGTAGTTTGAGGCTTTTAGACCGTGAAAGCAAAATAGAGAGCAACATTGTTGTGATATATGAGTGAATTTCGGGGCGTCCGATCATGTCCAGTGTGAATGTATGTAATGCATGTGTCCAGTAAGACTAGTCTCTAAATCACATTACCTTTTCTTCCAATGCAAGTAGAAATACTGTAGTGTTTTTTTTTAAATGACGAGACAAAAAATCCAGTCGTCTTCCATCTTCTTATTCAGTCAGATGGTAAAGTTGATTTAGTGAAACGCAGCCGATTTGTGTGTTTCTTTGGCTTTGCTGGAATAAAATCAACATTTATTAGAATTGGAGTAACCAGTATTTGAGAGGAAAACTCTCTCTTTCTCTCTCTGTCTCTGTCTCCGTTATCCTTCTCTCTGTCTCTGTCTCTCTCTCTCTCTCGCAGACACAGACATGCAGACACACAGACATAGACACACAGACACAGAATACACACACACACACACACACACACACACACACACACACACACACACACACACACACACACACACACACACATATCCCGTCCACACAACCATTGAATGTCGCCGATGCTGACGTCAGTGCTTTATCAGAAATCAAACTCAGTGACATATCAGGTGTACCACGTGCTCTGGGAAGACCAGAGAAGAAAATAAAACCCCGAGAAAGAAAGTCTGGAACTGTTGTGCCTTGGGCCAGACAGTCACGCCGCTTTCTTTCTGGAATCCAGAACCTGGGCACAAAAAGTCAGACCAGCCAGACGACTGGTAATGAAAGGTCTGTCGATGTAGACCTCTGTGCTGAGGTCTTGCACGTTCTGACTGACAGCACAGTGACTGCTCATCGTTGTGCTGTTGCGCTGCTTGGACCTAACATCAGATAACTTTGATGGGTTGGTCTCCGATCATCTGGAAAAACAAAAAAGATCGATGCGAAAGGTCCAGTGGTTACAGCGTTTAGTTCTCAGTCTGAGGGCTGCAGGGTCGAATCTCCACAGCAAGACAAGACAAAAAAAAATGTGTTTGAAAAAAAGAACAAAGGGGTACATGAAAAGAGATGTTACACGTCACCGGGAACTCATTCTAGTCACATGATGCTTTTGCTATCAGCCCCATGTGATTCCGGTTCACACTGACCTCAGACTGGTCAGCCAAGCAACGTATTCGGTACATTAGGCAACGTATATTAGTTAAAACGACAAACATGAAACAAGGTCTGGGGAGGGAGGCAGGAAGCGTATTCTTTGTTCCCATTTCCAAAGTCAATAGTAACTGAAACCCCTGCATGTGTATACTCATGCACAACATCGGATACACACGTTATAAACACTCCACGTCTCAAGTAGGTGTCCGGCAGGTTAGACAAAAACAAAAATAATTTTCAGGCACCAGAAGACTCGTAGAAGACATGGACACCACAGTGGCTCCTGTGTCTATCATTGTATCTATACAACCTGCCTGTGATGGCTATTGTTCTATGGTAGAATGTGGAATCTGGCATATTGAGAGCGCTTGAAATAGTATACATTAATGTTGCAAAGACATATCTGTCGCTTAAAACTACTGTAAATAATATGCAACATACGTATCATACGATTATGATAACCTCTGCCCATTCTTCAAGAAACACATCTATTGATTGTTACCTAGAAATGACATTAAAGTCCATGAGGATTGCTAAGATCCTGTTGTAACTTAAAAGTGTTGAACTCAGTCTCACATAACAGTACGATTATGTTTGTTACCCACCATTTCTTTTTTTATAACTGTCTAGACTTCACAGCATTGCATGTATTCGACAAGACAGGCTGTACCTTTCCATCTTAAGACACTTAATAAATCAAGTGTTTTATTGCAAACTCTCATACGTCATTTTATCAGACGTC
>CM065725.1:46040069-46042569 GCA_033310375.1 Conus canariensis
TTGTCTTAGGACCTTAACACATCCATGTAGAGCATGTTAAATTAAAGAACCCACGGCGTTCACTGAGTTGTCCTTCAGCATACACGGGTATGCATTTCCTCTTGAACTGTGAGGAAACAAGTGAACACTGTTCTTCCTGGATGGAGACGAAACAAGGATACACATTTCCTCTTGGATGGTGAGGAAACACATATATACATTTCTTCTCAGATGGTGAGGAAACCCAGATATACATTTCTTCTCAGATGGTGAGGAAACCCAGATACACATTTCTTCTCAGATGGTGAGGAAACCCGGATATACAACTCTTCTGAGATGGTGAGGAAACCCAGATATACAATTCTTCTCAGATGATGAGGAAACCCAGACATACATTTCTTCTCAGATGGTGAGGAAACCCAGATATACGTTTCTTCTCAGATGGCGAGGAAACCCAGACATACATTTCTTCTCAGATGGTGAGGAAACTCAGATATACATTTCTTCTCAGATGGCGAGGAAACCCAGATGTACATTTCTTTTCAGATGGTGAGGAAACAGGGATGATCATTTTCTGGTGGATGGTGATTGGTGTTATACACATATCCACTTTGATAGAGAGAAATCAGGGATACACATTTTCTGGTGGATGGTGATGGGTGTTATGCACATATCCACTTTGATAGATAGAAATCAGGGATACACATTTTCTGGTGGATGGTGATGGGTGTTATACACATATCCACTTTGATAGATAGAAATCAGGGATACACATTTTCTGTAGGACGGCGACGAGAAAGAGGAACTCACTTTCGTTGGAACGAGGAAGTAGGGAAACAGCGATACACATTTTCTCTCGGATGACGAAAAAAGAAGGGTGCACATTTCCTCCTGGATGGCTTAACAAAGGGATATATGCAGGAAGAAAAGCAGAAGAGATATAGATTGTTCATGAGCAGGGATGGGAATGCACAGAGAGAGAGACACACACACACATACGAGAGAGAGAGAGAGAGAGAGAGAGAGAGAGAGAGAGGAGAGAGAGAGAGATGGAACATTTATGTGTTTGATTCCCACAAAAAAGAATGAACACACACACACACACACACACACACACACACACACACACACACACACACACACACACACACACACACACACACACGGGCGCATGTACGAGCAGACAGGCATACGCATGCATCACATGTACGCATATTGTACACACGTACACACTTTTATTCACATACACACACATACATTCCCATATTGTCAATGCTTCTCCCCACACATCTCCCCCCGTCCTCTCCTTTGGCCTGACAAAGGGCAGGAGGCTTGATGTCATCAGCAGACTGGTGAGGACAAAAGGGAAACTGGCACACCCGTCCGCTTCCGCCACACAGTAACAATAGATAGGGTGGAGATGTCACACACACACACACACACACACAAACACACACACACACACACACACACACACATGTATAAACATACATAATACACACGCATACACGCACACACATGCACGCACGCACGCACGTATGCACGCACACGAACACACACACATACACATGTACGCACGCATGCACACACACACACACACACACACACACACACACACACACACACACACACACACACACACAAATAGACAGAGAGAGAGAGAGAGAGTCAAAGAGATTTATATTCTGTGACCCATTTTGGGGCACGTAGGACATACATCATCAACAGTACGATGAAAGTACCATAAAAGATGAAAAGCGCGCACCAAATGCATTTGTTGCGCAAGTGAAAGTCTATTATTTCCACTGTTCTTTTTTTTCTTTTTTATCACATGCACAAAGTTAAATGATTTCACTTACTTCGACAAACTTACTCACGTTTAACAACAGCTCCTTATCACTGAAAAGCCGTCTTCCAAAAATATGCACAGATGTAACACAAACTTTTTTTTCTATTTATAGAAAAAAGCTGTATTTCAAATTGGCATACTTTGAACTTCATGCCAAGAACGTTAACTCTCTCGAAGAGACGAACGGCCATCTTTGTAAAAGAATCTGGCGTTGGAGAAGTTTGTGTCTCCTGACAACAATCAAAACCTGTCTCAACTGAGATATTCCTTATACAATTAAACGATTCATATGAATAAAAAGAAACGGCCTTAATCTAAATTGCACGGTACACTTTGTTACATATAGTCCTCAGAATGTAAGTTGGTGTTTCAATTATGACCAGTGTTTTGTTCATTTTCATTTCATTTTTTTTATCTCTCCTTACGCATTCTTTTGTGAATATCTTATGTAAAGATGCCTTCTTGGGAAAAAAAACCCCTCCTACAGAACACTTCATATTCTGCTTGAATATTTCTTTTCTGTCTGAGATGACACCAACGAAGTACAAATCTAATCATCTGATCTTTATTTTGCACGGGTACTGGAGGTGTTCCAAGTTCTCAAACATAGTGCAAAATTCAAATGAAATAGATATCTTAGAATTTAAGTTGCAAATTTTCTGTTGTTTAAGA
>CM065725.1:46057569-46065069 GCA_033310375.1 Conus canariensis
CCAGGCCCGAGAGATACAAACACCTGCAGTGCTGGAAATTTTACCAACACCCTTAGAGACTCAATCAATAGGTTAATGAAACTCGATCCATGGTTCCAGTTTTCCCATTTGCGCCCAAAGCACTCTCCAACTCCTGGTTGGAGCTGAAAAAGTTCACACGCCTCTCGTGGGAATCAAACCCACGACCTCCTAGCCTGCTTTTCTGTGATGCTAGCCACTGCACAATGGTGACTGATTCTTTTCCACAAAAAGTAGCGTAACTGTCAAAAAGTTATTTGCAGTGTCGGAAAGGGAATAAAAAATTAATGAAGGAGGTTACTAGTGAAAAAAAGACGAAGAAGAAAATGGCGAGATAAGAAATGAATGACGACACCCCAAAGAAATGGTTCCAGGATGTTGCTTTTTGTGCTGATGGAGAAATGTCAAAACATAATAATAAAAAAAATTGTTTAGCACCCACAGACAACATTCATCTGGTTTGTAATGACAATGAAGAGGGATGTAACCGAAAGAAGCTGAAAAAGAGTGGGTTGTTTCTCTTTGGTTTTGTTTCACATCTCTGTCTTTTTTGTTTCTTTATGAATCCAACTAAGCGCTTAACAAAATCGGGAAACTTCCATATGACTGGTATAAACCAATAGCTTCCCTCAGCTGTTGGAAATGTCGCTTAGGAATTGTGGACTGACACTGTGAGATTGTGATACTACAGCCATCCACATAAGTGAACAGACTATGTCATGAATACACCGACCCTTTCAATTTCTACAACCATGCACATAGGCGAACAGACTACATCACTGAATGAGCCGACCCACTGAATGCTTACAACCATCCACATATGTGAATAGACTATATCACTGAATGAACCAACCCACTGAATGCCTAGAACCATCCACATATGTGAATAGACTATATCACTGAATGAACTGACCTACTGGATGTGTGTAACCATCCATATAAGTGAACAGACTATGTCACTAACAAACCAACCCACTCAGTGTATTTGCAATTGTCCAGAGAGGCTGCAATATTGCTGAATAAACCGACCCACTGACTGTGTCAGCAACCATCCGCCAAGATGAACAGCCTATATCACTAAGTAAACCAACCCACTGACTGTGTTTTTAATTAACCATTCACGTAAGTAAACAGTCTATTACTAAATGAACCGGCCTACTGACTATATCCTCGACCATCCACGTAACTGAACAGACAATATCATTAAATGAACCGACTCACTGTGTCTTTAATTGACCATCCACACAGGTGAACTCTACATTACAAAATAAACTGACCCACTGACTGTATATGTAACTATCGACATAGATGAACAGACACTATCGTTAAATGAATCAGCTTACTGCATCTTTAATTAACCATCCACATCGGTGAACAGACAATATCACTTAAGAAAAGCCAACTCACTGACTTTGTCTACAAACTTTCATAAAGGTGGATAGACAAAATCACTACATGAACCAACACGCTGGCTGTATTTCCAACCCATCCACATAGGCGAACAGACTATACCACTATATGAACTGAGCCACTGACTATGTCTTTAATTAACCATCCTCGTATGTCAAAAGAATACTCACCGAATGAATCGACCCACTGACAGGCTGTGTTTTTAGCCATCCACTTTGTTGAACAGACTGTATCACTTAACGAACTGGCCCACTGAAAACCATCCACATGAGTGCACAACTCGTATGACTGAATGAACCAGTCCACTCACTGACTCTTACACAGAGCTGATGCAGCACCAACTGACAGAGGAAGACCTGGTGTATGTTTCTCTTGGCCGTTCACATCAGCAATGCGTCTTCAATTGTTGTTGACATTTCCTCAATAACGCTGTAGGAAATTGTCACGACATGTACCTGACTGGCGCCAGAGAGTGGGGATTGTTTTTATTTTGGATTTTATTTTGGGGGGGCGGTGGTATTACTTTAATATAGCTCGTTACGTAAACTGGACTGCTTCAGCATCATTACCTTCTAGCCGCATGCTAGGTCCATCATGACTGCCGGCAGTGTAGGGGTCCCGAGGGACAAGGGTAATTGTTCTGACGAGAGGCAGGATCTGTGACATAGCTGAAGGTGTTTGGATCAGCACGTGAGATGGATCAGAGCAAACAGAAAGTGGGTCAAATGAAAACACAAGGCAGACTGGCTGAATGAAGGAACGAATGAAGGGGACGGGCAGCTCTCAGACTTCCACAGTTGTTCTCCACAGGGGAAAGAAAAGCAACTGAGCCATGGCAATCTCTAGTCTGGACAGACGTTGTCTGGGACACAGTGCATGAGGTCATTCTGCTGCCTGGTTTTAAAACACACCCTGGTGGAAGGAGGGCGGAGGGGAGGAAGGGGGAGGGGGGGGGGCTAGGGAGCCGCAAGTAGAGATAAAAGAGCCTACGATATGCTTACTTTGTATTAAAAAAAAACCCCGTGAACTAGCTACACCTGCGGTCAGCCGGTGAATGATAGATTCAACTGACCTGAGCGTGTTGTGGCGGTGAGGGGGACGGAAAGGGGCCAAGAGAAGGTTGCAAAGTGTGAGGGGAGTGTGCAGAGTGGAGCGAGGAGAGAGCAGAAGTGTAAGGAGTAGGAATGGGGCAGTGAGGGGAGGGGGTGGGGGGAGGCAAGGGAAAGGGGAGAGAAGGTCGTGTTCCTGACATCCCTTCCTCTTTCTCAGCAGACCCCCCTTGTTCTGAACTCCACGCTTTGGCTCTCTCCTCTTCTTGTTTTTTTTGCCTCTCCTTTTTGCCATCACTTTCCTTCACCCCCTCCTCTCTTGTCCCTCCCTATGGGCCGGGTTTTCTCTCAGACTCTTTTCCAGTCTCAGTTTCCATAATCATGAAGTTCATAATCGGTTTTTTTTTCCTATAACAGCTTTTCCCATATTTAATGTAGTTCCAGTTTCAACTCTCAGATTTTCTGTAATGAATACACAGATTTCATTTCACTTTATTTTCAAGAATATAAACCCTTCTGGATATAACTAGAAACCAAAGATGTATTGCAGAATTAAGTGTGTTGATCAGGTTGAAAGTGAATTACATAGGTATACATAGAATTACATGAGTGCCACAAGAGATTTTTCACCTGTCATACAACAGCCTTATAGCCTTATCACAGGAACGTGCACACACACACACACACACACACACACACACACACACACACACATACACACACACACACACACACACACAAAAGAGAGAGAGAGAGAGAGAGAGAGAGAGAGAGAGAGAGAGAGACGTGTGTGCCACAAGCACACAGAGAGAGACAGAGAGACAGAGACAGACAGAGATAGAAAGTCCGTCAATATGGCCGAATTGAATTCTTTCTTTGGGTAACTGATACATTTCACAGGAGTAGTGATCTGCTTCTTGAAGATCGATCCTCTGCACCAGGAACAACGTATTAAGGGGAACGTCATCGTGGACAACATGATGTCTGACCTTATTACGTAGAGTTGTAGTTCTCTCCCCTGTTGTCTTCCTAGTCTTTGGTGACAACAATGGGCATGTTTTTTTATGACCAGTGATGTGCATTGATCCAAGTCACGTGTGAAACAGACGTGGGTATCACCCTGCTCTTTCTTATTGATAATGTTGGGTGTGCACAGCACTGGAGTAACACTACTTCCGTGTTTATCATGCATGGACCAGCAAATCATAACACCAGCAAAATATACTTAAATACATATAACCAACCAAAGGAACTGAATAGTAACTCTTATTCAATGCACAGTTCTCAACAGACAGCGAGCTTTTGACAAATATGACATCATTTGACTTCAAGAACACGCACTCAGACACACACCACACGCACGCGCGCGCGCGCGCGCGCACCCATATACACGCGCACGCACACACACACGTGCACAGAAGACCGCTCCCTATACAGCTGTCAGTAACCGAATCACCAGGACATCGTATTAATAAAATGTCTGGGAGAAATGATGATGATTACTTGTCCAATGGGTGGATACTCCGGGTATGAGAGACGAATTGCAGAGGACCTCTATGATTGTGTGTAAGTACGGATATAAGAGAAAATGCAAAATTCGTGCATTTGTGTGGGCATGCATGCATAAATGCTTCAATGCGTGCATGCATGCATGAACGCAGCGATCAGTTTAATAGATATCATTCCTCCCACAAGACGGGACAGAAAGAAATTCACCCAGAAACTGAGAGAATGGAGGAAGGGGAGATGATAAAAAGACCCACATTTTCCCACCTCAACGTGCACGCACTCACACACACACACACACACACACACACACACACACACACAAAAGCAGACAGACAGACGAATAGGCTACTTCTTAAACTCTCAACAATCAAACCATTGTTTGTTGAAGAACAGCACCAAGAGAGAGAGAGAAGACAGACAGACAGACAGACAGAATCAAGTGGAGGGAGGTATGCAAATGAAGGAGGATGGTGGGAAGGGGACCACAAAAGCAGAGACAAAGATACAGACAGACGACTCCAAGTACAAACAACAATGGACAACGAAGGAAAATGACTCGATAAATCGCAACGAAATTTCAGCTCACAAACTGTCTCGGACGAAAACGAAGACGAAGAAAGCGCTATAAACCTAGGAGGATACGTACATCGCGAGTAGAGAAATTGTTCACAATGTATTCTTTTCAGAGAAACGACTATTCATTTTGTTTGTATGACAGCCGGTAGCGGTAGCCATATCAGGTTTATAACGATTCGCAGAAACGGTTTTGAAGATGCTTTGTGAATCGCCAGTCTTCTGGGCCAGTGAATGTCAGTCAGATGAAGTGCTTTCTAAGAAAGGTATCCGTCCTCCCCTCCCCACCCACCTCTCCCTCTCTCTTCCTTTGCCACTCTCCTTTTTCCTAATTCCTTCAGTTTCTCTTTGTCCATCTTCATGTTCTCCTGATTTTTTTTTTTTTGGTCTGGAAGAGGGGAAAGGAGGAGGACTAAAAAGTGTTGTGAAAGGGGGCGGGAGAATGGGGGGCTCTACGTATACTTCCTTTTATTTTGCTTCTGTTCTTTCTTCCCGGCCCCCTCCCCCATCGTCGCATCCTCCCTATCATTTTACCCTCCCCTCCCCCTTCCCCTCTCTTCTCCAAGTAAGGTTTCCGACCAACTGTTTCCCAGTCTGGATTAAAAGTCGATTCAACAGGTAGCTTACTATTTGTAACAGTGGACTACTTTGCGGTCAGTGGAAAGGGTAACAGTGGGGAATACTCTGGATCAGTATAAATGGCAAAGATGAAAAATGCACTGCGACAATCTATATAGTAAATGTAGAGACTGTAATGTAATAATACAAATGGCAAAAGCGGAGAGTATGCTTTTTCCTTGAAGTTGGAAGTAACTCTAGGAGGGCTTTGACAGCAGAAAGTCCTCAGAGAAGGATCAAAAAGTCTTCAGAGAAGGACTCCACCCACCCCACCTCCCCGTCCTCTTTCAAACAAGTGATTTGGATCTGAAGTGCTTAGGTTCTAAGAAGCCGACTCATATCATGACTCCTAGGTCATGACTCCTAGATAACCTTCTGCTGCCACATTTCTTTCTTTCTTTCTTTCTTTCCTTTTTGCAATGCTGGGATGGTAACCAACAGCTTCTGGATGGGCGGGCATCCCAAAGCGTTGCCTTTTTAGACAGGGTTCTGACCAAATTGCTATCGACACTTGTTGTATAAAAGAAAGCTTGTTTGTGTATTATGTATGAGTGTGTGTGTGTGTGTGTGTGTGTGTGTGTGTGTGTGTGTGTGTGTGTTATTTCTGTGTTTGTCAGTGGGTGGGTGTGGGTGGATGGGTGGGTGTAATTTGTAGTTTGTTAAATATAGATCCATAGACATGTTTTTTATGGCCACTCTTAATTTCTCTTTGGAGATAATAAAGTGTTCTTGACTTGACTTGACTTATGACATGAAATTTTCGCTTTGTGAAGTTGACTTTCGTTCTTCCTCGACCAAATGCAGCTGGAACTCTCTTCAGCTGCTTTTGTCATTGTGTTTCAGGTTCTAGTTTTCTTCTTACTAGAAATAAAACAAAATGAACTGCTTTGATGACCCTGAGAGGAGCACACTACCCTGTCTCGTTTCACTCTTCCCCATGATCTCTTGATAAGCTCCCTTTTTGCTAGCTCTGCTGTGTTGTTTACAGTCACCCAGCCCATGTACGGTTGTTGCAGAGCGTGATTTACTCCTTCCTGCCAGGTAGAATATTGTTGCTGGAGCTTCTGGAGGCCCTGTGTTTCATCTGGCAGTGCTAACTGCATGTGCAGTCTCGCTGGCTGGTTTCTCTTGTGTGTGTGTGTGTGTGTGTGTGTGTGTGTGTGTGTGTGTGCGTGCGTGCGTGCGTGCGTGCGTGCGTGCGTGTGTGTGTGTGTGTGTGTGTGTGTGTGTGTGTGTGCGTGCGTGTGCGTGTGCGTGTGCGTGAAATTACTCTTTGAACCATAACAGGCTGTGTATAACATTACTACAATGACATCTTAAACCATAACAGACCATGGTTAATATCACCAAACTGATGCATTGAACCATAACAGGCTCTGAGTAACATGACCAAAACGAGGCCTTGAACTACAACAGACTGCGTCTAACATTACGAAGTGACACACTGAACCATAACAGGCTGTGCTAAGATTACTGAAGTAACACATTGAACCATAAACAGGCTTGTGCATAGAATTACTGAAGTGACACATGAACCATAACAGCTGTGCATAGAATTACTGAAGTGACACATTGAACCATAACAGGCTGTGCATAGAATTACTGAAGTGACACATGAACCATAACAGGCTGTGCATAGAATTACTGAAGTGACACATTGAACCATAACAGGCTGTGCATAAGATTACTGAAGTGACACATTGAACCATAACAGCTGTGCATAACATCACAAAGTAGACTGACACGGCATAAGCAGTTCTTCTCCGATGATGATGACCCTGTGAACCATCCATCAGGACTGTGCTAATACTCCGACAGGACAACGATGTTCCAAACAGCGTGTGACAATAGGCATTTACTGAAGTGGATCACAGAACAAAAGGTAGTCAATGAAATACAAGGACAACTGAACTATGAAAGATGGCAGAGATTACGAAGTAACACATTGAACCTAAATGATAGATTACTAAGAGCACATGACACAACAGGTGATAATCTGAAGTAACATAACCTAACAGCGTGCATATCTGATAACACACTGACCAACAGCTGCATAATTAGAAGGACCATGAACCATAAGCTTGCAAATTATGATACACTTGACCATACGGCGTGCTGAATAATAATGACCATACAGCTGTCAAATTACGAGACATGAACCATACAGCTGTGAGAATTATGATAACACTACCAACACTCCATAATTACTAATGACACTTGAACTACACTGAAATATGAGTGACACATGAACATAACGCGTGTAGAATACTGAAGTGACACATGACAACATGGATAAAACTAAGTACACATGAACCATAAGCGT
>CM065725.1:46070069-46077569 GCA_033310375.1 Conus canariensis
CAGCATTTCCATTTTGTGTCTGCAGTTGGGGAGTGGCACGCAGGTGCAGTGCAGTGGAGACAGGGAAAAGAAGCCCACATCTACAGAGTATCTAATCCTCGACCTGGGATTTGGTTGCTTCACGGTCTTGTCCACTTGGCCACCACCCCATCCTTAACATACAGTAGGCTGTCATATCTAGTGTTCAAATCTTACAATGTTTCTTCTGTTTCACGCCTCTTATTTGAGAAATAGAAAAGATTATTGTGTTCAGTGTTCAAATCTTCCTATACTATAACAGACACGTGAATTTCTTCGAGACAGCGCTGTAACAGATACATGATCCCCCCCCCCCCCCCCCCCCCCTAAACATTGCTGTAATAGGCACGTGACCGGCCCTCCCCCCTCCCTCCCCCAGGATATTCCTGTAAAAGACACGTGATTCCCGCGCTAGGACATTGCTGTAACAGACACGTGATTTCCACCAAGACATCACTGTCACAGCCACTAGTTCCCCCCCCCCCCCCCCCATAAGATATTAACGTAACACAGACACTTGATTTTACCAAGATATTGCTGCAAGAAACACGTGATTTTCCCCCAAGCTATTGCTGTAATGGACACGTTATTATCCCCCAATATCTTGCCATCTCTACCAATGGAAAAGCAAGTTACTGACTTGTATTATTCATTTGTCGATCATAAGACATGTCGCTTGACTTCACTACCTTAACGGTATGGACTCTCCCTCTTTTCCCAGCAGTTCTCCATTGGGAGTATGTCAACGTACTTCTTTCTCCAGATTTGTGTGCCTGTTTGGACTGACGGGTGTAATGTTGGTTTGAACTGTACTCCGCAAAGCACTCTAATATCTGCAGTTGGAATGCGAAATATTTTTTTTTACAGTGTGAATAAATGGCAGTTTTCATGTGATTACGGTAACATAATGTCAGTGAACATCCACGTGCATGAACATCCACCCATTCTTGAAGCTCGTGTGAATTCTGCTGCGTTGTCAATGTTTAAATGATTCTATACGTCTCCCGCTCCCAGAGAACACACACACACACACACACACACACACACACACACACACACACACACACACACACACACACACACACACACACACACACACATACACACACACACACACACACGCGTGTATATATATATATATATATATATATGTGTGTGTGTGTGTGTGTGTGTGTGTGTGTGTGTGTGTGTGTGTGTGTGCGTGTGCGTGTATCTAAATGTATATATGTATATATATATATATATATATATGTATGTATATATATATATATATATATATATATATATATATATATATTAGAGAGGAGACCTGCCCCAGTGGTTCTGTTAGATGTGTGTATGTGGAGAGAGAGAGAGAGAGAGGAGAGAGAGAGAGAGAGAGAGAGGAGAGAGAGAGAGAGAGAGAGAGAGAGTGAACAAGTCGACCTTTTCCTCCACAGGAATTAAATTCACAGAGACCAAGTTCATAAGGCTTAATTAGGATTGTTAAAACATTGCAATGATCCCTGAGGGAAAAGACCACCAGCATGTTTCAGATTTTTTTAAAAACTGAATTTGTCCTTGAAGGAAAATACCATCAACGTTTTGGATGTTATCTAATTCGTCCCTGGGGGTAGGAACCATACACTTGTTTTAATTATTCCTTGACTGGAAGTATCTGGTCACTTCATTTTGTCATGACGCTGAGCAGATTCTGCCCAAAATTTTAATCTGTGAAGCTGTAGAATATGTGTCAGACCCTCGCTCACACAACGTCGACAACCAGTTGGACAAAACAAAAGAGTTTCCCAAAAAGATAACTTTTTCCACAAACATAAAATAGACATACTTTTCCAAAATTACATCAATAGTCCTCACAAACTAAAAAAAAACATTTTGCTTTCAAAGTTCGCGCCCACAGTACCACACACAAAAAAAATCGTTTCCATTAAAAAAGTTTTCTGGTCTTCACACACTTATAACCATTCGTCCTTAATTTCCAAGGTCTCGTCAACTTATTAAACATACCACAAAGTATGTCTCTGTCCCTCTCTCAACAAAAAGGCTATATCCCTTTTCTGTCCGGGGAGAAAGATCCTGAAAAAAAAGAAGAAAAATGTATGAATCATCATATTCTTCTTCATCTAAACAATATTCCTCTTGCCTTTTTTCTCACCTTTCATTGTCTTCATCATGGCTTGCCTGACAGTTTCTTACTATGGGCCAGACCTGGCCTTCAAATTACACAAGACACCGCTGGTGTCTTTGAAAAAGGATAAGCCTGTGAGAAAAGTGTTTTTGCAGAGCCTCGCTGTCTCTACGGCACCATGGACCGTTTCTCTCTCTCTCTCTCTCTCTTCTCTCTCTCTCTCTCCTCTCTCTCTCTCTCCTCTCTCTCTCTCTCTCTTATTCACTATCCATCCTACAGGTAACAAATCTCCCTGAACCCTCTGTTCACCGCTCAGCACGATTTTCTGGAACAAGTGAGCGCAGACACAAGACTCTAAAAAATCGTTCCTTTTTCTATAAATTTCACAAGCCATCCATGCTTTCCGTCGATTCACTCCCTTAAAGAATTTGGGTACAATTCCTGACAATATGATTTGCAGTCATTATTGCATTTGGTCCTGATGGACGCTTGACTGGTCAGAAACTTTGTATCCCTCTGTGCTCAGTCTGGTGCTGCATGGCAGAGGCCTAGGAACCTGTCCAGACTTATACTACTGTTCAGGATCTCTGTTTGATTTGGGAAGTCCACCTTCGACTGTAGTCTGTAGAATGAGCTTGGACAGGTAGTCATATGAAGTACATGTCACCCTCCTCTGTACCCTGTAGAATTGTATTGAACAGGTAATCATGGTGAAGTGCATGTCACCCTCCTCTGTGCCCTGTAGAATTGTATTGAACAGGTAATCATGGTGAAGTACATGTCACCCTTCACTGTACCCTGTAGAATGGTCTTGGACAAGTTATCATGGCGAAATACATATCCACCCTCCACTGCGCCCTGTAGAATGGTTTCAGGCAGGGAGTCATAGCAAGATACATGCCACCGTCCACAGTGCCCTGCAGAATGTTCTTGGGCAAGGTCACATGGCAAGATGCAAGCCCATTCCAGGCGCGTGTTCGTTGTCTGATAATTGCGAGGAGGGATTCTGTCTGCTAGCGTGTCTTGACTTGCTGGTTGATGCTTCTTTGTGTGACGGGAAGAACATACTGTTGAAGCGTTTTTTCCCCTGAAAACATGTGGATTACTGATGCTACAACATGTGATGTGTGTGTGTGTGTGTGAGAGAGAGAGAGAGAGAGAGAGAGAGAGAGAGAGCGAGAGTGAGAGAGAGCATTAGAGAGAGAGGAGCATGAGAGAGAGAGAGAGAGAGAGAGAGAGAGAGAGAGAGAGAGGGGGGGGGGAGGAGGAGAATTAAGACGTTAAAAGGATTTTGTTCAGCCTACGTCGGAATCTCGAAAACCTGCAACCTGAAGGCGTCAGAACCCAGATGTATGGTCACTGCTCTATACATGAACAACACACAGGCGTGCGTATTCATGTATCCATTCCAATAGGCTTTTACCGTTCTTGCAGCATATCTGTCCAAAAGAACAGCGCCGCATGTCGTCAGCGACTGGTTTATAACAACTATTCAAACCAAACTGAAGCAGTTCAACGGTTCAGTTGAAATACACACTTTCAAACGAAAAAAAAACAACTAAACATTTTTTGTCTGTTTACTCCAGAGAGATTTAAGGAGACTGGTGTGATGATTTTGATGTACAAAGCACACAAATTAGCCAGCGTCTCTAAGATGACAGATGACCACAATTCCACCAGTATCATCTTGAACACCGCTGACAGGATAAACACGTCCTCCTCCACAATGCAAACTGAAGCGAGACTTATAATGACTTCAATTCCAGCGCCCAGACTTAGAACGTCAAACCTAGCTCTCAGATGTAAAACGTCAATCAAAACATAGAACTTCAACCCTAGCTCTCAGATGTAAAACGTCAATCAAAATATTGACTCAGACTTACATCTTCAATCACAACATTTATCTACGCCGTAGCTTAAGGCTGTGTCAGACCAATTGACATAGGCTACAACACCAAGACTAATGAAAATGTTGTTATGCTCTGCATAGTTATGCGGGGATTGTCTTCAGTCGTGACAAGCTCCTAGCATAACATTATCAGTCTCCAAAATCCCTCGAAGTAGGACTGTGGCTGCCCACGTGGCGGGGTAATCAAAAACGGTCACAGACGTAATGTTCTCATCCATAGCTGATGCATTTGTACTATAATCTTCAAGTACTTCGACTGTTCGGATGATCCCTGGAGTCTTTTACCCAGGGTATGACGACGACAACAACAACAACAACAACAACAACATTGATCTAAACACCCAGACGTTGAACTTCAATCAGAATATTGATTTGAACAGCGAAAACCGTGGCTCAGTGCTGTTGTGGCATGCCGTGGGCTGGGGAGCCTGGGTTCGATTCCATCATTTTCTGGAATATTCTTTTAGCCACGGTCACGTCATTCGTATTCTTGCTAAGTGTGGTAAAGGCTCAAATGGGTAGACTGGAACCGGACAGCCGCGTTTCTTTGGATTGATAAAGAACTCCTTCATGTCATTTCTGACCAACACTGCAGGTGCCTGTATCTCTAGAGTGTGCACAACATCGGGATACGTTACAGAAAGAAAGATACGAGCGCAGCCCTTCCGTGTTGTCTCAGAAAATGGAATGTTATGTGCATCATCTCCATCATCTCTATCGTCTATCATCCACACGAAATTTCATAAATTTCATAAAGAGCCTCATTCTGTGGCTCTGTATGTCTTGTTCATGTGATGACTTCAGTTCCAATTTCCCCTTCATGTCTATACCTTAAGTCACATCCGCATCTTTAGCGCCGGCGAGTTCATGTGGACAGCCTTTAGATGATCATGGTGGTGGTGGTCGTACACACGCTACCTCCATGACTTAATATGCGTGGTCTTACTCAAAGGGGTGAGCAGGTGCTGTTGTGCGTGTCTTGGATCAGGAGCGAACAACTCTCTTCACTCAGGGCTTCCTGTGTCATCTGGACCTGACCTGAAGGTCACTGTAGGTGTGGAGTGAATGTAGTTCGGTGGAAAGCGGTGTCTGGCTCATAGCGTCAGAGAATTTGATGTGATCTATACTTAGTGAGGAAAATAAACTGATCGTCTTTACTTTGATTTCAAAGTTCTACGGTAGGTTGTGCAAAATCTTTTCACCTCTCTCTCTCTCTCTCTCTCTCTCTCTCTCTCTCTCTCTCTCTCTTCTCTCTCTCTCTCTCTCTCTCTCTCTCTCTCCTCTCTCTCCTTCCTCCTCCTCCTCTTCTTCTTCTCTTCTTCTTCTTCCTCCTCCTCCTCATTGTTATTATTATCATTGGTATCAATATCATAATTATCATATTTACTACTATCATTATTATATGTAGTAGTATAGTTATTATTATTCGTGTTCTTATCATTATCCTTATCATTATTGTTTTCTTGAAATGTATCTTCTCCCCTTCAGCTTCAGTTCCATTCCTGAATTCTAGTTGTTCACCAAAGACCAAATTTTGCACACAGATTGTAGAGAAAAGTGACCGTGTCTTCGTCCTTTGTTGTTATTGTTTTGAATGTTGTTTGTTCTGCTGAAGAAGATCCTATTCGTCAAAACGCAGTGTGTGTGTGTGTGTGTGTGTGTGTGTGTGTGTGTGTGTGTGTGTGTGTGTGTGTGTGTGTGTGTGTGTGTGTGTGCTACTAATCGAAAACAAATGCTTCTATTGTCAAACTATATTAGATTATCTCAAGTGTTGTAAATTGTTAGTCTATGTCAGCATTGACTAGCAATTTATGTTTTATTTTGGCTTGTTTGTTTTCCTTTACCTTTAATTGCTTTAAACTCACCATTCCTCCATACCCCCAAAAGGGGCAAAAGGAATAAATATCGTTCTTGTGTGTGTGTGTGTGTGTGTGTGTGTGTGTGTGTGTGTGTGTGTGTGTGTGTGTGTGTGTGTGTGTGTGTGTGTGTGTGGCGTGCGTGCGCGCGTGCATGAGTGCGAGCGTGCGTGCGTGCGTGTGCGTGTGTTTGTGCGTGAGTGAGTGTGAGTGTGTGTGTGTGCGTGTGTGTGTATGTGTGTGTATGTGTGTGTGCGTGTGAGCGCGCGCGCGCGCGCGCGCGTGTGTGTGTGTGTGTGTGTATGTGTGTTTCCTTCGTTTGGCTGCCCAGTAAAACTATTTGTGTTCCTGTCCATTCCTTCGTATAAAACACTGACATTACAATCTGTGTTAGGTTCTACGTGTATTCGGTTTGATCAATTAAGATGGCATTTAAAATTTGGAATGATTGTTCCGCTGCATTTCCTTTCATGAAGGGCAATGGCCGATTACTGAATAAAATACACCTCTCTCTCTCTCTCTCTCTCTCTCTCTCTCTCTCTCTCTCTCTCTCTCTCTCTCTCTCTCTCTCTCACCTCTCCTCTCCTCTCCTCCCTCTCTCTCTGTCTCTGTCTCTCTGTCTCTCTCTCTGTTCATCCTTCTTATCTTTGTTCACTGCTTCATCAATTAATTGTTGCAGATGCTACCCGCCAGCGTTATAACCATGTTGAAGATGTTTTTGTGTTGGTTTGTCAGCATGAATGATGTGAAGGGTAATGATGTGCGCGTGGCGAGGACAGATGATAAGAAATAGGCCTTGGCCCAAAGATTTCTTTCTTGGAATTCAAGATTGATCGATCAATCGATCACTCAATCAGTTAGTCTCTCTCAGTGTCAGTTCTCTCTCTAATCTCCCTCTCTCTCTCTTTCCTCTCTCTCTCTCTCTCTCACACACACATACACAGGCCCGCGCACGCGCACGCGCGTACACACACACATACACACACACACACACTCGCTCACACATACACGCACACACACACACTCACTCACACACACACACGCGCGCGCGCGACACACACACACACACACGCGCGCGCGCGCGCGCCCACACACACACACACACACACACACACACACACACACACACACACACACACCTCGCTCACTCAATCAGTCTGTCTCTCCCAGTGTCACTTCTCTCGCTAATCTCCCTCCCCTCTCTCTCTCTCTCTCTCTCTCTCTCTCTCTCTCTCTCTCTCTGTTGCTCTCTCACATACACGCAGGCGCGCGCTCCCCACACACACACACACACAACACAACACAACACAACACACACACACACACACACACACACACACACACACACACACACACACACACACACACGAGCTCGCGCAAACACGCACGCATGCGTGCTCTCTCTCTCTCTCTCTTCTCTCTCTCTCTCTCTCTCTCACACACACACACACACACACACACACACACACAAGGAGAGAGAGAGAGAGAGAGAGAGAGAGACCAGCTGGCATGATCACTCTTCGTTAAAGTTTTCCGGACACTTAATAGACAGGACGAGAAGGAAAAGTGTTCGGGAGAGTTGTGGAGTG
>CM065725.1:46082569-46097569 GCA_033310375.1 Conus canariensis
TATTGTTACCATTATTATTACTGTCATCATTATTATTTCAACTCCCATAATCCCCTTTTTCAACGGCCTCGTTTTCATCCAACACGCATTTTGCGCCGAACATGAGAAGATAAGTGGGTTGCTCGTTCTTCGTTTTCATTGTCCTAAATAATGTTTCTTTCTACTGATGCATGGGTAAACCATTGACTTCCGGGAATAGGCCGGAGGACGTCCGGGAAAGACCGGAGGACACTGGGAAAGACCAGAACCAAGGGCTCTGTGGGCTGGCTCCCCACTTTGCCTTAAACATGTGGCTACTAAGAATAAAAGGAAAAGATGCTCCCAGGATTCACCGAAAGGGGGAGAGAATGATGAATCCATCGGTGCTCAACCAATCATGACTACAAATCCCAAACGGACTATGAACATGGACCAAATGGAATATCCATGTGTCTGTGGAAAGCGTTTCGCTACCACCCGTGGCATGAAGATCCACAGAACAAAGATGGGATGTGTGAAGACTCATCTGAATGAGCAGCAGCGCACTGCATCAGCAGATAAGACGTCGGAAGACCAAGGCCAGGATTTAAACCACAGTGCCAAGGACATCCACGCTGTTGGTTCGGATGAGGAATTTGCACAGGCCCTCGATGCTAGGCGCCTGAAACTCAACCTGCCACGAGCAAACGAAACTGAAGATTGGGAGAAACTGGATGCAAAAATCGTCCAAAGACTCGATGCACTGATAGGGAAAAGCACCCTGGAACACAAACTAGCCACATATGGGGACATTGTGTATGCCACATGTAGAGACGCCTATGGAGCAAAACTACCCAAAGAGAAAACACCTCCAAAAAAATCCAGACGCCAAGAAAAGATGGACAAGATCAGGGTCCAAAAGAAAAACCTCAAGATGCAAATGAAGACCGCATTGCCAGCTGAAAAACAAGGCTTGGAAAAACTGTGGAAAGACCTGAAAGAAAAACACAGCGCCCTCAGCAAAGCGGAATCTGCGAGGAAGAGGAAGAGCAAAAAGAAGAAGACACAAGAGCGCTTCTTCAGAAACCCCTTCCAGTTTGCCAGAACACTGTTTGAGCAGCCAAAATCTGGGACCCTAAGTGTGGACAAAGGAGTTCTTGAGCAGCATCTGAGGAAAACATACTCTGACCCACAGAGCAAAGCACCACTCGACATTCAAGGTCTGGTGTGGCCAACCAACCCTGAGGAACAGTTCAATGGCAAGCCTCCAACGTTGGCGGAAATCAAGAAGGTGGTCGACAAAGCCAGAGCCAAATCATCACCAGGGCCAAACGGAATACCTTACCAGCTTTACAAGAAATGTCCCAAGGTGCTGGAGTGGCTCCACAGGCTGCTGCGATCGGCTTGGAGAAACCAGAAGATCAGCGGCCAGTGGATGACGGCAGATGTTGTGTACATCCCCAAAGAGCAAAACTCAAGTGACATCAGCCAGTTCAGGCCAATATCACTACTGAACGTCGAAGGGAAAATCTTCTTCTCTGTCATGGCAGCAAGGCTGACCAAGTACCTGATGGAAAACAAGTACTTGGATGTGTCAGTCCAGAAAGGTGGCATCCCAGGCGTGGCTGGCTGTGTAGAACACGCCACAATGATCTGGGACGCAATCCAAAAAGCAAAAACAGAAAAGAGAGACCTGGACGTAGTGTGGCTTGATCTGGCAAACGCATATGGATCTGTGCCCCATGAGATGATACAGTTGGCTCTTGAGATGTACCATGTGCCAAAGAACATCCGCGACATGCTCAAGAAGTACTTCAATGGCTTCTCAATGCGGTTCTCTACCAAGGAGTACACAACAGACTGGATCAACTTGGAAGTGGGCATTGCAATGGGCTGTGCAATTTCCCCAATACTGTTCGTGCTGGCAATGGAACTCATCTTGAAAGCAGCAACAAACAACGCGAGACAAACAGACCTTGGCGATGGATACAAGATGCCTCCTCTCAAGGCCTTCATGGATGACACTACAGTGATTTCATCCAGAGAAGACGAGACACGTCATGTGCTGGAGAGGCTGGACGACATAGTTGCCTCATCCAGAATGAAGTTCAAGCCAAAGAAATCACGGAGTCTCTCACTGAGGAAAGGAAAAGTGGCCGGATCTGTGGTCTTCAGTGTTGCCAACCAGGCCATTCCAACAGTCACAGAAGAACCAGTCAAGAGCCTTGGAAGATGGTATGATGATACGCTGAAAGACACACAAAGAGCAAAAGAAACCAAGCAGATGGCGGAGGAAGGCTTGGAGACCATTGACCAGTGTGGGCTCCCTGGCAAATACAAGGTCTGATGTCTGCAGTTCATGCTGATACCAAAGCTCCTATGGCCTCTGATGATATACGACATCTGCACCAGCATAGTGGAGGCAATGGAAGCCAAAATCAACAAGTTCACAAGGAAATGGCTTGGTGTCCCACCCTGTCTGACTGACATAGCGCTGTACTGTCGCCAAGCAAAGCTGAAACTACCACTGAAATCCATCCTGGAGGAATACAAAGCAGGGAAGATCAGACTTCAAAGCATGCTGGAGGACTCAGGAGACAAGGTGGTAGAAGCAATCAAGCCCCAGCTGAAGACAGGCAGAAAATGGAAAGTTCAAGAGGCGATGGATTCTGCAAAAGAAAGTCTCAAGATCAGAGAAATAACAGGACACACACAGACCAACAGACAAGGACTGGGGGTGACCAAAACTGAATGGTGGTCAAAGGCCAAAGGAAAAGCCAAAAGAGACATGATGATTCAGGAGATGAGAAAAGAAGAAGACCAAAAAAGACTTCAAAAAGCAGTCCAGCAGAGCCAGCAAGGGCAATGGACAACGTGGGAGGATGCACTCCAAAGAAGTCTCACTTGGAATGACATTTGGCACATGGCCCCTCTCAGGATCAGCTTCATTCTCAGATCTGCATATGACCTTCTGCCCTCAAATGCAAACCTGGTGAAGTGGGGGAAAACAGACGATCCTGCATGCCCCCTCTGCCATGAAAAACAAACAGTGGAGCATGTCCTAAGCTCATGTAAAGTAGCCCTGGCTCAAGGAAGGTACACATGGAGGCACAACCAAGTGCTCAAAGAGATTGTACAAGTAGTCTGGGCTAGTACCAACACCACAAAAGGGAAAATCAGGACTCCAAAAGCACCCACAACATTCTTCACGGCAGGAGGCAGCAAATCATGGCCAAGAACAACAGTGCCACTCGAAACATGCAGGCAGAGTCTGCTGGACGGGGCAGATGACTGGGAGTGCACTGCAGACCTCCCAGAATGGAAGAGTCACCCAGAGATCATCAGCAAGAGTGGCATGAGACCAGACATAGTAGTCCACTCTAAGTCAACCAAGCAGCTGATCATGATCGAGCTCACGGTGCCATATGAGAACAGAATGGAGGCAGCTCAAATCTACAAGACTGAAAAGTATGCTGATCTGGCAAACAGCCTGAGGAGAGAAGGCTATCAGGTCAAAGTCCTCACTGCAGAAATTGGAGCTAGGGGATTTGTAGGAACGTCTGCATACAGCCTCATGAAACAGCTCTCAGTTGCAGGGAAGGAAAAAACCAGAGCCCTGAAAGCAATGGCAGAAGCGGCAGAGAGGTGTTCAAGCTGGATCTGGTCAAGGAGGAACAAAAGTGAACTTCATAAGGCTTAATTTCCCTACAAATATCAGGTGTCCCTGTGGCTCAGTGGTTAAAGCGCGAGTCATTAAGTGGAAAATGAGCATGTCCAGAGGGTCATGGGTTCGAATCCCAGCCATGGCTCGTCCCAAGATGGGAAAAAAAAAGGGGGCAGCAGAGGGACATCCGGAGTCATGAACCGGGTGTGGCCCAACCCCCCTAGAGTGTCAGGAGATAAGGGCCGAAACACTTGCTTGAAGGGGGCTTCTCTTCTGAGGACTCTCTGCTGCCACGCTCTCCACGAGTTTCTTTCTACTGTTTTTGCCTGAAGAAGACCCAAGAGGTCGAAACGCATTGTGTTTTGTCCTGTAATCTGTTTGTGTGAATTGTCTGGCGGAACTAATACCCCTTCTTTGAAAACTTGCAAACCCCGTCTTACAAGGCACTGCACCACGAAACAGAAGAAAGGGGGGGGGGGGGGGGCGGGGGTAGACAGAGAAAGATGTGGGAGGACACATCCACACATCCAGAAATGTGCAGACGACTCTCAAAGAGCTGCAGAGGCCGGACAAGTATGGAGGCGGATTGTCAGTCATCCCTCCTACCTCCTCCCCCAGCTGTGAATTGATTCTGTGCTTGGTGTTGGACTGTTGCACAAAGGCTGTCTTCTGTGGCTGTTATGTAATGCATTGGATTTTTATCACGCAAATGACATCTGCACGCCTCTCTTTCCCTCCCCCTCCCCCCCCCCCCCCCCCCCAACTGATTCGTCTGACCCACCTGTTGCTCTTCATCCTCCTGTGGTATGCATTGATCACACGTGAGTCAAACTTGGCAATTTCATCTTCTTTTTATCATTCACGTGTGCTGAATGTGTAAGCTTGCCGCTCCAACTACTGCAACAGTCGCAACTTTTATTGATACCAATAGAGGAAGGATTTTACGCATGTACGTGCATGTACATGCGCATCAAAACGTATGTACCTTCACTAACATGAAAGCGCGCGCGCGTGCACACGCATGCATACACACACACGCGCATACACACACACACACACACACACACACACACACACACACACACACACACACACACACACACACACACTCTCTCTCTCTCTCTCTCTCTCTCTGTGTCTCTGTCTTCCTCTCTCTCTCTCCCCCTCTCTCTCTCTCTCTCTCTCCTCTCTCTCTCTCTCTCACACACACACACACAAACACACACAAACACGCACACACACGCATGCACGCACACACACTCACACTCACACACTTAGACACATGCACACACGCGCGCGCGCGCGTACACACACACACACACACACACACACACACACACACACACACACACACACACACACACACACACACACACACACACGCATACACACGCGCTCGGGGGCAGTTTTCAAAATGTTTGGATAGCGACAGATTGCGGCTGCCCTAGCTTTCGTGAGGATGATGATGATAATGATAAAATCACTTGAGCTGAAGTGTTCCAAAGTGGTACAACATAATTTGTCGCTGTGCATCTCAGCTCGGGCGGGGGGGGGGGGGGGGGGGGGGGGCGGGAGGGGTAGAGAGGAGGGGGGAAACGAAGAGGGAGTTGGGAATAGGGTTGGGTATTTTTCAAAACAAAATGCGTAAAACTGAAATGCTAGCCGTACGATTATGTGAGATTCCACAGATTTTCAGAGTAACCTTTGTACACACACACACACACACACACACACACACACACACACACACACACACACACACACACACACACACGCACTTATATATATATATATATATATTTATTTATTTATATAAGTACACCCTCGCGTGCGCGCGTACACACACACACACACACACACACACACACACACACACACACACACACACACACACACACACACACTCTCTCTCTCTCTCTCTCTCTCTCTCTCTCTCTCTCATCATTTTTTTTTAACTTTATCTTTTTTCCCGTCGTTGAGGGCAAGATGTAAAAAAATAGCCTGCTCTTGTGCTAGTTCTTTTTCCTCATTAAAAAAAAAATAGCTTCGTCTCTCTCTCTCTCTCTCTCTCTCTCTCTCTCTCTCTCTCTCTCTCTCTCTCTCTCAGAGTTCATTCCCTTGACTCATTGTCGGTATACCAGTACAGTCACACCCGTACCGGTATACTGTTTTTTTCTTCTTTTTTCTCTTTTTTCTTCTTCTCCTTCTTCTTCTTTTTTTTCTTCTAAAGTCGTCTCGGCATTTTAGGGTATTACTGGACCGGATCGCTCAGCACTAGTTCTGTGAAAAGAGGTCAGACAGTCGTAAAAATGCGGGCGTTGTCTGCTTGAAATTTATGTCTGACCTGAAAGACCATGGCGCCCGCTGTATGTGGGGGCTTTATCAATAAGACGTCATTTCCGGCTGATTGATTCCTTGGAGAGGATAACAGGGAAGGGGGCTGGAGGTGTGGGGTGGGGATGGGGGGTAAGGGTAGCTGGGGAGAGAAGGAGAGAGAGAGAGAGAGAGAGGAGAGAGAGAGAGAGAGAGAGAGAGAGAGAGAGAGAACTGGGATGAAGTAGAGGTTGTCAAATCATATATATTGACCCTGTCCCGGCAGCGTATGGTATCCATGGCATTCTGTCGTGGTCACAGAACTATTTGTCGTTCCTGTGCGGGGTGGGAATGGAACCATCTTTCCTGCTTTTCTGGTGTTGACTTTCGTCTCCTGGGTGAGACTGGTCAGCAAACCGGTCTTGATGGTGTTCGACCACACATGGCATTTAACAGACACAAAATCACCTATGATTTAGCGGCATCTTCACCATCACAGGGAGTAAATCACCATGCCACGATTTCCTCCGGCGACCAGTGAAGGGAGTGCAGTGTAGGGAAATGGAAGCTAAAATGTCATAGACGAAAAAGCAGCGAGCCATAGATAAACAGTTATCAATGTCTTCCAGCCAACCAAAACACAGATACTGCCCAGAAAGTATAATTATGCATATGTCACGCTTAATCCATGCACCTGTACATTTTGCGCGCAGCACAAACTTTTACAAGGTACTTAAACTTGGCTGAGACAAAGTTCAATCAAACTAATCTCTGATACGGTTTCTTTCCGTCTGAAATCAACTTTGTCAACATCTTTTTTTTATTTGTATTGAAGATGAAGGGGATTTGAAACAAAAAGAAGAGGAATTAAAGACTAGAATGCTTAACTATTGTTTGTCTCAAATTTATGTATTACTAGTATTGAGCAGTTAAAAGACTGAACAGGAACCTTGATTAGGCTTAACATGTACACAGGGATACATGTTCAATGAAGCCCGGGTGGATCTGGGGTTTAAACAATGTGTCATACTCTATGAGCAATGTGACTTTCTCTATACACAGTGTGACTTACTTTATAAGCATTCTTTAAAGAATGCGACTTAACCTATAAATGATATGGACTGTGTTTTATTATCTCCTTTTTTTTTAATAGAAGCACAGCCAGAAAGACCAAGCGAACGCAGACATTATGTGTACAGTTTTCAAAATTATAGCTTAACTGAATACACAGAGTATTTTTCAGGACTGTCAAACACGTAAGGGAGAAAAAGCTCACGTTTTGAAAAAGCTCACATCTCGAAAAAGCTCACATCACATTCTGATATTTATCGTATCTTGAAAAAGCATCACACATGCACGCGCGTGCGCGCGCCACACACACACACACACACACACACACACACACACACACACACACACACACACACACACACACACACATACACACACACGCATGCGGGCACGCACACACACACACACACACACACACACACACACACACACACACACACACACACACACACACACACACACACACACACGTTTATAGATGTACACAGCATGGTTGCCAAACTAGTGGCATCTTTAAGGATTAAGGCGAAACCATACTGAGACTTTCATCCATTCCGCTTGTTTTCTCTAACCCACTTTTATTTAAATCAAGGAAAAATAATTAATTAAAAAAACATTTAGATATAAAACAAAGATCATGAAAAAGCATATGTCAAAAACAGACACTGTACTGCACACTGCACTGCAAAATGGACTGCTAGAGTCCATTCTGGAAAGTGCTTACAGTTTTTCACTACTTAGTCCCCAAATTATGATAATTTTTTTTTATCAGAAAAAAAGAAGAAAAGAGTTTACAAAATCAGAAAAAGCAGTGTACAATGCTAAAGAAAGACAAAAAAAATGAAAACGCCGAGTCAAAGACAGAAACGGAAAAGAGCGAGGTAACAGCATAGAACTTCAAGGAGGTGGGAAAGCTATTTGTACCGAAAGAGCCTCCGACGTCCACATGGGAACCAGAAAATACATGCATGAACAGAAATAAAGACGCACGTACATTACTAAAATAAAAGAACTTCTAAAAGAAAGAATGAAATGAAATGTTAAGCAATCAATCAGCTGAAGCACTCAAGCCATCACGCCCACCACGCCAGCTATTGGCACACGTACCATCGCTCATTTCCCTCCAAGGAATCTTTCTGGCGGAAATGACGTCTTATTGGTTGAGTCCCCTCCCCACACACCACAGGAGGCGCCATGTTCTTTCCGGTCTGACATAAATCCCAGTAGATGACACCCGTCCCTTTACGACTGTCTGACTTCCGATCCCAGAAGCCATCTCTCCATCACGTGACCAAATCCTGTTAAACCGCTGGCTGACACTGGCCATAAAAAAAAAAAAGAAAATAGGCCAACACGTGGACTATTTTCAACTCCACTTTTGCTGATGACATGGTTTCTTTTTTTCTCTATATCTTCATTGGAAGAATAATTATGCACAACAAATGCGTACTGTCTAGTGGATATTAGTCTTGCTTTCTTTCCTGACTGTTAGCCCCAGCTTCAACCTCTATGAGATTTTCTGTATGCGGCTGTTTCCATCATCAGAGCAGGTATAATCCGTTTTCGGGGATACTCAATAAAAAACAGGCAATCACAAGGATCCTCATACTGATCTCATTGCCGCAAAGAATACTGATCATTGTTGAATACGCACTAACATGAAACATTAGTGAAAGAAGCGTTTGACCGCCAGACAGTTATGATCATAATAACTATTCATTTTCACTCCCCCCTTTTTCTGTTGTAGGAGTGTAATGTAGTGACATTGTCAAATACATACTCCCCTCCCCCCCCCCCCCCCCTTCAAAGACTTAAGGACCTTATGCAAAATTTTCTCTGTAAATAACCTGCTCCATTTCAAGGATCTCTGGACATCCTGTTTGAGAGGGCCAACGTGATCGTTTTCCTTGTGAGCAGAACTGACTAATGCAGGTCATTTTGACCACACTTACAACTGGGATTTCCTCCGCGATCGTTTTCCTTGAGAGCAAAGCTGTCCAGTATATGTGACAATTTTCCCGCACATACACTTGGGCTTCCTCGCTGGTCTTTTTGAACACATCTGACCGATATTCTGTCATTTGTCCACACTTACAATTGGACTGTCTCCATACCAACGACAGCAAAAGGACACACACACACACACACACACACACACACACACACACACACACACACACACCACACACACACAAACACACACACACACACAGCATAAAGGTGCTACAAAGCTCTGCTTGGAAATGTTATACAGGCAAAACACACTTTGCAGAATCGACAACCAGCAAATATTCTGGACAGTGCGTAGAATCTCACTATCCTTGTGCCAGAGAAAAGCCAGCATATTACAGACTGTGGCAGAAGGGAGAGAAAAAAAAAAACAGAAAAAAAACTCTGCTCAGCAAGCAGAGAGAGCCCAATGGGTTTTTTTTTTTTTTTTTAAAGCACAAAAACAGACGACGGCATTAAAAAAAAACATATTTCTAAAATGTCAAAATAAGAAGATCGACAGAAAAAGGGAAACTACTCGCACAGAGATTTCTGCAATTTGGAATATATAATGAAAGACCCAAAGGCTTCCCCGTGGCGGAAGAGAGAGGAGGGTGGGAGGGGGAGGGCGGGAGAGAAGATGAGGGGTCTTGGTGCCAGCGACAGTCGAGTCTATACAGAGATCGGCAAAAAGAAGACATCCACTTTATTTTTGACGTAGCATCCAGTAAATGATTGTGACTGAAGCAAAGCAGCTTCAAATTTGATGTGAAAATTTCACTCCCGAAAGACACGTGGTGCACGAAGATTTGGTGGGTTTGTTGTATTACGCACGCGCGCACGCACACGCGCACGCACGCACTCGCGCACACACATTTTGAACATTCGTCTCTAGCCTTTTGTCCCATGTCCCATGTCCAGAGAGAGAGAGAGAGAGAGAGAGAGAGAGAGAGAGAGAGAGAGAGAGAGAGAGAGAGAGAGAGAGAGAGAGAGAGAGATTCTCTCCTGTCCTGTCTATTCCCTCCCACCGTTGTTACCCCTAAGCCCCCCAGCCCCCCCCCCCCCCCCCCCCCCCCGTCTCTGTCTGTCTGTCTGTGTCGCTCAACCTCCCCCTTTCACCCTCCCCCTCCCGTCTCTCTCTCTCTCTCTCTCTCTATTCTTAATGTGTATTTGTTTATATTCATGTGAGCAAAAAGACCAGAAATCATTAACAGCTAACACAAGACGGAATAAACACAGTGCAGACAGTGATGGCCAAATATGAACCATTCCTGGCCTATTACACCTCATACAAGACGGGATGAATACAGCACAGACACTGCCCATCCAATAGAGGTCATTCCTTGTCTCTCACAGTTAGCACCAGACGAGGGATAAACACAGTACAGACAGTGATGACATGAACCATTCCTGGTCTAATACAGCTGATACAAGACGGCATAAACTCAGCACAGACTCTGCCCACTTCAATATAGGTCATTTCCTGTCTCTCTCACCTACCACACGAGACGAAGAATAAACATAGTACTGCCCACCCAATATAGGTTCATTCCTTGTCTGTGACTGCTAGTTCCAGACAGAATAAACACACAGTACAGACAGTGATGACCAAACATGGCTCATTCTTGGTCTATGACAGCTGATACAAGACGGACATTAACACAGCACAGAAACTGCCCGCCCAGTATAGGACATTTCTTGTTCGTTACAGCTAACACACCAGACGAGATAAAACCTAGCACTGTCCATCCAGTGTAGGTCATTCTTTGTCTGTTACAGTCAATAACAGACTTGATAAAGATACTACCGCCACCCCAATGTAGGTCATGCCTTGTGTTTTGTCCTCAATCTGTTTGTGTGCGTCGGTGGCGGTAACTAGCCCCTTGTCTTACAGCTAACACCAGACAGGATAGACATAGTACTGCCCACCCAATGTAGATTATTCCTCATCCCTTACAGCTAGTACCAGCCTTGCTAATCATAGTACTCCCCACCCAGTTTAGGTCATTCATAGTCTGTTACGGCTAACACCAGACAGGATAAACATAGTACGGCCCACCCAATGTAGGTCATTCCTTGTCTCTTACAGCTAACACCAGACAGAATGAACACAATACTGCCCACCCACTATAGGTCATTCCTCATCCCTTACAGCTAACACCAGACGATGGATAAACATTGTACAGACAGTGATGACCAAATATGGGTCATTCCTGGTCTGTTACAACTGGCACAAGACGGAATAAACACACAACAGACAATGTCCACCCAATATAGGTCGTTCCTTGTCAGTTACAGCTAATACCAGACTTGATAAACATAGTACTGCCCACCCTAATGTAGGTCTTTCTCGTCTCTTACAGCTAACACCAGACAGGATAAACATAGTACTGCCCACCAAATGTAGGCCATTCCTTGTCTGTGACAGCTAATACCAGACTGGAATAAACCCAGTGCAGACGCCAGCCGCCCAGTACAGGCCATTCCTTGTTCAGTCAGACGTTACGTGTCTCGTCCCAGCCAATCGTGTGCTACAGAACCGTTAAAATGCTCCTGGAAAGATGCCCAGATGGTTTCTGTCAAGGACAAGCCATGCTTCTTTGGAACGCCCCGAGGTTAGTGACTGCTTGAAACTCAGGTTGCAAGCCAAAGAGCGTATAGCGGAAGGGGGTAACTGTCCCTGGAGAGTAGGGGGGAAGGAAACCTGTCTGACTCTACACTAATACTATCAAGACGACAATACGGTCAGAGGGGCAACAAAAATGGTAGTTTTTTGTGTTTGAGCCAGCGAATTTTGAACACACTAGGAGATCTCGTTGGCTTGAATTAATGAAATTACCCCCCCCCCCCCCCCCCCTCTCAAAGAAAAGAGAAAACAGGAAAGAAAGAAAGAAAGAAACAGACAGAATGAATGAATGAACCAGCTAGACGACAACACGGTTAGAGGGGCAACGAAAACAATGATATTTGAGTTGGAGGCAGCAAATTTCGAACTCACAATATCTCGCCAGCATGGATTCATGATATCCCCCCTCTCTCTCCCCTCTCCCCCCCCCCCCCCCCCAAAAAAAAAAAAAAAAAAAAAAAAGAAAGAAAGAAAAAGAAAGAATGAAAGGAAGGAAGAAAGAAAGAAATGAAAAGAAATAAAAATAATGTTTTGAAGGAAGGTAGTGATTACTGCGAAGTTTAGAGTCACGCACCAAGATTTCGTGACAGAGCTAAGAGACCGGCACGACTGGACTGTTTTCAGAATGTTAACGTTGTCTGAAAGTTGATTTTTCCCTCCTTTTTGACGCACGTGCGTCACGATTCATGCCAGCCGGTTCAAATGCAACAAGGCTATTTGGGGAAGACTAGTTAGCACTAGAATAGGGTCATGGTAGAGTTCTGGGGCCTGAATTCTGATGTCGAGTAAAATGTGGCTCTTATATGTGCAATATGAATGATTGCATTGGTAGTAATCCTTAAAACTAAGTACAATGTGTGGAGGTGGGGTGGAACTGTTCCATGAGGACTGATGTTTGGTTTTATTCTGGTCCCAGAGCATGATATGCCTTAATACGCTTCTATGGACTGAACAGTGTTTGGTGCATTTTCCTAATTGTGGTGTATGACCCGCAGACTCGAAGAATTTGACCGGGGAACCATGGAAGCTGGTGTGAGTAGTGTCCTTAACTAGCTACAGATGATAGATAATAGATGATTAGGTGAAAAGATGGATGCATGCCTTAATATGTTGATACCTATGTGTATGTGCTTGTGAAAATCTATGAAAAGCCTTTCGCAGCAGACATTGCTCATTTGGACATACCCCCTCCTTTTTTTTTTTTTTTTTCTAAACTCGAGTTCTTGATCTGTCCGTTGTTGTAACACAGGACACATCCATACTGACAAATCACTCTTACAACACTGGCACACACACTGCCAAATCACCGTTATGTCATGACACACCCATACCGACAAATCACTGTTACATCACAAGACACACCCATAGTGACGAATCACTGCTATGATACAGGACACACCCATACCGACGAATCACTGTCAGTACATACACATAGTGACAAATCAATGTTACAGCATGACACACCCCTAATGACAGATCACTGATCGTAAATGACAACACATCCCTAATGATAAATCATCGCTAGAACAGGACTCACCCCAAACAACAAATCTGTGTTTTCACGATTCACGCCCGCGCGGACAAATTCCTGTTGTAACAGGACACACCTACACTGATAAATCACTGTCATACTAAGATACACTCATACAGACGAATCACTTTTATAACACAAGACACAGCCACACTGACAAACCGCTGTTACAGCAGGAACCCCCCCCCCCCCCCCCCCCCCCCATACTGACAAACAGATATACTGATCAATCACTGTCATACTAGGATACAACCACACTGACGAATCGCTTTTATAACACAAAACACCTCCATACTGACAAATCGCTGTTAGAGTAGGACTCCCCCACACTGACAAACAGACAGACACTACGCCATTCTTCCTTCACTGCTCTCTTAGTGCTGAGTCTCACTGAGCTGAGCCAGACATTTGTCTTTATCACTACAGTGAAGTACGGAAAGCTTCCAGAACGGACAGCAATTTTCTCTTGTAGTTCATCTCCTGGGAATGGCGTGTTGCGTGCAGACAGAGAAGCCCCCTAGAGATGTATTAGTGTGCTGTCGCTGTTGCACGTCAAATAGGCAATTCGAGGAAACGACTAAACCATCTGTCACATCAGAAAGCTTCGTCAAGTAATAATGATGATGATCATAATAACAACAGCAAGAATACCAAGAAATGTCATTGTCATCATCATCACCGTTATCATGATCATGATATCATCATCATGATCATGATGATGATGATGATCATCATCATCATATTATGATCATGATGATATCATCATCATGATCATCATCATCACATCATCATCATCATCATCATCATCATCATCAACATCATCACCATCATCATCATCATCATCATCATCATCATCATCATCATCGTCATCAGTCTGCAAAAGGATTTCGCTATTCATTAGCATTTCATCACGTGATTGAAGGTAGACTGAAACATATAAGAGAATTGACAGACAGACAGAAAGACAGACAAGCAGACAGACAGACAGAAAGACAGAAAGACTAGCATTAGTGCTGTACCGCTCGACCCCAACTTTTTTTTTTTCGGAAGGAAGATTGATAAATTGTAACAGACACGCATGGAATAGATGGCCTGGGACATAGAGAGAAAGAGAGAGAGAGAGGGGGGGGGGGGGAGAGAGAGAGAGAGAGAGAGAGAGAGAGAGAGAGAGAGAGAGAGTTGCAGACAAACAAATAGGCAAAAACATACTGGAATGCAGGCAGACGGATAGACAGATAGACGAACAGATTGGCAAACAGACAAATGGATCCACAATCGGGATAGGAACGGCAAAAACAAAAACAAAACAAAATTGTATTGACTGAAGTGTATCTGAGACATCAGCAGTCCTGCTGTATAACATTATTATCAGCAGTGTTGATTCTTCCAGCTATATTTTCATACTTTAAGTGATACGGTCTGTAAGTCTTGCCATTCTACGAATAATCTGAAGCGTTACTCACCGATAAAAAAGAAAAAAGACAGATTTATTAAAAGGTTAAGAAGATCATTATATTGCCATCATATTCATTGGTAACAGATCAGCCTGCTGTCATCACAGATCTCAACAAGATTTCAGGCTGAACAGCCATGTGGAATCAACAAAACAAACAAACATGGTGATTCAGTGTTAGTCAGACAGAGGAGATGTATGCAAATTTAGACACAGAAATGACAAATGTTACAAAGGCGAATTCCGTTGCGAAGGCGAATCCCGCTGCCACCTGACATGAAAATTTACCAGTTATGTCTGCCAGCCTTAACGTGCTGCCCTTCTGCTGGTACCGTTTATCACTAGACAGGTCTCCTGCCCGTTCTCTCCGGGAATGCTTACCCCCTGTCTTCCAT
>CM065725.1:46122569-46125069 GCA_033310375.1 Conus canariensis
TTTCCCTGTCTGTCTTTCTGTCCGTATATGCTCCATCCAGATAGCTGTGATCGTCTGCAGACGTATTATATTCTGTCTCTAGCTCAGACTAAGACAAACCTTTGGATTCAGCTACTGTTGTTATTACATACCACTTCTTTGGAATCCTTTGCCTATTAGTTACATTACATAGTAGACCTTAGTAACGCTCAAGACTCTTCAAATTCTTCCTTTCTTAACATGAAATATTCACGGCCGTCAACCAGGCCCGAGAAATACCGACACCTGCGATGTTGGTCACGAACTTTTAGCAATACTCTCAACTATGAAGTGGATGAAACTCGACTGTATGTAGCAGTCTTCCCATTTGGGTCCACGTACGTTCTGATGGTGGGAGCTATTATGCCCGTAGATTTTGCTGAACAGTAATAAATTATCATTACAGCGTGACTATAGTGTGACTGTATGAAACCAATCGGTAGTGGCGGTGGATAAAAATAGGTGATAAGGAAAACCAAACAATTCTTCCACCGTGGTAATAACGGCTAACAAACATTTCTCTGAAGAAGGGGGAGGAGGGGAGGAAGTGATGGGGTTGAAAGAAAAAGGGCGTTTCAGGTTAATATCAAACCCGGCAAGGACAGCATACACGGAAAACTGTCGATTTCAGTCTTATGAACAAACCCAGTTGTAGCACCTGTCTATAGACGATTTTCGCCTCCTGAAGGAAACTCGTCAGTAACGTGTTTGTCCTGGTACTCCACTCACATCATCTGACAGACGTGCGCCATGAAAAGAAAATCAGTAGTCTTCTCGCCAACCAGGAGAAAATCCCAATCCCACGGCCTCTATGTGTCAGTGTAACAGTGGATACTCCCAACTGCCTCCCAGTTACAGTGTGACTGTGGGCAATTCTTTGGCGAGTACAGGTGATGGAAGAGGCAGGGTGTTAAGGAGTGATCTTTAGGACATGGGCCGAATTGGAGTGTCCTGCACCCCACGAAGGGCCAGTGGTCAAATCACCTTCCTGATGCCAGCTGGTCTCTCAGACATTTTGGAATTGAACTCTGACATAGAGATGTCGACTTTTGCTGAGACAGGAGAGAGAGAGAGAGAGAGAGGAGAGGAGGAGAGAGAGGAGAGGAGAGACAGAGAGAAGAGGAGTGACAGACAGACAGACAGACAGACAGACAGACACAAGAAAAGGAGGAGGAGAGAGAGAAGAGGAGGGGGGAGGAGGAAGAAGAAGAGAGAAGGCGAAAGAAAGAAAGGAAGGAAGAAAAGAAGAAGAAAGGAAAAAGAAGAAAGAAAGAAAGAGAAGAGAGATAGAAAGGAGGAGAGGAGGATGACGCGAGAAGAGGAGAAGAGGAGGAGGAGAGGAGGAGAGACGAGAGAAGAGAGAGGAGGAGAGAGAGAGGAGAGAGAGAAGAGAGAGAGAAGCAGACAGACATACAGACAGACAGACACACGGACAGACAGGGGGAGGAACGGAGAGGGATGGTGTGAAGACAGATTAGAGGAGTTTAAACTTCTCATTCTGTACAAACAGACCTAGACAATGGCCGGTGGCACTGAGAGTACCTCACAAGATAAACCAGTCGTCTGGAATGGTAAGAAGCCAAGTAGTACAGTATGTGTGAAAAAAAAGATGTATTCGCAGACAGCTACGGCACACTCCGTGTGAGTACACATTTCTTTGTAAAGTTAACTACTGCACTAAGGGGGAAGTGGGGAAGAGAAGAAGGAAAGGGAAAACCACGACAAAGAAGAAAAAAGAAGGAAGAGGAGGAGGGAAAACACAACAAAGAAGAAAAAAGAAGGAAGAGAGGAAAGAGGAGACCACGACAAAGAAGAAAAAAGGAAGAGGAGGAAAGGAGGAGGAAAAGCAACAACAAAGAAGAAGGAGGAAGAGGAGGAGGGAAACCACGACAAAGAAGAAGGAGAGGAAGAGGAGGAGGGAGACCACGACAAAGAAGAAGGGGAGGAAGAGGAGGAGGGAGACCACGACAAAGAAGAAGGGGAGGAAGAGGAGGAGGGAGACCACGACAAAGAAGAAGGGGAGGAAGAGGAGGAGGGAGACCACGACAAAGAAGAAGGGGGAGGAAGAGGAGGAGGGAGACCACGACAAAGAAGAAGGGGAGAAAGGAAGGAGGAGGAGACCACGACAAAGAAGAAGGGGAGGAAGAGGAGGAGGGAGACCACGACAAAGAAGGAGGAGAGGGGGAAAAAGAGGGGGGAGGAAGAGGAGGAGGAGACAGAGATCACGACGACAACAGAGAGAAGGGGGAGGAGAGAGAGAGAAGAGGAGGATGGGAGACCACGACAAAGAAGAAGGGGGAGGAAAGGAGGAGGAGACCACGACAAAGAAGAAGGAGGAGGAAGAGGAGGAGGGAGACCACGACAAAGAAGAAAGGGGAGGAAGAGGAGGAGGGAGACCACGACAAAGAAAAGGGGAGGAAGAGGAGGAGGGAAACCACGACAAAGAAGAAGGGGAGGAAGAGGAGGATGGAGACCACGACAA
>CM065725.1:46135069-46137569 GCA_033310375.1 Conus canariensis
TTTAATATTCTTGAACCTTTCTAAGGAAACATGATCAGTTTAGATTATTGCTTACTGACCTGATAGAATATATTCCATGCAAATATTTGAATGAATATCAGATCACATCCTAACATCAGTCAGTGCAATTTAAATCAAGGAGCAGAACAGACCTCAATGAATATTTTGCTGAACTTAGATAAACAATGCACGATTGATTTCCTATTGCTAAACATAGGTATAGAAGACCACATGAGTTTATCATCAACAGTGAATCAAGCAAGTGTAGGCACATAAAACGCTAAATAAAACTCTCTTCTCGTCAAGGGATAACTGATTTCTTTCACAAACATTTCACACATTCGTCATATTTTTTTCTGTTGCGTTCAAAATGCAAGTAAATAGGCCACGTTGGCAAGAAAACCAAAAAGTTGCACAGTCGACGTCAAATGAAATAAAACGTCATTGATGATGACATATAATCAGCATGGCTGAGGGAAGTCCATGACGGACACGTGGGAACAAGTCTGCACTCAAACTCAGCTGCCAGACCAGTGCCAGGCGATGGTCGGTGCCGACAAGCCGGCTGGCAAAGGTCACAGCCACACGCTGCCCTAGTCGCTCCAATCACTGCCGTTGTGCACGTGCATCCTTCTTCCTTCCCCTTTTTCCCTGCCCACCACTTCTGACCTCTACCTCCTGCTCCTCCTCCATCTCCCTATCCCATCCTGGAAGATATGAGGCCTGGCCGTATTACCCTTCAGAAAGATCGTGGTCTAGTGTAGCTGAATGAACGCGTTCACATTTTGTCACATGCACGAAATCTGCATAGCTCTCCGCGCCAAAATTTCAATGGTTTCGTCCAGGGGCCGCTTTGCATCTTTCTTTGTTGAAAAACAGTTGTGGCTTTCTTCACATTCAGCTCCATCTTTGAGAAAGTTCAGTGTGGCTGCACACCAAAAAAAAGTAATGCTCCAAGCCTGCTTAAAGAGTCGAGTATTGATAGACAGGCACGATTAGATTGTTTAGAGAATTCTGTTGTATCTGAAATGTGATTCTCCTTCTTTCCTTTCATATGCCCATCAAGGTGTGTGCCAGGTGGTTCCAAGCAGACAGATCATAATGAAAGGAATGGGACTATTTGGGGGATAGCACCTGGCGTAAAGACAGGGTCACGGGTGAGTGCGACGGTCTGAAATGTGATGTCAGGCAAGGGGTACGTCATGTCTTTCTAGTTTGTGAATAATGTCATCGTAGAGGGATCCCTGAAAAACCCGTGAAGTGATTTTTGGTTTGGTGCAAAATCCTCAGTGTGGCGCGTGGTCTGTACAATGTCATCCAAAACTGGTCATTCAAAACCGGAAACTGGATCTGCAAGAGGATGATGAGAGTTCTCCTCCCCTATTCTCCGCCAGGCTGGCCTTCATTTCCGCCATGGTGACGTTTTTTACTGGCTGTGTGTGTCAAGTCACGCTCAAAAGGATCGGGGGATGGGAGATGGGGTGGGGGGTGGGGGTGGGGTGGGGGGAGGGGCTCACCCCCACTGCAACCCTTCTATCCACGCTCTCTCTCTCTCTCTCTCTCTCTCTCTCTCTCTCTCTCTCTCTCTCTCTCTCCTTCTCCTCTCTTTCCCTCCCTCCCTCCCTCCCTCCCTCCTTCTCTCTCTCTCTTTCCTTTTTGTCCTTTTTCGTTGAATGGACAGAAATGGAGAACGAATCAAGGTCTACGACCATTAGTCTTCCTAGCTACACTGTCCTCCATGTTGTGGCGTAGTCTGCATTTGCTCGTCAAAAAAAAGACAAAAAGGAAAGAAGACGAAGAAAAAAAAACGAAAAAAAAAACAAACAAAAAACAGCGGATGCAGCTTTTTTTTTTCTTTTTTTTTAAAAAATCTATTGAACTTTGCTGTGGGTGACACAAGAATACTAAAAGTGAAAGATATTGTAAATGGCAGAAAAATGTACAACTGGCTCAATGAAACGTAGTGAAAATGTAAACAGTACCTAAATATAGCTCTGGGTAAATGAGAGATATCCTATGAATGTAGTAAATGATGGTTTTAGAAAAAAGCAACAGCAATTTTTTTTTAAAAAGGAAAAAAAAAAAAAAAAAAAAAGAAGAAATAGTGGGCCACGGAACCCACACAAAACAAACACAACGCATGTCGGTTTATTGATTCAGTTCAAGCAAGACAAATAACATTTAAAAGAAAACAAAAGACGAACAGACAGTGACTTATCTGTGCGATCTAGGTGCACAATTTGGTCTTTGGGAGAATGACTAAAACTACGGAATGGAAATGAGGTTGTAGGAAAGAAGATACAATCTAAAATCATCATCATCATCATCACCATCATCATCATCATCATCATCATCATCATGACGATGATAAAAGTAAGAATGGTATTATAATCACACAATAATAATACTAACAATACTGACAGCAGTAGACATAGTAAAATTTATGATAATAACAGATAAACGATAGATCTGGCTGAAAGAGCATGACGTTGTTGTAAAT
>CM065725.1:46140069-46142569 GCA_033310375.1 Conus canariensis
AAACGGGGAACGTGCTTTTTACGTTACTTATGTGACCATTAAGGAGATTCCGAGTCTGACGCAGACAGGCAAGCAGGCGTAGGCAGTGAACGTGGCACCAGACGATTAAAGAGACTGCAAGTTGGGTCTGATCCTCATTTATCGGATTGTCTTCTTCTTTCGGGCTGCAAGGCTAGACGATCAGTCCAGGTCGGATGACGAATAGTTAGTACCGTTTCCTAAAGCTCTGGCTAGCAGCTGTGGCACCGCTGCCGACCAAGTTCTACGGCTGCTGCGGGGACCAGGTTAGAACCGCACCATTCATCAGCCGGACTGGTCTGATCCGCCTGCTCCATGACACGCGCCAAGAGAAACATAATTATGACAAAGTGAGGAGGATTGGTTGTGCGTTTATGAATTAGTACAGTTGTATACATACCCGTGCGTACAATCAAAAATAAAAGAAGAAAGACAGAAAGAAAGAGCAAAGGAAGGAAGAAACGCAGGAAGGAAGGAAGGAAGAAAGAAGTGTGGAAGTAAGGACAGCAGGAAGGAAGGACATTTGGGAATTCTGTGTGATTTTTACTCGGATCAAGGGGTTTTAATCACGGAAGGCTTTGTAGTTTCGATGACACTGATGCCTTGTGTTGCCAGTTCATTTCGTTTCTTTTGTTTATTGTGATGCAAGGATGCGAATTCTGTAGATATGCACACGCGTACTCATACCAAGTCACTGAAGGACACCCACACCCACATCCACACACCCACACCAACACCACCACCACCACACCCCCCCCCCCACCCCCACACACGTACACTAACACACATACACATACGCACTCACATATACACACACACGCATGCATGCATACGCGCGCACACATATATACACATACATATGTGTGCACGTGCGTACGCACGCGCGCGCGCGCACACACACACACACACACACACACACACACACACACACACCACCACGCACGCACGCACCACGCACGCACGCACACACACACACACACACACACACACACACACACACACACACACGGGCGGGAAGTGGTAACTTTCATTTTGTTTTCGCCACTACTAATTTGCTCAGCAAAAGAATAGTACCCTACCAAGAAACACTCCAAGTACGCTGTCTGGTGCTTGCAAGACGTAAAACCTCTTTTACCTGTCCTTCTGTTCAGTGGGCAGGACATCTCATTACCACGCGCTGGTCGGATGTGGTACTAAATTGCCTAGGGGTCACATGTGCCGTGGTCTATTTTTGAATGTACACCGGAAGAAGTGGCGGCTGGATAAGAGACAGGGTGACAAGGGAGAGAACTCTGGTTGACGTTTTCACATGTACACCGGAAGGAAGTGGCGGCTGGATGAGAGACAGGGTGAAAGGGAGAGAACTCTGGTTGACGTTTTCACATGTACACCGGAAGGAAGTGGCGGCTGGATGAGAGACAGGGTGAAAGGGAGAGAACTCTGGTTGACGTTTTCACGGTTTTGGGCGAGTCTTGAGAAGAACGATATTTTGAAAGATTGCAAGTCCACCCGCGCGCGCGCGCACTCTTCTGTGTGTGTGTGTGTGTGTGTGTGTGTGTGTGTGTGTGTGTGTGTGTGTGTGTGTGTGCGTGGTGCGTGCGTGCGTGCGTGCGTGAGTGTCTGTATGGTGTGTGTGTGTGTGTGTGTGTGTGTGTGTACGCGCTGCGCGGTGTTTGTGTCGTGTGTGTGTGTGTGTGTGTGTGTGTGTGTGTGTGTGTGTGCGGTGTCTGTGTCTGTGTCTGTGTCTGTGTGTGTATACGTGCGTACGTACGTGTGTATGTGCGTGTGTGCATGCGTGTGTATGGTGTGTGCACATGCGTGCGTGTGTGTGTGTGTGTGTGTGTGTGTGTGTGTGTGTGTGTGTGTGTGTGTGCACGCATGCATGTATGTACGTGTGTGTGCTTGCAAACTTGCGCGTGCGTGTATGAGAGAGAGAGAGAGAGAGAGAGAGAGAGAGAGAGAGAGAGAGAGAGGAGAGAGAGAGAGAGAGATCTATGCGAGACAAAACAGCCTTTCTGAACAACGACCGACAACAACAGGTCTGTTCATCAAGATTAAAGCCCCCGTCCCCATTCCCTTATAAACACATTTCAACTCTCACCCACCCACCCCCACCTACCCCCCCCCCCCTCCCCCCTTCTCCACCAAGCTCCCCAGTCCTTCCGTCTTCCCATCATCATTTTACCTCCATCTTCCCCCATTCCCCCACCTCCCACCCAAGAGAAGCGGCCGCCAGGAGGTGTGGGTGGTTGATGGACAGAATGATTTCCTGTTCGGACCAGTCAGTGGAGAAAACAGCCACGCATTGTTTCAACAAATATCGCTTCTCTGGAACAGCCCTGTCCCTGTCCACCCGTTACGATCTTGTGGCCTTTCTGTATCGAGAAAACTGGGCTATGACCAGTCGCTGTCAGTCTCTATAGGCCAGCCAGCTTCTGTTCGCCTCAGGTTTTCAATGCCTTAGCTGATGTTGGGAGGTGGG
>CM065725.1:46147569-46157569 GCA_033310375.1 Conus canariensis
TCTTCAGTGATGAAAGCCGGTTCTGCGTCGACCCAGGCGATGGCTGCATCCGGATCTGGAGAAGAGCGGGGGAACACTTCACGGATGCCAAAAGGGACCCATGGGGTGGTGAAAACATCATGATCTGGGGGGCTATCGGCATGAATCGCCGTATTGGGCCAGTCATCTTCCAGAATGTGGGTCCAGGACGTGGTAACGGGGTCACTGCTGTTCATTACATCGACCAAGTTCTGAGGCCCCACATCCTGCCGCATTTCCAGCGGCATCCACAGAACCTGTTTCAGCAGGACAACGCAAGGCCGCACACTGCCCGTGCTACGCAGAACTTCCTGAGGCAGAACAACATCAATCTGCTACCTCACCCAGCCCGTTCTCCCGACCTTATCCCAATAGAGCATTTCTGGGATGCCCTTCAGAGGCAGTTGAACCAGCTCAACTCCAGACCCCAGACAGCAGCTCAGCTTGCTGTCGCTGTGGGCCAGGTGTGGTGGCAAGTCCCCCAGAGGCAGACCAACACTCTAGTGCGCTCGATGTACCGCAGGTGCACAGCTGTGATCAATGCTCGAGGTGGTCACACCAGATACTGACATTCTGCTGTTAACACAGGGTCAAGGTCAAGTTCATGTGACCTTATTTTCTACCAGAATGAACTTTGAAAGGACACTTTTGCGGTGTTTGATTGCTTTTTTCTCACTTTCTATTACCAGTTGAAAGGAATCGTTGGCCAAATTACATCAAAATTTCTATACAGTTTGTTTTCGCGTTTTTTATGCCTCTGAGTATATTATGTGCTATGGCGGGTAAGCGGGTGCAGGGAGGGGGTGGGGTGGTTGTACCACCTCAGAATACCACGGAATTTCAGCTGGTATGTCTCTGTGAAGAACTCCTGGGAAACTGCACCACTTCAGAACATCCCGGAATTTCAGCACGTATGTCTCTGTTATGTACCACGCGAGGATGGTACCACCTGAGAATACCATACATTTCCAGTTGGTATGTCTCTGTTCTGCACTACGGGAGGATAACCCCACTTTAGAATACCATACATTTCCAGTTGGTATGTCTCTGTTCTGCACTACGGGAGGATAACCACACCTCAGAATGCCATACATTTCCAGTTGGTATGTCTCTGTTCTGCACTACGGGAGGATAACCCCACCTCAGAATACCATAAATTTTCCGTTGGTAAGTCTCTGTTACGTATCACAGGAGAATTGCATCACCCCAGAATACTACGGAATTCCAGCTGGTATGTCTACTATGTACCATGGCAGGGGAGAGGGGGGATGTATCATCTTAGAATCTCACCAATTTCCAGTTGTGTCTCTCTGTTATGCACCATGGGAGGATTGCAGCACTTCAGAATACCATGAATTTCTAGTTGGTATGTCTCTGTTATGTACCATAGAGGACTGCACCATCTCAGACTACCATGAATTTCAACTGGTATGTTTCTGCTATATACCAAGAAGAATAATACCACCACAGAATACCATGAATTTCCAGTTGGTATGTCTCTATTAGATACCACGGGAGATTGTGCAACCTCAGAATACCATGAATTTTCGGCTGGCATGTCTGTGTAAAGCACCACGTGGTACTGTACCACGTCAGAATACCACAGAATTTTAGTAGGGGTGATAGGACCAGTACAGCCAGGTTTTGGTGCTTATTGATGGAGCCTGCCACACAGTTGAAAGTCGACTCCCACTAACACACGCAACAGATAATTCTAACCACACGAGTTCCATCTGGTACTGGAGAAGGGTTTGATATTGACACGTAATACCATTGCCCAGTCCTCCGCCCTCTGCAACACTAACATGTTATGCCATGTGAGTACTGTTTCATGAGTAGGATACACCCACAGGACTGCTATAGAGCAGAGAACACGACTCTGGGTTGTCGTTTGTGCCGCTGTCCAGTTGGTTCCTTTCCTCTACAGCTCTATTCCAATGTCTCCTTTCTAAATGACTCCGGGCCCCATCTTCCTTCTTTCAGATGAGAGCCTGGCGGCTGGTGTTGGATGACAGCTTCCTGAGGGCCTGTCCTATCCAGCTTGCCCCTCTTCCTGCTCAGGGTCTGCGTTGTGACTGACTCCTGTCCCCCTCTTTTGCCGCAACACCTTCTCGTCGACTTTGTCTGGCCACCGGATGGTAAAAGGTCACCGGATGTTAAAGGTCACCAGATCTTGAAGGTCACAGGATGTTTAAGGTCACCGGATGTTAAGGACACCGGATGTTAAGATCACCGGATATTAAACGTCACCGGATATTAAAGGTCACCGGATGTTAAATTTCACTGGATGTATTAGGTCACATGATGTTAAAGGTCACCGGATGTTAAAGCTCACCGCAAGTTGAAGGTCACTGGATGTCGAAAGTCACCAGATGTTAAAAAGTTTGGAATGCGCTTTAGAGAGGTGTTAATGCAAGTTTGTCCTCGGCTGCATCGCGTTGGTCTTCTTCCATGTCTTAACGGCCATACAACAGCATCAGTTTGAGTTTGATACTGGCACCGAAAAGTTTGATGGCTCTGCCGACTTCTCTGGAGGTCCAACTGTTTTTTGTTCTTAGGCATAAGAAAAGGAAACGTGCGCTGCATGCTCGGTATTTTTCAACATTTTGAATTTTGATTTTGAAAACATGAGACAAAAAAGGGGAAAAAAAGGGAAAAAATAACGAATGAAGAAAGAGACAAGAGATTTTCATAGAGACAGGAAGAAAACACGAAGGAACAGTTTCAGTTTCTTGGAGGAAGTGTCGGTGCCAGAATTCCAACATCGACGTTGCACCACCACATCTGCCAAGCCATGAAACGACAACTTACAGGAATTGCATAGAAAAGAAAATCAATAAAGAGAGGGTTATACGGAGCATGTCACGGATGCGACTTATACAGAAGAAAGAAAATCATAAATGAACAGCCAGCCATAGATGACCAGCAGCGGGCGTCATTTTCCCGACATGCAGGGAGATAAATCCCAAAGACCATCATCCCTCGGGGCGGAATCAAGTAGAGGTAAAAAAAAAAAAAAAAAAAAAAAAAAAAGGAAAAACAAGAAGGATTCTCTCCCTTAGCCCCAACACGGAAGACTACTCCACAGGCCCGAATCCAGAAACCCGGGGCGAATGTTGCGTAAATAAAATGAAAATTATGACGCAAAAAACTCTGTAAACGAGGGGCAAGCGAAAAAGGGAAAGGGGGAGGGGTGTGTGTGTGTGTGTGTGTGTGTGTGTGTGTGTGTGTGTGTGTGTGTGTGTGTGTGTGTGTGTGTGTTGTGTGTGCGTGAGTGTGTGTGTGTGTGTGTGTGTGTGTGTGTGTGTGTGTGTGTGTGTGTGTGTGTGTGTGTGTGTTGTGTGTGCATGTTCAGAGAAGGGACAGGATGGGTATGCTTAGTTCATCCCCTGAAAAAATGGAGATCTGTGCGGCAATAAAGAGAGCAACGTGGTAATGGGGGTGGGGGTGGGGGTGGGGGATGTAGACGGTGAAATAAAATACAGCACAGAAAAAAAGGAAAAGAAAAAAAAGGAATGTAAAGCACAAAAAAACTGCTGCCGTCTAATTCAATAACCGGATGAGAGAGTTTGTAACAGACAAAGACAGGGTGAGAAGAAAATGTGTAAAAGAGACCAAAAAAACAAAGTGCAAGAGAGAGAGACAGAGAGAGAGAGAGACAGAGAGACAGAGAGAGACAGAAACAGAGACAGAGACAGATATATATATATATATATATATATATAGAGAGAGAGAGAGAGAGAGAGAGAGAGAGAGAGAGACGCTTGACGCTTGACGCTTGACGCTTGACGCGCGCTTTCACGCCGCGACATTTATTGTGGGGCCCTCGGCCCGTCCACAGGAGTACGCAACATACATTACAACATGACAACAACAAAAACATTGATTGAAACGTTGATTGTAAAATATTTTGTTTTCTGTTTAGAATTTCTATTTTTCCTATATCGTCAATATTACTATTACATATGGGTTTCTCTCGTTTTTAAGGCATAGAAGATGTACATTGCAATATCTCATGATTTCAGTGTTATCGTTTTGTAGCAGACTTTCCAGTGTGATTGCGTTTCTATTACTAAAATGTTTGAAAATGTATTTTGTTCGCAATTGCCTGTAATTGGGACACCACATTCAGAAGTGCATTTCTGTTTCTACTGTTGGGCAGAAGGGGCATGTTGTTATAGCTTGATTATCTATATATTTTTTATTGCCATGCAGTTCGTTTATTCCTAACCGTAATCTTGTCAATGCTTTTCTAAACTTCGCGATTGTGATTGCGCGAAAGTATTCTTCAGTTTGGTGAATAGTTTTAAATGTATGGTATGTTGTAAATCGTTCACTATTCGCTATTTTGTTATGCCAGTTCTGTTTGTAACAATCTATGATTCTTTGTTTTAGTGTTATGATAAATCTTTGCTCGTTTTGTACGCCTTCATTCAACCAGACTTCAGAGAAGCCATACATATCCAAACAGCGTTTAATTTCCAGCGCCCAGTTCTGTGGTTTGTCAATTTCTGTTTTTTCTCTTTCATATGCTTGTCTAGGTATCCTGTCTGGAGTCATCTTCATTATTTTGAACCAATATCTGATTGCTTTTATTGAACTATCTATACTCATCGGATATCTTCCTAGTTCTCCGTATACTAAGTTGTTTGGCGTTTTTCTCCCTACCCCCATGTATCTTTTACATGCGAATAAATGTATATTTTCCACCGCTGAATAACGAGTCAAACCCCATACTTCTGCTGCGTACAGTAGCAGTGACTTGACCTGTGTATCAAATAGCTTAAAAAATATATTTATATCTAAGTGTCCTAAACTATACATTGTTTTCATTATTTCACCTATTTTCCCTTTCGCCCTTCCTGCATATTCTGAAAGTGAAATATCTACTGAGAGTTTAGTCATTAGAGTAAAACCTAAATATTTGTAGCTATTTACTACCTCAATTTCTTCCCCTTTGTAATTCCATTTTTCTAGTCTGCCAAGGTATCCTCCTTTTCTAAAGACCATGATTTTTGTTTTTTGGAGATTAACCTTTAGTCCAATGCGGTCCGAGGCTTCCTGTAGGTTCTTAATTTGGTTTTGCAGACCTGCTGGTGTTCTTGATATTAAAGCTATGTCATCAGCGAATAGAAGTGAAAATATTTCTGCCTTTCCGGGTAAGAATTGATATCCGTGTCTTCCTTTAGCTGTGACATTGTCTGCAACTTCTGTAATTAGTAATGAAAAGATTAGGGGGGACAGTAAGCACCCTTGTTTCACTCCTGTGTGACATTCAAAGAATTCTGTTAGTTCAGTTCCATGTCTTACACATGCTTGTACTGTTTTATAGATAGCTTTTAGCATGTTAAGCATCTTCGTAGATATTTTGTGTTTCTGTAGGATTTCCCAGAGTTTTTCTCTATTTACTGTGTCAAACGCTTTCTGATAATCAATGAAGGCTACATACAATTTACTTCTCCTTCTGCCGTATAGGCAGTTACTTATCATGGATGTTAGTGTGAAGATATGATCTACTGTTGAAAAATCTTTCCTGAAGCCTGCCTGTTCTTTGCTAATTTTATTTTCTGCTTCTGCCCAATCATATAGTCTTCTATTTAATATTGCTGTGTAGATCTTGCTTATGATGCATAATAAGGATATTCCTCTATAATTTCCTGGATTCTGTCTATCTCCTTTCTTGTGTAGTGGTATAATCACCGCCCTTGACCATTCTATGGGGAAGTAGCTATCTTGGTATAACTTGTTGAATAATTTCGTTAAGAATGGCACTATATTTTGTCCTATGGTTTTAAGAAATTCAGGAGGGATTTCATCAATACCTGGTGATTTGCCTTTTTTTAATTTTTCTGTAGCTGATCTTACTGAGAGAGAGAGAGAGAGAGAGAGAGAGAGAGAGAGAGAGAGAGAGAGAAGAGAGAGAGAGATAGAGAGAGATCACACGATCACACGTGTATATATATATATATATATATATATATATATATATATATATATATATATATATATATATATATATAAGCTACAGGACATTCAAAACAACACACCAGCTAGAACAGTATGTCGAAGACATAACAATTTCGAAGTTTAAAAGAGCACTAGTTAAATTTAGACTCGGCATAAGCGAAATAAATATAAATAAGAAATATATAGATAAGACAGCAAAAACAACATGCCCCTTTTGTCCTAACGAAGAACCCGAACTACATATCTTAATAAGATGTCCCAAATATAAGCAACCAAGGGAGAAGTATCTACAGAAACATTTTAAGAACCTACCTAACAAAACTCTACAAGGAATACTGCAACAAACTAAGACAGAAATTATCAGAGACGTTGCCATGTACATCTATTACGCAATGCGCATTAGGGAAGACTTATTAAGTAATAAATAAAATATGGACGCAATTCTAAAAGAAAGCTATTCAGAAGTAGAGTTCTCATTAATTAGTAAGTAGAAATGCTTAATATAAGCTTGTTACACAAACTAATACAAACTAAAGCACAAGAAGATACAATCGAAACATTATTATAGGTAACAGCATAGTAAGATACGTATATAGGTAATAGCATAGCGGATACGTAAACACACAACCCAAAGCCAAGACAGCAACCAGAAGATGTGAAGGCCAATTCGACTAAGCGGGGACCCCCTTTTCTTTTCTTCTCAAGAGAAAGAGCTAGTATCTATAAATAACATTTGTCACCCCGCAATCCGGTAACACAATATGAATGCACATACGATACATGATAGACAGACGAATATACAGGGACATAGTAAATCAGGATGGACTCAGAGTTGATCATACCCAAGAGCATAGGCCAGAGTAATAGAGATATACTGGCCCAGGTTTATAGGCCAAGGGAAGCAAATTTTGTGTCCGATTTTGATCTTGATGTTGATTTCGATTTCGATTTTGATTTTGATTGATGTTTGATGTTCGATGTTCTAATTCCTGGGTGTTTTTTGTCTTATTTCTTGATTTTTGACCTATGGGTACGAAGGAAAGAGAGGAGTATTAATTTAAAAAGGCTTTGACAGAAAGCATGTATGACGTTTAAACCTATCTTTTGTTTTTGAGCATTGATTTTTGATTATTGATTTTAGACTATTGACTAGAATTTCTATCAAATATTGTTCGAATAACTATCGATGGCTAACTACCGATTGAACTATTGATTATGGATTATTGACTACTGATTATTGATTATCGGTTATATTGTAGATATGTATATATGTCCCATCTTGTCTTGTAACTCCATTTACGTATGGGCTGGTGGCCTCGTAAATCAACATCGAGAGGGAGAGAGAGAAGAGAGAGAGAGAGAGAGGAGAGAGAGAGAGAGAGAGAGACATATGGATATATATATATATAGAGAGAGAGAGAGAGAGAGAGAGAGATGAGTGGGGATATATATATATATATATATATAATATACTATCACGTGTGTATCTGTATCTCTCTCTCTCTCTCTCTCTCTCTCTATATATATATATATATATAATATATATATATATATATATATATATATATACATATATATATATATACAGTTTAAAAAATTAAAAAATGGAAGTATAAAAACCACCCTACAAATCTGTTTCGAGCGGGAGCTCTCTTCAGGGTATGAAGAGAGCTCCCGCTCGAAACAGATTTGTAGGGTGGTTTTTATACTTCCATTTTTAAATTTTTTAAACTGTTGTGTCGCTCCCAATTCTTGGTTGAGCATTTTTTAGAAAACTGAGAGGTCTTTTAACCTTAATTATTATTATATATATATATATATATATATATATATATATATATATATATATATATATATATATAACAGCACTGTTTGAGTGGCTACAATTTTGCCACACATAAAAATGCACAAACTACTTACTTCCTCGCCACCTCTCAACCCCACCCCACCCTATCCCCCGTTTCCAGCCCCCCCCCCCCCTCCTTTCATTCTACCCTTCCTAAAAAGCCGCCTCTGTCCACCCATCTCCACTCTCCAAGAAAACATGTAGCTTCACTTTTTGTCCTTTGGGTTTGACTGTATGTCCCAGTCATGATAAAGTATAAAAGAGACCAAGAAAAACGTTCGTAATATTTGGAAGAAAAAAAAAGGGAGGGGGGGGGGGGGGGGGGATAGAAAGAAAGATATATTCCACTAAGTTTGTCCTGTACATAACACGATTTTTCGCTCCCCCAAATTCAATCGGGGATTAAAAAAAAAAAAAAGAAAAAAAAACCGCATTGGAAGAACGCGCAGTTCTGCTGTACCAACATGGACCTCCTAACCTTCCTGTGTCCGTTGCCATCTGTCATTCTCATCCTCCTTTCAAACACGTCAGTTACATCTCTTCAACCAGTCCTTCACCTAATGCTCCCCCATTCCAAAGGCCGATCGTAGACGTGGATATTATTAGTGAAGTGATTACGTTAGAAAACTATCCGCTGACAATTCTGAAAGTTAAAGAGATTAACATTTTTTCATCTGATCTGAGATTTTACAGAAGAATTTTTTTTTCTTCAAAATTTGTGGTGTGTTTGTAGAAGGTGTGTTTTCAAGTGTTATGTGAATAAGGTGGTTTGTCGGATTGGTTTTTTGTTTGTTTGTTTGTTTTTATGTCTTTTGTTTTTTGTTTTTGTTTGTGTGTGTGTGTGTGTGTGTGTGTGTTGTGTGTTGTTTATGTTTGTGCTTTTTGATATGACTTGTGAGTGCCGGGGACAGCCCTGGAACGCTCGTTTGCGGTCAGCTGAGCTATGAGCAATGTCACCTTACCCTTACCGCTGACTATTCTGGTCTACCGATAGTCATTTGTCGTACACGATGCATGTCGCTGAAACTGCCTGTCGATTAGGTCCTTATGTGGCAAGTGTCGTCAGAGTTATCTTCTCCTGGCAAAGAGGTTGCTTCTAGTTCAGACTCGGACACACAAAAAAAGCTGCCCACACATCATGGCGTCATTGCCGTGGGAATTCCGGACAGACAGAATACATAGAAAACAAATCATGACTAAAGACGGCGAAATAGTTTTGATTCACACTGTACCATATCAAAACAAAAATACAAAATTGATTTTTTTTTAAAGATAAATGAAAAAAGCATTGCTGCGATTGAGATTCAATCTCGCAGCACGTTCTTCATAATAGTATGGAAGTCCGATACCTTACCCACAACGCTAACGAGACCCTTGCATAAAGTCACAATCAAAATCATATAAACAATAAAGTGTCTGGGCTACGACACCTAAAGAAAAAGTGATAAGAGAAACGGAGGAAGTCATTGCAACAGGCTGTTAATAGAAGCTATGTGAGCCACTATTCGCGACACGCAAAGCATGTCGGGAGTACAATGCAAATGACCAATCCGCCAGTCTCCACTCTATACTCCAGTTCTCCCTCGCCTGCTCTTGACTCTCAATTGAGTACATGCTTGCTTGCGCGGTCAAGCATTACGTTTACACCACAAGAAACAACCCCCCCCCCCCCCCCCCCGCCCCCCCCAAAAAAAAAACAACAACAACAAACAAACAAAAAACAAAAAACAAAAACAAAAAAAACCCAAACAAACAACAAACAACATCTATAGCAAGTGAAAGAAAAGGGAGATAACTGCTCTCTTTCTCCTCATTTCTGTTGTACTATATTCTGCGTTGCTCTGGTTTGTAGCTTCTTAAATCAACACCATAACCTTAAATCATATTATATCAGAAACGACCGTTAATCGCCTGGCTCTGCAGATATGGTCCAGCACACGTATGTGGACTAGACGGTACGCACTCAGAACTGACGTTATTTCCTTTCACTTTTCTACGGAACTGGCCAGATTTTCCATCAGGCAGGTCCATTTGTGGTATTGTTATATTGCCGTGTTGTAGATTAATGGGCAGGAGGTGGGGGTGGTGGGATGGGGGTGGGGTGTGTGTGTGTGTGGAGAAAGCAGGATCGGGAGATGAAGGGACTACTGGAGGGAAGAGGTGTGGGTT
>CM065725.1:46160069-46162569 GCA_033310375.1 Conus canariensis
ACACCCCGCTCCCTCCCCCCCCTCCCCTCCCCTCCTCTTCTTCCGCCTCCTCTCAGTCGGTGAAGAGAATGAAGAATCACATCATAACACTAACGTTGTAGCTAGTCGCCGTGGTGCAATCGTTAGACTTGCGGAAGGTTGTGGGTTCAATTCTCTTTACACGCATGGTTTGTGAGATTTTTTTTGGCTACAGTGCGGAATTCAGTGTGTTATTTATGGGCTCAAATGCGAACACTGGAACTACGTAGTCAATGAATATTTCTCAGGATTTGGTATGATGCGTGTAAGCAGTCTTTTATTGGTAATACATACGAATCAGGGTAATTGAATATGACAAATGTTGAAGTTTGTTGGATCAATTGAAAAAGCTTGTATGAAATTTTGCATATCTGCTGACAGTCAACCATAGCCCTAACCCCAACCTGTCCCTAACCCTGAGCCTAATCTCATCTAACCCTAAACCTGAACTTTAACCATTACTGAAACCTAAAATTAACAGAATTTTCTATTTAAAAAAAAGCGTCCAGCATTTTATGATGCTCGTACAAGTACACTTCCTTGATCAGGTCATTCACGTTTCCAACAAACTTGGAGATTGTTTTGCCAGCCGCCGTGGCAAAGTGGTTAACCTTGCGGACTCCCGGCTGGGAGGTCGTAGATTCGAAGATTCGATTCCCATCAGAGCCATTTATTTGAGGGATTTTTCTGCCCCGACCGGCTCCTATTCAGAGCTGAATTTGCGATGGGCATGACTGGAAAGACTGGGACCGTTATAGTCCAGTTTCATCCACTTTATGGATGCGTCTCTGACAGTGTCTCTCAAATTTCCTGATCAACACTGCAGGGATCTGTATCTCTCGGGCCTGATTGACGCCGAGATATATCATAAATGTAAGTGTAGAGTGCAACTTTGTCATGCAGTCTCAGACTAGTATGGAAATCTGTAGCATCATCTCCGTCACCCTATCGATCACAGTCTCAGATTCAGTGGCCCTTCATGCCCTGCTCTCACGGTGACCTCAGTTTTTATTGCCTCTCCACGTCTATGGTCTTGGAGTAGACTGCCACAAAAACAAGTGACAGATGAGCGACGTGAATGAATCCGACACACTAAAAGCGATTGACTTACATTCTTTTTTGCAAAATGGCTGACATTTTGTCACTGTTGGGTAAAATGATATAGTTTTAAAAATACAAACAAAATAGAGACATATACAGTTTCATACATAAAGAGAGATCAGTTAGCAAGGTGTTGTGGGCATATTTTTCTAACGTTGTCAAGCAAGACACAATTTAGTAATTGAAATTCAATTTTGAATGACGTCAACAAAGTCAAGGCTCAAGGACTTGGATGCCCTTCAAATAGCATGCACATTAAGTCAGCCATAATCTACAGGACTACGTTCAAAGGTCATTGTGTTAAAAAAAACAATTTCGTAAATACTCAAATGGACAATTTAAAGGAATCTGAACAATGAAGTTCCATCTTTCTGAAGGCAAGCCAACAGTGAACACAATAACAAGACAATGTCGTAAATGGTGAAGTCTTTGTTACAGGCGGAAAAGGATATATTATTTTCACGAAATGACAATTTTCAGTGATGTAGATTTGCCGTGATGTAACGTGAGAGAACGTTTTTCCGAAGCTTCTGTGGTCCATCTGTAAATACATATCATCGATAAACCTTCAAATCCTTTCAGGTAGTCATTTAACAAGCAATTCTGAAGCTATGCATACTAGAAAATGGCCCAGTTTAGCCAAAAATACTTCCATACAGCGTTACGTCTGATTTTTCTAAACACTAGAACTGGAGATGATCATACACCAAATCTCAGTGACTTTTGAATTCACGGATCGTTTGGCAAAATTCTGGTCGATACGCTACGTTAAGAAATATCGGAGATATGAGCCCTGCGGCATTTCACACACACACACACACATATATATATATAGAATTATAAACAAAGCTTGTTTTTATGTCTTAGATTGAAGAAATAGGGGAAAGGTAAGCATACATATCTGCAGTGATAGATAATTCTGTCTAAACTTGCGTGGGTGAATGGGGAATAATATATGCTTCTCAAAATGAGCCTTCAGCAAACTTAAAGACTCCAATGGGAGAAAACTCATTAACATAGAACTCCTGATCAGATACCGGTATTTCGAAACCTGGTTGTTTCACCTCAGTGACCACGGAAAATGGTAACTAGATTCCTCTGTCTTCTCTGTTTTAAGCAGAATGCTATTCCAGAAAAAGGCTGGTGTGCAATACCGTAGTATGGTTGTAGAGTTTTCAGAAACCCAACCAAAGGTGCCACCTAAGAAGCAAAAGAAAATCATGAAAGAGCAAAACAAACTACATTTTCTTGTGAAAAGTAGAAAATATAAAAAGATAACCTCTTAAGACACAAGTGCTGAGGGCCAGTACTTGGAATGAATCCGCAAGGGACTGAATTACAATAAACTAATAAATTCCAAGGATAAGTAACCGAGCACCAT
>CM065725.1:46167569-46170069 GCA_033310375.1 Conus canariensis
AGAAAGAAACAATCAGCACATGAAAGGGACCCGAAGGACGAAGTCTGAGAAGATTTAAAGTATCTTAAACGACCAAGGATTCTTTAGGAGTGGGTATCTTAAGGGGAGATAATTAATACCTTTAGGAACAATAAACAATACTCGTAAATGAAAGTTTAACCTAAAAAGTGAATTAAGTTGAGATTCTATTACACAACAAATGGTAAAAATACAGTTTATATAACCACAGAAGTGGACTCAAATTTCATTTCATTTTATGGAAAATCAGAAAATAAAAGGCATTGTTTTATAATGTGTGCCCATTGATGAATAAGATTCAAAATTATATTAGAGCATTGTTTGATTTTTGGTGTTTACGGCTCTACCAGCTGAGCTATCACGGAAAATTATTGCTTTGCAACTTACTCTAGCAGGCAAATTTGACATAGGCGTAAACTATGAGAATTTTACGTCATGCAGTTATATAGTTACTGTGTGCAAGCAAAGTCAAGAATTAATGGCAGTATTCGTCCATAGTAGAGACTGCTTTGTGAAAATGTGTTTGTCTATAATACGATTGAATGAATCGCAAAAAATTGGACTGGTTCAAACCTGCAATAGGAAAGACAACGCCAAATTCAAACCAAGTAAAGTATATTTGCAGTCTTGGATCTTTGTTTTCTAGACATTCATTTAGAGCTACTTTTAGATGTAAATTCTCGATTTGCGTGTGTTGTCATTTTTAAACCGGTACGTTTTATCTCCATGGACTAAATAGAAAAGTATTTTCGAAGTGTTTTACACACTAGTAATCTGCTCTTAACGTTAGTGTTTTTTTATTTTTTAAATCGCATACAAGTAAAGGGAAAGCAAACACGCAGCGCCTGCGGACAATTCTCGGAAGTTTAGACAAGACATCTTCAGACTGAAAGGAAAGGGGTGGGAGAGACAGAAAGAAAGACAACACAAAAATGGAAAGAAAACATCTTCGAAACCCTCACATACGGAACGAAGTTTTTAACAGGGGAGGTAATCACACAGACACTTCAACCAACGCAGACCCCATAACAGGAGATAATCGACACACGCCGCCCCGCTCTGTCCCGTTCATCTTTACATTGGGAGAATGAGAAATCGACTGTTCTAAGTGTAGAAAGTGTTATCCGCACAGAGTGTCTGTGCTCCCGAGTCTGACTGGGCGATGGGCGCATTGCAGTGACGAACGCTGCACCGGTTGACTCCTCCCCCCTCTGAGGGCTGTGGGCAAGTGCTTCACATGTCCACTCAGCTGTGTTGTCCGTCCACCTCTGTCTCCTCTCCCACTGCACTGGTTTGTAAAGATTGGATATCCACTTCAGAGTAGGCTTGATCATCCAGCTACATGTTCATACTTCAGCACTATGGGAAGGGGAACCCGCCAAAGCATTAGGTACGGGAGCAATCAGTGCATACATACACGCACGCACCCCACACACACACACACACACACACGTGCGCGCGCGCGCGCGCTCATACACACGGAAAGAAAGAAAGAAGTACGCAGTGTAGTCCCATGTAAACTTATCCGGTTTCAGTTGCAGTTTGTTTTATCAAGGAGACGTCACTGCGTGGGACTAGTCCATACACGCTACACCACATCCGCAACGTTTTGAGACCACATTACGCATGATTTTAAGCTGATGGATAAATGAAATTAGCAAGTAAGATGAGAGAATTGAAGAAGAGGGTCTCGTGGCTACGACTTAGCAGATGTCCGACCTACGCATTAGCCCAATTTGCTGGTCAGACCTTGAGTGCCTACCTAACATTGTTTGATTTTTTTGTGTCTCTCTCTCTCTCTCTCTCTCTCTCTCTCTCGTTCTCGCTGTCATTCTCCCTCTTACTTCCTGACACACAGACGGACATACACGGTTAGAATGTTCAGCTGCGAAGCAGATGGGTCATGAAGCTTACCTGTGGGCGTGGATTTATACTGCTTGAAAAAAACACTTTCTGTCCACCCAGCAGTGAATGTACATCTGATATATTCAGTTGTGTGAGGTTAAAGGCTGGTGAAGAAGTGGGATGAGTTGAGCTTTCCACCATGGCGTATCTTTTAACAGTATTAAGGTCAAACCACCCTAAGACACCACATCTCACGTTGAAAACGCTTATCACCACAAAACGTGCATCACCATGGAAGTGCATATTATCATAAAGATACATCAATATAAACACATCTCAACATAAAGATACCGCTCAGTAAAGAGACATGCAGGAGACATCTCGATATAAAGACACATCTGAACTTAAGGACTCATATCTAGGCACTTAGAAATATGATGCAGAGGCCGCTGTATTGTATTGCCATCAGCAGCCTAACTTGTAAAACACACACACACACACACACACACACACACACACACACACACACACACACAACACAGAGAGAGAGAGAGAGAGAGAGAGAGAGAGAGAGCATTTACGCTCAACTAAATTGAAATAGATTCCACCAGTTGTCAGACCTTCCCACCCTCACCCC
>CM065725.1:46172569-46175069 GCA_033310375.1 Conus canariensis
ATTCAGTCTCAGGTTGTTATTGTAAAAAAAAAAAAAAAAAAAAAAAAAAAACAACAACAACAACAACAGCAACAACAACAACAACAAAACAAAACAAAAACAAAAAAGCAAAGAAATTATGGACACGGTAACATTACAAACTGTCCAAGAAAACTGAGTTATAGTAACTTATTCATCAATAACTTGCGTAAGCTTGTGGAAGAAAAGCACGTATTGACTAGGAACGTTTTCGAGACCTGCATATACATGGCTAGTTCAGTTTGACCATGACCTCAAGCACAGGCGAACACGGAGACTTTTGATAAAGAGCTTAGTTTTCAAAGGTACTTGACCCGGGATTTGAGCAATGAGAATTCGTTCAGGCATATATGGAAATACGGAAGTATTATCTCTATTCATTGTATATACAGCACTTGCCAAGAAAACTGTCATCTATCCCCTGACACTCCATAAGATTTGCATTTGGGGGTGATTTGCTGCAATGTTGTGATAGCTTCTAGTGTGAATGTTAAGCCACGAACAATGGATAGTCACTTGGGAAAGGGAATTACGTTTGTCAATCCATTATGTCTCGAACTGTGCACGCTGAGGTTTAAATTTGATTCCTTCTTCAGGGGAGAATAGTAGTAGTAGTAGTAGTAGTAGTAGGAGGAGGAGGAGGAGGAGGAGGGAGGAGGAGGAGGAGGAGGAAGAGGAGGAGGAGAACGAGGAGGAGGAGGGGAGGAGGAGGAGCAGGAGGTGGAGGAGAAGGAGTAGCAGCAGCAGCAGCAACAGTGGCAGCAGCAGCAGCAGTAGTAGGGATAGTTTGTTGTTATCGCTGTTGTTGCTTTAAGTCTTGTTCTCCAGCAGTAGCAGCGTAGCAGCAGCAGCAGTAGCAGCAGTAGTGGTAGTAGTAGTAGTTGTAGCAGTAGTAGTAGTAATGGTGGTGGTGGTGGTGGTGGTGGTGGTGGTGTGATGGCAGTTGTAGTAGTTGTAGTTGTAGTAGTACTAGTAGTAGCAGTGGTTGTGGTGGTGGTGATGGTGGGGATGGTTGTTTTGGTGGTAGTGGTGGTGGTCGTCGTAACAGCAGTAGTAGTGGTAGTGGTGGTGGTGCTGATGGATGTGATGGTGGTAGTGGTGGTGGTCGTCGTAACAGCAGTAGTAGTGGTAGTGGTGGTGGTGCTGATGGTTGTGATGGTGTAGTGGTGGTGGTACTCGCAGTGGTGGTGGTGGTGGGGTGGTGGTGGTGTTGATGGTGGTCGTAGTAGTAATAGTGGTGGTTGGTGGTTGTGAGGGTGTTGATGGTGGTCGTAGTAAGTAATAGTGGTGGTGGTGGTGAGGGTGTTGATGGTGGTCGTAGTAGTAATATGGTGGTGATGGTGGTGGTAGTGGTGGTGGCACTACTAGTAGTGGTAGCAGTAGTAGCTGCAGCAGCAGCAGTAGCAGTAATAGTAGTAGTTAATAGGTGTAGTAGTAGTAGTAGTGGGTATCGGTAGTAAGATAGCAGTAACAACAGCAGCTGCAGCAGTAGTAATAGCAGGTGCCATCTTGTTTTTAAATCATTGTCCTGCTCGTTGTGCAGCAATAGTAGTAGCAGGTACCATCTTGTTTTTAAATCATTGTCCTGCTCGTTGTTTTGCCTGTAGCTGCAGCAATAGTAGTAGCAGGTGCCATCTAGTTTTTAAATCATTGTCCTGCTCGTTGTGCAGCAACAGTAGTAGCAGGTGCTATCTTGTTTTTAAATCATTGTCCTGCTCGTTGTGCAGCAATAGTAGTAGCAGGCGCTATCTTGTTTTTAAATCATTGTCCTGCTCGTTGTGCAGCAATAGTAGTAGCAGGTACCATCTTGTTTTTAAATCATTGTCCTGCTCGTTGTGCAGCAATAGTAGTAGCAGGTGCTATCTTGTTTTTAAATCATTGTCCTGCTCGTTGTGCAGCAATAGTAGTAGCAGGTGCTATCTTGTTTTTAAATCATTGTCCTGCTCGTTGTGCAGCAATAGTAGTAGCAGGTGCTATCTTGTTTTTAAATCATTGTCCTGCTCGTTGTTTTGCCTGTAGCTGCAGCAATAGTAGTAGCAGGCGCCATCTTGTTTTTAAATCATTGTCCTGCTCGTTGTGCAGCAATAGTAGTAGCAGGCGCCATCTTGTTTTTAAATCATTGTCCTGCTCGTTGTTTTGCCTGTAGCTGCAGCAATAGTAGTAGCAGGCGCCATCTTGTTTTTAAATCATTGTCCTGCTCGTTGTGCAGCAATAGTAGTAGCAGGCGCCATCTTGTTTTTAAATCATTGTCCTGCTCGTTGTGCAGCAATAGTAGTAGCAGGCGCCATCTTGTTTTTAAATCATTGTCCTGCTCGTTGTGCAGCAATAGTAATAGCAGGTGCTATCTAGTTTTTAAATCATTGTCCTGTTCGTTGTTTTGCCTGTAGCTGCAGCAATAGTAGTAGCAGGCGCCATCTTGTTTTTCATCATTGTCCTGCTCGTTGTGCAGCAATAGTAGTAGCAGGTGCCATCTTGTTTTTAA
>CM065725.1:46212569-46232569 GCA_033310375.1 Conus canariensis
AGAAAACGATGACTTATAAACACAAACCAGCAGACTGGTTTCACGGCAATAAAAAAAAGAAGAAATAATTCATCCAGACAAGACGAATAGATTATTTACAGGCTTGTCATACACATAATGCACAGTCTGTGTATAACGGTGACTAATCCTCACTGATCCACGGACATCACCCCAAGCAGTCTGGGGAAGCAACTGTCAGCATTACACAATCAGCATCACGATGTAGAAGCCTTCAGATCGTAGCATAACACACTGCATTGCGGGTCACTTTGCGTGGAACAACAGAACGTCAGAACAAGGTGAAGACTCCAGGCTGCATGGCCAGGCAGAGAGACTCCGTCCTTCACCAACGTTACATGCTCTGTCTTCTCCTCCCTTGTCATATCCTGAAAAAAAAATCAGTAAAAAGTGAAACCAAACATAACAGCCTCATTCAGAGTGTACTAAGTTTGAAATTCTACAACACGTTGGCAGAGTAAAGTAGACGGAATTTTAATTTAAATGAGGTCAACGACATTTAATAATTTAGACAATAAGTCGCAAATGCGCAAACTCTTGTTCTGTTTTTAAGGCAATGGTATAAACCAATACCACAAATACACTAACTCCTGTTCTGTATATGAAGCAATGTCAGTGACGTTACCCATCATCATGCTCAAAAGTAAGTAAAAGACACACAACAAACAAGGCAGGAAAGTTCTCCCAGAGAGGAAACCTCCCGCCAATTTACCTCCCCTCACCGATACGTGCACACAGCAACAATAAAGAATATGGGTAAACCACAAAATAAGCGTTTACTGAAGACAAGCATAGCCTTCTGATATTAAACAAGGCACCCAAACTTCACAGGCACTCGTAAACACACTGAGATTTTGCTTAGTGTGGCTGGTGCCCAAAGGGAATCATCAACATACCCAAGGGAGTTAGATGGTAGCCTAAATGATAAACAAGTGTAAGACCTTTTGCTTCAATACTTACGCAATGACACATGCACATTCCACATTAAGAGAGAACTTTAGAAAACAATGTCTGGTGGTATTGTCTGATTTGTGTGAATATTGTGACACTTTTCAAACAGTTAGCTTTTTTAGACCAGCGAAGGATATTTTCAGGTCATAAATAATTCCGCTACCTACCAAAACACGCAAGCAACAACCATCTGGGATGTTACCAACAAAAATTCACGTGTCCCCGTTTTAATTTCACACACTGAGATCCATCTCTCTCCGACTTTCTTGTCAACTTCATTTCAGACCGTCTCCTAGTTTCCATCAGACATTTCCAAAGTGTCACGTCACGTGACCCTGGAAACAACACGTGATCACAGATAGCGTCGCCTGACATCTTTCTCTGTGAGCTTTTAGCCCAATTTCTACCATTGATCCGATCAATGCCACACGCACTCTTTCTTGATAGGTACTACTTTCTCCCCCCTCCCCCCGCCCCCCCTCCCCCCTCGTCTCCCTTCGCTCTTTTTGTGTCGGACAATCATGGCGCTTTATCTCGTGTCGCAGGACGAGATCTGTAAGAGCGGAAGTGGGGCTGACGGGTTGTGGTCTGCGAGTTAAGGAGAATCGGTATCTGACAAAGCATCAGATAGTCCATCCTGATTGTGCCTTCAGTGATCTTGTTGGACTAATGATGTATTGTAGGATAGAGCTCTGTCTGGGGGGTTTGTACGATATTGTTAGGTCTGTTTAATAATAGCGAGGGACTTGTGTGCACCGCATCTCTAGTGATTTCAGAACGCGTTTAAAAAAAAAAAAAAAAAAAAAAAAAAACCTTTAACGTTCAAACACCATTCAATACTCACACGCAAGCATCGACATTCCCCATTTCCGTTCATCTCATCGTTCCGCTCAGCCCCAATCCCACTCCGCCCATGCACATAAACCCCACACACAACACACACACACACACACACACACACAACACACAACACACACACACACACACACAACACACACACACACACACACACACACACACAACACACACACACACACACACAACACACACACACACACACACAACACAACACACACACACACACACACATCACAACACACACACACACACACACACACACACACACACACATGCTCTTTTTGCCGGGATGGGGGGAGGAGCGGGGACTTATGTTTATGAAAACAACATTGTAGACAGGAAGTCAAATCAAGCAACAAAAAAGGGAACACACACACACACACACACACACACACACACACACACACACACACCACGCACCACACACGCACGCACGCACCACACACACACACACACACACACACACACACACACACACACACACACACACACACACTAAAGAAATGAATTATACAAAGCAAAAAGAAAAAAAAAAAAGAAAGGGTGGGGTGGGGAGGTGGGCGCAAAAACAACAACAACCAAACAGTCCCACAAAATAAAAGGAACAAACAACGTGTAGAAAAGCAATCATCAATCAAACAAGAAGCATCTGCATATGCCTTGTTTTAGAACGGCTTGAAAACGACAACAAACTAGAAGAGAAAAGATGAAAAGTGAGGCGACCGCAGGCGGAAACTGGGACAAAGACAAAAAAAAAAAAAAAAAAAAAAAAAAAAAAAAAAAGAGTGACTGAGCCGACAAACAAAGGAACAAACAAATTACAAAAAAAGGCGCAACTCATTTCGACCTATGGGGTCTTCTTCAGGCAAACAACCTTCAAACAACTGAAAGAACGGACGAACGAAGATCTCTTATCTGAAAAATGAGGAAAATCAGGGATTTTTTTTTTTTTTTTTTTTTTTTTTTTAATTTTCGTTTTGTTAGCCTGAAAAATAAAGCATTTAAGAAGACACGAGAAATCTATAATTCCATCACTTGTCATTTTCTGAGGCAGTTTGTAGTCACGGTGAGTGGTTGAGAAAGACGGTTTGGAATTTAAGGATTTGTTTTCGCTGCCTTAATCGATCTTTTACCAAATGTTCCCTTTTTTTTTTCCTCACTTAGACTCACATGTGTAATAAAACTGAGTATACGTAATCACCCAGGTGTTCGGTGTTGTGTGTGTGTGTGTGTGTGTGTGTGTGTGTGTTGTGTGTGTGTGTGTGTTGTTGTGGTGTGTGTGTGCACGCGCGCACGCGCACGCGAGACATAAAACACATTTTAATAATAGATTGAAAAGTGACTCACAGGAAATAGCAAACGTTTGAGCCATAAATCTTTCGCCAATGGTGACAAAGATTTTGTGACGCGAAGCGTGTGTTCTTTCTTTCCTGGGGATTATCCTTTTAACCCATTTCGTGTTTTACTTCTCCTGACTCTTCACCGTCTGAACATGTAGTTCGTTACCATGGTAAGAAAAGAACTTTAAAAATGAGTCCAGCTGAAGATATAACGAATCGCACAGAAACTTGTCTACACAACATTTTGGAGGGGAAAAAAAAAGATAGAAAGGGAAGGGGGGGGGGGGGGGGGTGGAGGGCAGGGGGAGTGAAGTTTTGTTCTCTTTGGCCTTTTTTTTTTTTTTTTTTCATCTGACGTGATACATCGTTGCATTTATTGACTCGGCATGATTGCGATTCTGATCCCCGTGCCCTTGCAAGAGAGAATCCTGACATCAAACAGTGAAACGGATTTCATGCTAGCCTCCCTCTGGTCTGTTTCCTGCACAATTCTGACTTCTGTCAATCAAGGCCTCCACCACAGAGAGGGATGTTGTCACTGGCGTCTGTCGGTCTCTCTGCCAGCGAGATGTCGCAGACACAAATCCACCATAGAAACTGGAATATACCTCTTGCACGAACGTATTAACTACAGTTTGGCGGATTCATGCCAAAGAGTGAAACCGACAGTCATTCCGTCAATTTAGGCAAAAACTACTGCTTTGGTTATAACGCGATTCCGAGGAAAGATGACATATCGCTTCGGGACGAACCAGGTACAATTTGGTGTAGATCCATTGTGCGGATTCGTATTGCAAATCTATGGCGCGCATCGATTGTGCAGATCTATGATCCGGATCCGTTGTGCGAATTTATGGTGTAGGATCTATGGTGTAGAACCACATTGCAGATCCATGGGGCAGATCTAGGGTGAAAATCCATTGTTCAGATCCGTACTACAGATTATTGGCACAGATCCATAGTGCGAATCCACAGTACAGATCCATGGTACAGATCCATTGCTCAGATCCATAGAACAGATCCATGGTAAATACCCACGGTGCAGATTCAGGGTGTGGATCTTTACTGCCGACCTATGGTGCGGATCTATAGCGCAACTCCATGATGAATCATAGTATATATTGATGGTACAGATCTTTAGAGCAGATCCATTGTGCGAATCCATCATGCTGATACATAATGCAGAATCATAGTGCCAATTCATGACGCAAATCCTTGGTGCTGATCCATTGTATAGATCCATGTTTGGAATCCATGCTGCAAATCCATGGCACAGATCCATGGTACAGATCCATAGTAGAAAATCATGGTGCACATCCGGACCATATGGAGATCCCAGGATCCGTTTGACCTGTGGGAACACCTGTTAACACTGGAGTGTCCTTTTTGTTAAACTGATATTTGACGTGTATAGAAAGAGGCTTAAAGGTGAAAGTCCCACAGCCTAATGACCGTCGTGGCAATGAACTATCAGAGGTTTACCGTGTCTTGGGCAGGGCATCGTGGAACTCGGAGCCCTTCCCACTCCTTCCACCGCCTTTAACATTCCCTGGACTGAATCAGGTACCCATGTACTGTTGGGTGGATAGAGAGGGGTGACGTCTTCAAGTCTAAAGATCCGACTCCACGTGTGATTTGAACTCACTGCCGTCAGTTCCGAAGTCTAACGCTCTGAGCCTATGTACGTATTGTGTGTGTGTGTATGTATGTATGTATGTATGTATCTCTCTCTCTCTCTCTCTCTCTCTCTCTCTCTCTCTCTCTCTCTCTCCCCACCCCGCACACACACACTCACACACACACACACACACACACACAGCGCGGCGCGCGCGCGCGCGCGCGCGCGCGCATATATATATATATATATATATAGAGAGAGAGAGAGAGAGAGAGGAGAGACAGGTAGAGATATAGAAAAGATAGATAGATAGATAGATGAATAGATAGATAGATATAGTTACAGATATAGATATACGTGTGTCTGTGTTACACGGAGAAAACAGAGACAAAGAGAGAGAGAGAGAGAAATACATACATATATACACACATATACTCATACATATATACATACACACACACACACACGCGTGCGCGCACATACACACACACACATATAATAGATAGATAGATAGATAGATAGATAGATAGATAGACAGATATACTACATACACACATATTTCATTCCTATATAAAACAGTCTCAATGCTTGAAAGAGGCGTATGGGGAGACCAGAACCAGGTCCTCTTCTTGTGATGTTAGTTGCGGACCCATCTTTCTTTGTCAAGTAAATCTTGTCTCCCCTTCGCTACATGACCGTCAGGTGAATGGCGACTGCTCGTCCTACCAAGTATGAGCGGGTGTACCGAATTCTGACATTTATAAACAATGGAGACCAAAGACTAAATTAAATCAATTTAGTTCCTAATCAAAATCCGCTTCATCTTCAGCACAAACATGATAAGATTTGTCTTTGAAGAAGGGTGATCAAAATGGAAATCTTTATAATGATACTGTCATTACTTCATTTTCCCACTGCATCTAAAACAGTGACGTCCTCCGGTAGAAAGAAAGAATTCCTCAATATCTGAGACACAAAGTTTGGCCTCTCTCTCTCTCTCTCTCTCTCTCTCTCTCTCTCTCTCCTCTCTCTTCTCTCTCGTGTGTGTGTGTGTGTTTTGTGCGTGCGTGTGTGTGTGTGTGTGTGTGTGTGTGTGTGTGTGTGTGTGTGTGTGTGTGTAGATAGATAGACAGACAGACAGATAGATAAAGAGATAGATAGAGATAGAGGCGCGCGCGCGCGCGTGTGTGTGTGTGTGTGTGTGTGTGTGTGTGTGTGTGTGTGTGTGTGTGTGTGTTGCTGTCAATGGCAAACAAAGGAAACAAAATCGAAACAAAACCGCCTTCACTCTTCTGTTGTACGTTACAAAGCGTGACGTGGCACTTGGGAGCGTGCTGATCTGTGTGTGGAGACAGTGGCGTCAGCTGCAGCGCCTAATGCTATCGTTGTCTGACCAGCATCTCCCGAAACTTCCAGACGACGCCGCGTCCCTCAAGACAGCCAATCTCACAGATCCCCTCCAGTACATGAGATACGGCGCCAGAATTGTCAGGAGGAAAGGAGAACAGGGCCAGGGGGAAAGCGGGAGTGGGGACAGGTGGGGGAGGGGGGGAGGGGAATGGGGGTGCGGAGGAAGAGGCAGAAAGTAGTTCCTGTCAAGAAAGGTTGCGTGTGGCTGTGCTCACATCAATGGAATGAGTCGGGCTAAAGACTCAAAGAGGGGGACTTCCGGTCACAGTATTTCACGGTCACACATTGTTGCGTAGCTCAAGTGGTCTGAGACTTTGACACTTGGGATAAAACTTGATGAGGGACAGAGAAAGAGAGATGTTACTATAAAAAAAAAAAGAAAAAAAAAAAAGGGTAAATTCATGGGGGGAAAACTCTTCACAATTTTTCCTTTTCTTTCTTTCATACTTTTTTTCGGTTTTTTTTTTCTTTCCATTTTTGGTTTTGTTGACAACTAGCAGTTTAACCTGGCTTTGTCTGTTCCTCACTATGTCTCAGCTCCTCCTCCATTCTGTCCGTTTTTTGTCTCCTTCTATCCAGAATAATGCGTCACCAACACTGCCTAACCAACCCCCACCAAAGACTGACTATAAAAATACACTGATGATCAAAGGGAGGAATAACAGAGAGGGGATGAACCAACGTCTCAGTGACAGAATGCAATGACAGGATGGTGATGCGTAGCGGCAGGTGGGGAGGTCGAGAATTGTTAAGGAGAGGGGTGGGGAGGCAGAGGAGGAATGGGGGAACAGCACCATGATCGATTGGTAGCAGCAAAAGTGGACGATCAGAGGGGAGGGTGGGGAGGAGTGACGGGCTCGAGAGGTGATGGATATGACTATTTCCAAAAACCTTCAGATGTCCCCACCACTTTAACCCTCAGCCCTCGTTAAAATTGGGCGGAGGTGGGGGAAGGGTGGTTGTGGTGCAGCTGCTGAAACTCCCAATATTCTATGAACAATGATATTGCGAATACTAATGACTCCTAAAGCTGAACACTGTCCTGTGTGTTGGATGATAGACTTATTTTAATACTCACTTAACTGTGGTTGTCCTTGGTGTCATCAGTCTGGCATATTTATATCAAAATACGCAGACAGATACACAGACAGACAGACAGACAGACAGACAGAGAGAGAGAGAGAGAGAGAGAGACAGACAGACAGACAGACAGACAGACAGACAGAGGAGAGAGAGACAGAGACCGGGACAAAAAGATGTTAAAATGCTCACAGAGAGAGGGGGGAAGGTAAACGAAAGAGAGAGACAAACAGACAGACAGAGGAAAGAGAGAGATATGTTAAAGTGCTTAGAGAGAGAGAGAGAGAGACAGAGAGAGAGAGACAGAGAGAGAGAGACAGACAGACAGACAGACAGACAGACAGAGAGAGAGAGAGAGACAGAGAGAGAGAGAGAGAGAGAGCACAGACAGACAGAAAGGCAGACACACAGACAGACAGGCAGACAGAAGGGTGAACTGACCTCGCCCTTTCTGGAATTAGCATCAGAGCTGTTTTTCTTCTTCATTTCCATAAACAAGTGTCATTTCCATGAAAATTAGGTAAACGTGCGTGCACTGATGAGTTAGTTTCACACTGCACTGGCTATTAATGTGCTTGTGCGATAACTGGATGCCCAAGAACGTTTGATTTCTCTCGCGTGTTCTGTAGAGTGGAACATGTAGAAGTTGGTTTTAGTCATGAGACAGACTACTATGATTCGCTGGCTCTGAGTTTAACGCTGACGTGAAGGTAATAAATGAATGTGGAAATCACTGGTTCCACTGGCTACCTTCTGTGTTGGCACTGCTGTCTGTAGCAGTGCAGTAATTTGACTAGTTGACTTAAGGCTGATTACCATAGTTAGGAGAGTATTCGCACTTGGAAAGTTCAAGTCTGACTGAAGCTGGGTAGCGTGTTCTCAATTGCAGTCCGATTCGTGCAATCGTTTTTACGTCATGCTGTCATAAAAAAAAACTCCTCAACGAAAAAGGATGGGCATTTCATGTATGAAAATGCCTGTATTCCCCCCCCCCCCCCCCCAACTATCCACTACCCCCTTTCTCCTCCCACTTCGCTGTCCATACTACCTCTCCACGCGTCTCCCAATCTTCTCTCTCTCTCTCTCTCTCTCTCCTCTCTTCTCTCTCTCTCCTCTCTGTCTCTCTCTCTCTCTCTCTGTCTGTCTGTCTCTGTCTGTCTGTCTCTCTCTCTCTCTCTCTCTCTCTCTCTCTCTCTCTCTCTCTCTCTCTCTCTCTCTCTCTCTCTCTCTCAGAGAATGTCGTATACATGTATATATGAAGAAAGTAACTGATACAAATATAAGAACCTTAGTATGTTGAATTTTGATATTGTTAAAACAATTTATAGTAGCCTTGGGTGGCCATTTTTTCATAAAGTGTCACTTTCGTTTAGAAAGATGGTTTTCGTTATACTTTTTGTTTTATGTTAGTAACTTTGTTTGCTCGTTTGCAACATTACTCAATCATAAGGCTGATCATTCTTTTTGTGTTAAAAATGAAAATGACGCATCACCTATGTCATTAGGACTGTAAGTCAATGACATTAAAGTGTCAAAGTGTCAAAAAAAAGTCTCTCTCTCTCTCTCTCTCTCTCTCTCTCTCTCTCTCTCTCTCTCTTCCCCCCTCTCTCTCTCTCTCTCTCTCTCTCTCTCTCTCTCTCCTCTCTCTCTCTCTCTCTCTCTCTCTCAGTGGTCTGTTAAACCAGCACAGCTTGCACTGTTTTTACGTTCCCCACCAAGGTGTTTACCATGTAACTTGGCTGCCGCTGTAATAAAGGTTGCAGTCTTGGTAACACATGCGCGGTATGCAAGTTGCTTGGTGCCACTCTAGGAGACGACATGACAACCTTGTCGATTGCCTACCCACAGCATCCCACCACTGCATGCCTCCACCCTAGTAAGAAATGTCGATCACATTTACATAGCATCGATCCCCAACGTGTTACCGTTTTCACACAGTGGGATCCAGCTGTCACTTAAAACATGGAGAATGCCATTCGAAATAAAATGATCACTGCCCTGACCACCGTTTTGTTTTGTTGCGTCCTGCTTTGGAAATGTTGGCAATGGGAAGCAAGGGAAGATGGAAGAAGACAGTGTTTTCAAACGGACACTGAGGGGATAATGCTTATTGGTCTATATACCATCACCTGTTGGTCTGTCTGTTGACAAGATGCCGCAAATACAGATCAACAATGGAAACTGGAATATAGCCCTGGCACAAACATATTGAATTCTGGTGGATCCATGCCAAAGAGTGAAACTGACATTCATTCCGTAAATGTAGGCAAAAGCCATTGCTTTGATCTGCACGATACATAGTATATCCACAGTGAAGATCCATGGTCCGGATCCATTGCGCGAATGTATGGATGCAGATCTATGGAGCAGATCAACAGTGGAAATCCATGGTGCAGATTCATAATACAGATCCAACGTACGGATCCACAGTAAAGATTCATGTATGTGTTTCCACCATGCAGATCCATGGTGAAAATCCATTGTTCAGATCCCGTAGTACAGATGCATGGTACGGATCTATGGATCAGATCCATGGTGGATCCACAGTGCGGATCCATGGTAAGATCCATAGTACAGATCCATTATCCAGATCCATAGTGCAGATCCATGGTGCAGATATATACTGCTGATCCATGGTGCAGATATGTACTGCTGATCCATGGTACAGATCCATAGTACACATCTGCGATGCACCATAGAGCATATTAGTGGTGCAGATTCTTAGCAGTAGAACCATAGTGAAGATCCATGGTGCTAATCACTGCAGGCCCATAGTGCAGATTCATGATGCAGATCATGGAGCAGATCCATGTTTTGGATCCTTAGTAGAAATCTTGGTACAGATCCATGGTATAGATCCATAGTAGAAACCTATGGTGCAGATCAGGATCATATGGTGCATCCATGATCCGTTTGATCTGCGGGGACATCTGTAAACTTTGGAGTGTCCTTCTTTTGGTCAGAACGATGCCGCACTTTTATAGAAATGAGCTTAAATGTTAAAGTCCCACAACCTAATGGACGTCATGGCAGTGGACTGTTAGAGGTTTACCGTGTCTTGGGCATGGCACCATGGAAAGCAGAGCCATTCCCATTCCTTCCGCCACCTTTAACCTTCCCTGGTTTGAATCAGGTTCCCATTTACTGCTGAGTGGATGGAGAGGGTTTACATTTCTATTTTCCAACATCTGAAAAACACAGTATGGATTTAACTCTTATAGAGGTGTGTGTGTGTGTGTGTGTGTGTGTGTGTGTGTGTGTGTGTGTGTGTGTGTGTGTGTGTCCGTGCGTGCGTGCGTGTGTGTGTGTGTGCGTGTGTGTGTGTGTGTGTGTGTGTATGTGTGTGGTGCGCGCGTGTGTGTGCGTGCATGCGCGCACTCGTGTGTTGTGTGTGTGTGTGTGCGCGCGCGCGCGCGCGGCAGGCGCGCGCGCGTGTGTGTCGTGTGTCTGTGTCTCGTGTCAGTGGCAATTGAAGGGAACATACTTCAGAGAAAACCGCCTTCACTCTTCTGTTGTACGTTACAAAGCGTGACGTGGCACTTGGGAGCGTGCTGATCTGTGTGTGGAGACAGTGGCGTCAGCTGCAGCGCCTAATGCTATCGTTGTCTGACTAGCATCTCCCGAAACTTCTAGACGACGCCGCGTCCCTCAAGACAGCCAATCTCACAGATCCCCTCCAGTACATGAGATACGGCGCCAGAATTGTCAGGGAGGAAAGGAGAACAGGGCCAGGGGGGAAAGCGGGAGTGGGGACAGGGGAAAGGGGGACGGGGGAAGGGGTAGAAAGTAGTTCCTTTCAAGAAAGGTGGTGTGTGGCTCAGATCAATGGAATGATTTGGGACAAAGGCCCAAAGACGGGAACTTCCGGTGGTCCAACACTGCGGTCATGCGCTGATGCTCATTTCGACTTTGAATATAACTGATGAGGAACAGAAAAAGATGTAATTAACAACGCTCAGTTCAGGAAAAAAAAATTCTCCATGTTTCCCCTTTACTTTTCTTTTCGTGTGTGTGTGTGTGTGTATATATATATATATATATATATATATATATATATATATATGCGTGTGGTGTGTGTGTGTGTGTGTGTGTGTGTGTGTGTGTGTGTGTGTCTTTCTTTTACAACCAGCAGTTTTACCCACCTTCGCCCAATCCGAACCCTGCTTACTGCACCTCCCCTCCTTCCTTCTGTTTTTTTTTTCTCCCTCCCTCCATAATACTGCAGCATCAGCACTGGCCTCACCAGCTCCCACCAAACACTATAAACTGATGATCAAAGGGAGGGAATAGGAGAGGGGATGAACCAACGACTCAGTGACAGTGTGCAGTGACAGATGAGGGAGAGAAAGGGCAGTTGGGGAGATCGAGAAGAGTTAAGGGGAGGGAGGGGGTGGGGGTGGGGGTAGCGACGGAGGGGCAATGGGGGAACATCACAACAGCGAAACTGGACAACTAGAGGAGTGGGGGTGGGGGGGGGGGAGGGATGATGAGGAATGAGATGTGATGGGCATGATTACCCTCAAAATTTCAGTGGCCCCACTCTTTCCAACAGCTACCACCCATCAAAGCTGGGGATGCGGGGACAGGAGGATGCTGCGGCCTGAAACTCGTGATGCTTTATGAACAATGTCACTGCGAATACTTATTTCTTCTAGAAATGAAAAAATTGTCCGTTTGTTGGATGACGAAACTTTTTACAAACAAACTTGAAAAGAAGATTTACTATTCCGCTGAAAGAAAAAGACAAACAAATTACAAGACAAAACGCGATGCTTTTCGACCTCTTTGGTCTTCTTCAGTTCATATTGAATATCTAGTTTATGGTGGTAATCCTTGGTGGCATATTTGTATGAAAATGTTCAGAGATGAGAGGGAAGGAGAGGAGAGGAAGAGAGAGAAGAGAGAAGAGAGAGAGAGAGAGAGAGAGAGAGAGAGAGAGAGAGAGAGGAAGAGAGGATGAGAGAGATGAGAGAGAGAGAGAGAGGAGAGATAGAGTCTGAACTGGTTCTTTCTGGATTAAGTCTAGAGTTGTTTTTCTTTCGTATTTCCATGAATAAGCGTTATTTTCTTAAAACTTAGGTAAATGACTATGCATTGGTGAGCTTATTTTACACTGGACTGACCATTAACGTGTTCGTGTGATAAACTGGATGCCGACCAAAGTTTCAGTTTCTTTGCATGTATATCAAGTGGAGAATGTAGAAGTAGGCTGAGTCATGAGACAGGCCAATATAATTCGGAGGCTCAGACTTTGACCTTGACCCGAATATAATTAATGTATAAATCACCGGTTCCACTGGCGGGCCTCTGTATCAGGACTGACGTCTGCAGTAGCCCAGTGATTCGACTGATTGATTAAGGTTAATTACTCTAGTTTGGACATTGTACACGGTTGGAAAATTCAAGTCTGACCTAAGGTGAGTAGCGAAGATCACGTGTCCTTCATTGCAGACCAATACGTGAAGCCGTTTTGACGTCATGCTGTCATTGAAAAAAATTCCCTATATACGGAACTGAAAAGGATGGCATTTTATGTACAAGATATCCGTTATACCCCTTCTCCTCCGTATCCCTACCCCTTCACTTCTGTACCCCTCCAACCACCCATCACCCCCCTCCGCTTTCCATGCCATCTTTCCACGCCTCTCTCTCTCTCTCTCTCTCTCTCTCTCTCTCTCTCTCTCTCTCTCTCTCTCTCTCTCTCTCTCTCTCTCAGTGGTCTGTTCAAGCAGCACAACTTGTACTGTTTCTACGTTCCCTATCAAAGACAAGGTGTAGTCTTGGTGATACATGCACGGTATGCAAGCTGTCAGATGCCACTCCAACAGACGACATGACAACCCTGGCGATTGCCTGCCCACGGCACCCCACCACTGGACGCTCCTACCCCAATAAGAAATGAGGATCACATTTACATAGAATCGATCCCCAATGCTTTACCGTTTCCACACAGTGTGATCCAACTCTCATCAGAAACACGGAGAATCCTTCGAAATATATGATCACTGTCCTGACCACCGTTTGGCATGGTTGTACCCTGCTTTGGATATGTTGGGAAGCAAGAACAAGCAGGGTTAATCTAGCTGTCCTGGTATGACAGGGGTGTAGGGAGACATCTGTTATCTAGTAGTCCTGGTATGATTGGGGTGTAGGAAGACATCTGTTATCTAGCTGTCCTGGTATGACGGGGTGTAGGGAGACATCTGTTATCTAGCTGTCCTCGTATGACGGGGTGTAGGGAGACATCTGTTATCTAGCTGTCCTGGTATGACGGGGTGTAGGGAGACATCTGTTATCTAGTAGTCCTGGTATGACGGGGTGTAGGGAGACATCTGTTATCTAGTAGTCCTGGTATGACGGGGTGTGGGGAGACATCTGTTATCTAGTAGTCCTGATATGACAGGGTGTAGGTAGACATCTGTTATCTAGTAGTCTGATATGACGGGGTGTAGGGATACATCTGTTATCTAGTAGTCCTGATATGACAGGGTGTAGGTAGACATCTGTTATCTAGTAGTCCTGGTATGATTGGGATGTAGGGAGACATCTGTTCTCTAGTAGTCCTGGTATGACGGGGTGTAGGGAGACATCTGTTATCTAGTAGTCCTGGTATGACGGGGTGTAGGGAGACATCTGTTATCTAGCTGTCCTGGTATGACGGGGTATAGGGAGACATCTGTTATCTAGTAGCCCTGGTATGACGGGGTGTAGGGAGACATCTGTTACCTAGTAGTCCTGGTATGACGGGGCGTAAGGAGACATCTGTTACCTATTAGTCCAAATATGACGGGCTGCTGGGGGATATCTTGTTATCTATAACTCTTGGTCTGACAGGGTGTAGAGAGACATCTGCTATGTATTAGTCCTGATATGACAGGGGTGTTGGGAGACATCTGTTATTTATTACTCTTAGTCTGACTGGGTATAGAGAGACATCTGCTGTGTATTAGTCCTGATATGACGGGGTGTAGGGAGACATCTATTATCCGTTAGTCCTGATATGACGGGGTGCAGGGAGACATCTATTATCTGTTGGCCCTGATATGACGGGGTGTAGGGAGACATCTATTATCCGTTAGTCCTGATATGACAGGGTGTAGGGAGACATCTATTATCTGTTGGCCCTGATATGACGGGTGTTGGGAGACATCTGTTATCCGTTAGTCCTGATATGACGGGGTGTAGGGAGACATCTATTATCTGTTGGCCCTGATATGACGGGTGTTGGGAGACATCTGTTATCCGTTAGTCCTGATATGACGGGGTGTAGGGAGACATCTATTATCTGTTGGCCCTGATATGACGGGTGTTGGGAGACATGTTATCTGTTAGTCCTGATATGACAGGGTTTTGGGGGACATCTGTTTTCCGTTGGTCCTGATATGACAGGGTGTTGGGAGACATCTGTTATCCGTTAGTCCTGATATGACGGAGTGTAGGGAGACATCTATCATCTGTTGGCCCTGATATGACGGGGTGTAGGGAGACATCTGTTACCTGTTGGTCCTGATATGATGGGGTGTAGGGAGACATCTGTTAACTGTTAGTCCTGATATGATGGGGTGTAGGGAGACATCTGTTATCTGTTGGTCCTGATATGACGGGGTGTAGGGAGACATATGTTATCTGTTGGTCCTGATGTGACAGGGTGTAGGGAGACATCTGTTATCTAGTAGTACTGATATGGCGGGGTGTAGGGAGACATCTGTTATCTGTTAGTCCTGATATGACGGGGTGTAGGGAGACATCTGTTATCTGTTAGTCCTGATATGACGGGGTTTTGGGATACATTTGTTCTCTGATTGTTAGCCCTGATAATTATTAGCCCTGGTTATAAGGAAAGAATGTTGTTACTATATTGTTAACTCAGATAAGAAGAGGTTATAGAGACATCTATTGTCAGATCGTTAGCCCTGACGTGAATGGGTGTTGGGGGATGTTTGTAATCTCATCAGTATTCCCTGATATGAAGGAGCATTTGATGACAACTGTCACCTGACCGTTAGCTTTCTTGTGAAGGGGTGTACCGGGACATCCCATCCGAGCGTTAGCCTTGATTTGAAGGGGTGAAACATGACATGTCATTTGATCGTTAGCTTTATAACGAAGGGGTGTGTGGGAACATCCCATCTGATCATTAGCCCTGAAATGAAGGGATGTATAATGACATTCGTCATCTGATCGTTCTCCCCGATATGAAGGGGTATACAGAGACATTTGTCATCTGATAGTTAATCCTGATATAAAATTGTGTATGGGGTCACCTGTCTGCTGATCGTTATCCTTGACATGACGGGATATAGGTGGGATACATGTTATCTGACAGTGACTTCTGGCATGAAAGGGTGTACAGGGATATGTCATCAGATCGTTATCCCTGATATGATAGGACATAGAGGGATATCTTATCCAACAGCAAGTCTTGGCATAAAGGGTGTATGAGGGCATTTATCATCTTATCGTTATCCCTGATATGAAGGAATGTAAGTGGACATCTCTGTTCTGATCCTTAGCCTTGCAAACCTAAGACCTCTGTTCCTTGGACTAATTAAACGGATACATCTGGTGTCAAAGTACCCTTGCATTTGCTGTTCGTTCACCGGGGCTGTACGACAAACGTTCCCCTTATCTGCCTCTAATCTAAAACCAGCGCTAGCTCTGAATGTCTGGTCTGGCATTATTTGTTCCTGTTCCCCCATCACGTAATATCTTCGTTCGTCATCTGACGATCGACTTCTCCGTCTGTCAGAACAAAATCCTTTGACTAACGTTCTCCTTCCAACGGTCTGGAACACCTTTTCGCACACCATTAGACACTTCATTCCACAGTCACTTCTAAAGCTTTACTAAGGATCTTTTTGTCTGGGCAGTGCTGACATGTTTTCATCTACTATTTCTTAGTCACATTTCAGCTATGCTGTTGATGCATTTTTTTTGTGCGCGGCTGTATATGTGTGTATGTTTCAGAAAGGGTGGGTTGGCGTCTGTGCATACATGAATATTTGTGTGCAGGGAGCATAGCTTGTTCACGGGGGCATCAGCAGGGTTAGGTGAGGTGTGGAGTATTTATTTGTTAATGTTATTCAGCAATCTATGAGTTCACTTGCTGATTATGTCTTTTGCTATTTTTTCGATGTAAGGACGATATAATTTCACTTTCAGAGTAAGTGCTCAATAGGTCTTCACTGTTATTAAGGCATCAATGTGTAGCTGACATCATGCTGATAATAATGATTTTCTGGCGAAGGGTAAAATTAAGGTAGGTTTCAAATACTTGCGAAATGGCGAGGGGCTAGCGTTTGCTTCCAGCCAAAGAAGCGAATGGCCAGATGAGCAAACGAACCGGTGAACTCATTTCAACAATATGGCCACCACTGCAAAATCTTTTGGCTAATGGAATGTGAGGATTCCCATTGTTTCATGCACGAATCACAGAATGTAACTGCATGAAATGCAGCAATCAGAGAACATTCTTACTTTCCATGCTCCAGTTAAAGAGAACATTACTACTTTCCATGCACCAGCTGAAGGATTTTATTACATTTAATGCGCCAATCAGTTGACATTTTTATATTTCATGCTCCAATCAGAGGACATTACTACATATCATGTACCAATCAGAGGACATTACTGTATATCATGTACCAATCAGAGGACATTACTATGTATCATGTACCAATCAGAGGACATTACTATGTATCATGTACCAATCAGAGGACATTACTATGTATCATGTACCAATCAGAGGACATTACTACATATCATGTACCAATCAGAGGAGATTATCATATATCATGTACCAAACAGAGGACATTATCATATATCATGCACCAATCAGAGGACATTATCATATATCATGTACCAATCAGAGGACATCACTACACTTCATGCACCAATCAGAGGACATTACTACACTTCATGCACCAATCAGAGAACATAACCACATTCCATGCACCAATCAGAGGATATTACTACATTCCATGCACCAATCAGAGAACATAACTACATGCTTCATGCACCAATCAGAGGACGTTACATTGTTCCATGCACCAATCAGAAGATGTTACTACATTTGATACACCAATCAGAGAACGTTACTATATTTCATGCACCAATCAGAGGACGTTACTATATGCACCAATCAGAGGACGCTACAATGCTTTATTCAACAATCAGATGACGTTACTGCATTTTATGCACCAATCAGAGGATGTTACTACATGTAATGCACCAATCAGAGAACGTTACTACATTCCATGCACCAATCAGAGAACGTTACTACATTCCATGTACCAATCAGAGAACGTTACTACATTCCATGCACCAATCAGAGAACGTTACTACATTCCATGCACCAATCAGAGAACTTTACTACATTTCATGCACCAATCAGAGAACGTTTCTACATTCCATGCACCAATCAGAGAACGTTTCTACATTTCATGCACCAATCAGAGAACGTTACTACATTTAATGCACCAATCAGAGAACGTTACTACATTCCATGCACCAATCAGAGAACGTTACTACATTTAATGCACCAATCAGAGAAAGTTACTACATTTCATGCACCAATCAGAGAACGTTACTACATTTCATGCACCAATCAGAGAACGTTACTACATTCCATGCACCAGTAAGAGAACGTTACTACATTTCATGCACCAATCAGAGGACGTGACTACATTTTATGCACTAAACAGAGGACTTTTCTATGCTTCATGCACTAAATAGAGGACGTCACTATGCTTCAGGCATCAATCAGAGGACGTCACTATGCTTCATGCATCAATCAGATGACGTTACTATGCTTCATGCATCAATCAGAGGACGTTACTATGCTTCATTCATCAATCAGAGGACGTCACTATGCTTCGTGCATCAATCAGAGGACGTTACTATGCTTCATGCACCAATCAGAAGATATCATTAGATTTCAAATTGCTTATCAATGCTGCTCAGAGGAAAGATCTCAAGACAACCCTATCTAGCAAAAATGAACACAACACGGCATTGTTTACCAAGTACGTTGCAGAAGCTAGCAATATTTGGAAAAACAATACAACAAATCAATTTTGGGGACAAATTTTAAAGCAATACTCTTCTGTGTTGTCCATGACCTGATGATCAAAGTGTGTGTGTGTGTGTGTGTGTGTGTGTGTGTGTGTGTGTGTGTGTGTGTGTGTGTGTGTGTGCGTGCAGGTGTACGTGCATGCGTCCGTGTGTGCGTGCGTGCGTGTATATAATGTTGCAGTATCCCGATTCACACACCTTTTATACCACTAACATTTACTCCCAAAATTCCACTTTTCAATCAAGGAGCCCGCAACATTAACTAACTCGGCTCGCAATCACGCTATCTGACTCCCAGAAATTTACACTCAACAGACTCAATTAATTATCACAATCTACTCATTTTCAAACAACATCACATCACATTCATCCTTCATAACAAAACAACAACTTCCGTAGTCAATATGATTTCAGGGAAAACGTTATACAAAATGAAGTATCTTTCCCTGTCTCCATCACATGGGGAAGCTAGGTCCATACAACCAGACTTCTAACTAATGATGAATACTTTCAATTCAATTCAAGTGTACTACAAAAAATACAATTTAATACATCACTTAAATCAATGACTTAAAGACCGTCTTCCCCTTTTTCTAATAATCAAAACGCGGGGGAACAAAAAATAAATTTTTCACAATTCAAAAGTTCACCCTTCAAACACTAATTACCCAGATCTAATAGTTATGATCATTCATTTTTTTTATCATTTTATAGTTCTTGGTCTAACTTTTATTCAAGTGTTTATTCCTTGTCACTTCCTGCAAACACTTCTGTTAGAGTCTCCTCGTGACATCAGCTAAATCTTATTACTTGTCTCGGCGATCCTCGCTGTCCAAAGTCTTGCCAGTAAACATATGCCGTCTTATGTAGGTTACTCACAATCTGTCCATGGGGACTCACGTCCACCCAAACCCCAACAGCCACCTGCCGTCTGCTCCCAGGGTCACCCCAATGGCCCTGATTTCACAAGCTTCCCGTGTCCTCCACGAGAAGACCTGGCCCAACCATGGACCGGAAAATCACCCAACTCCTCTTCTACTCACTTTCTCGTATTCACGACCTTTCTTCCGCTATTAACTCTTCAACAATTTCTCCACGGCACAGTCTCTCACTTTTTCTTCTTTCTGTCCGCTGTCTCTTCTTCCTCTTCTACTGTCTCTTCTTCCCAATCTGCTGTCTCTTCATCCTGTCTACTGTCTGTTCTTCCTGTCTACTGTCTCTTCTTCCTCAACCACTGTCTTTTCATTTTCATTCACCGTCTCTTACCGCATCTTCTTCATGTAACTTTTATTCCTCAATCGCTCTCTGTGGATTCGGGTCGTCTCATGAGTCCCAAGAAATCAAAGGGCAGGTAAGGTGGCAAAAACAGCAATCCTGAGATACCGCTCAAACAGCAGTAGCGTCAGCTTCCATGAGAACAGAAGCGTCATCAGGTTCTTCCTGAAAACACACAGAGAAAAGGTCGACGACCACCATATGTCTCTCTAATCATGGGAAGACTCCAAGGCGCATAAAACTGACTGTACACTCATATGTCAGGCTCCCACCTTGACTTAGCCAATAACCTGTCCTTGGGGTCAAGAACAGACAGCTGATCATGATCTTCAAAGGTGCCATCGGCATTGACAAGAACAAGAGGTGCAACGGTCAAA
>CM065725.1:46252569-46255069 GCA_033310375.1 Conus canariensis
AGTTGTTGAGTGCGCTGGTGTGTAGACCACAACGCTAAGTTTCAGAAAGAAAAAAAAATAGATGGTAGGACAAGGCGGAAGAGGGGGGGGGGGGGGGGGGGGAGAGGGAGGAAATCAGAACACAAAATCCATCAGTAAGGCAAATTTTGTTTATAATTAGCCGCGTAGCTATGTGTTGACTGTCGTGCTGCGTGACGGCTGTATGAAAGAGAGAGCTAAAGATGCAGCAATACAAAATTCCGGATCTTCCAAAAGCCTGTTGTTAGTAATGACATAAATTTTTGCAACATTCGATTTGTGCACAATCTTTCAATCACTGTGACTGCTCTGAACGTTCATTGCAGGCGCTTCTCATCTATCGATCGTCAGGGTGGACGAATTAGTTCGTGACCCAGCATGACAACCTTCACTATCATACAACTCAGTAATGTGCGGGGACTATCTTCAGCCGTGGCCAGCTCCAGCATCACAGCCTTCTCTATCAAACAATACAGTTATCAACAAGAAGAACAAAACTACAATGCAGTGTCGTGTGGGGACAATAGTCAGCCATCACCAGCACCGAGCAACACAGCCTTCATTGTCATACAACACAGTATGGTGTAGGCACTATCTTCAGCCATTGTCAGCTCCAGCATAAGAACCTTTACTGTCCTGGACAGGAATATAGCCCTCAGAAGTCATGAACCCTTGTGAGCCTTCTCTTCAAGTGCAGGGAAAAAATTATTCTTATGTTTGCTATATCTCTCAGCTCGTCATTCTGTAGTCACACCAGACACATTTGCTGAAACGCTGTATGCAGATCACGTCCCTCGGACATGGAACTCAATCCTTACTTCATTGGTTCACGCCATATTATTTATTTTTGTGCATTTGAGGTGTTCTCGGCTCTTTGTTTCAGTGAAAAGCAAAACCTTGTGTGTATATACAGATTTGGCCTAGAATGTGAAAACGATGGCAAATTCTCAATCTAGGTAAATAACAACAAATACAACGGAAAAATGGTGCTCGGAGGAAATGGTGGATAACAAATACACACAACTGGTGTGGCACTAACTGCCCCAGCCAGCACTGACCAGAATAAGGCACTAAACTGGCATCGAACTGGTATAGATGATATGTTATTTTTGTTTGAATGAAACAAAAGAAATGAAGTACTTTTACATTTAAAATATCAATCAGCGCATGCTTGCACAAGCTGAAAAAAATGACAGATCCCCATGATTATCATCCAGCTTATCACTTATTTTCTGCTGAACACAGAAATCATGGTGAAGCTTTTACTTGCGTTCGTGCTCCTGAGCATTATTTGCTACTTGCATGGGCCCAAGTGAGTACTTTGGTCGAGGTCGTCAGGGAGTAACTGTTATTTTGAATTCTTGCTGTCTAGTTCGTATCAGAGCCCAAACAATGCCACTTGTTCAACTCTCCAATCTGGATGAGTGCTTGCTTTTGCACTTGTACTTTCTCCCATTACCAATGCTGGCTTTACTGAACTGATTTCAGGGGTTCTTCAGGCATCTTCTTTGTTCTTCATCTACTGTTTTCCCTTGTATGTGTGTGCTTTCCTTTTGCCTCATTCCTCACTTCACCATCCGAAATAGATAAAGTACGAATTGGCTGCCACGTACTGAAACAGTAAAAACTCAAACATTTGCTGATTTTTGCTGAAAAAATATCAGCATGTACTGTCCTTTGTTAAAAAAAAAGGGGTATACAATAATTATGTGCTAGCATTTGCTTTTTAAAATACAGCAATCTGCAGAGGCTGAATTGAAAAAATGGAGTGTCAATTGACATTAGTTGAAAAAGATCGATCCAAAATGTTCTGTATCAATGTTCTTAAATGACATTTCTTTGTCTTTAATATCCACTCAAATAAGCCTAAAAAATAGAAAGAAAAAAAAAGAAGCACCAACAGGCAAAGGTTTCTACTGATAATTGCCCCAAATAAGGAAAGCCTTATCTGGCATCAAGCTTCAAAGAAGACGAAGGCTGTAGTGTCTGCTGGAAAGAAAAGATAGTCAGGGGAGAGTGAAAGGAAGGAAGGAAGGAAAGAAGGAAGGAAGGAAGGAAGAGAACAAAGAAGCACTCCAAGTTGAGGAGACTTAAAGACGACACGAAGAAACGACACCAACGAACTCAGCCATTCGGTCTTTGACCTAGGTGGGTGAGGGAGGCAGGGAGGAGGATTTAGCGGGCGGGACTGAGGATTAGAGGGGAGAAGGGGATGAGGGACAGGCTTGGAGTGTTTGTGTTTGACATGGTCCATCACTGGTTTCGTAGATTTGTTGGGACTATCAACTTAATACCAGTCCTTGCAGGGTGTGTATGTATTGTGTGCTTGCATGTGTATACGCGCACAGGCGCGCGCGCGCGCGCGCGCGCGCGCGTGTGTGTGTATGCGCGTGTGTTTGTGTTTGTGTGTGTGTGTGTTTATTTATGTGTGTGTGTGTGTGTGTGTGTGTGTGTGTGTGTGTGTGTGTGTGTGTGTGTGTGT
>CM065725.1:46267569-46272569 GCA_033310375.1 Conus canariensis
GTGTGTGTGTGTGTGTGTGTGTGTGTGTGCGTGTGTGTGCAAATTCATGTCAGTGTTTCACAGGTCATGTTCAGTGGAATCTTTCACCTGGTGCTGCACGCTCGAACTGTATCAAATTGAATGAACTTGTCTCTCTGTTCCATCTTTCATCTTTCCGCAGTTTCTGTGGTGTTTCCACAAACAGACAGACAGACAGACAGACATACAAACGTGAGTACAAACATAACTTCTATGGAGGAGATGACCGGGAGCACGTCTTTCACTTTCAAATTATGTCACTGTTGTTGCCGCTGTTTTCTTTGTCGCTTTGGGGTGCTTGGTTCTCCGTAATTTGTTTGACATTTTGCGAGTGGTGTGGGGGTGGGGGTTTAAACAGCACAAGGTTTGTTAAGTGTTTCTTTCTCAGGACTCTTGCCGTCTCTTTGAGCTGGGAGTACAAAGGCCAAGCCACGCTTACTCGTATTTCCCATTCTCCCTCCCCCTCCCCACCCCGAACGGCAAGGGAAAGTCTCGAAGCTGCTGTATACAAAAACTTTCAGACATCTTCCATTGTTCGCCAGACCAGATCTGCTTTCACACCCCCCTCCCACCCTCTAGCCTGCAGATCCTGCAAATCGGCTGCCTGGCTTCTTCCTGCTGAGTAAAGTCATTTAGCAACACTTTTCTTCCCTTGACAGAGGTCATCTCCCAACATCCCTTTGCTATGCTTCACTCCCCTAGGGGTAGATCATGGCACATCTAAAAGTCCTGCTACACTTTTTTCCTATTGAATTATGTCATTTTATGACTTCAGAGTCTTGCTACACTTCTTTCCTATAGAGTTATGTCATTTTATGACTTCAGAGTCCTTCTGCTACATTGCTCTCCCCTACAGATGGTTCAGGTCATGTCCAAATGTTTCTCTGCTGCACGTCTTTCGCATAGAGGTAGATCTTGTCATTTCTTAAAGTCCCTCTGTTACACCTGTTTCTCCCTAAGATAGATCGTGTAACGTCTAAAATTCCTCTGCTACAGTTCTCCCTTAAGATAGATTAAGTCATGACTTCAAGTCCCTCTACAACACTTCTATCGCCTTAAGACAGGTCGTGTCACGACTTAAAATCCCTCTGCTATACTTCTCTCCACTAAAAATAGATAATGTGCATCTAAAAGTCCTACTCTAATATTTCTCTCCTCTAAAGAAAGATCATGTCAAGCATCCCTAAAGATAGATTATGTCCGTCTGAAGATTCTTCTGCAATACTTCTCTCCCTTAAAGATGGATCGTGTCCGTCTAAAAGTCTCTTTGCTATACTTCTCTTCCCTAAAGATGGATCGTGTCCGTCTAAAAGTCTCTTTGCTATACTTCTCTTCCCTAAAGATGGATCGTGTCCGTCTAAAAGTCTCTTTGCTATACTTCTCTTCCCTAAAGATGGATCGTGTCCGTCTAAAAGTCTCTTTGCTATACTTCTCTTCCCTAAAGATGGATCGTGTCCGTCTAAAAGTCTCTTTGCTATACTTCTCTCCCTAAAGATAGATCATGTCCGTCTAAAAGTCACTTTGCTATACTTCTCTTCCCTAAAGATGGATCATGTCCGTCTAAAAGTCACTTTGCTATACTTCTCTTCCCTAAAGATAGATCATGTCATGTCTAAAAGTCACTTTGCTATACTTCTCTTCCCTAAAGATGGATCGTGTCCGTCTAAAAGTCTCTTTGCTATACTTCTCTCCCCTAAAGATAGATCATGTACGTCTAAAAGTCACTGTGCTATACTTCTCTTCCCTAAAGATAGATCATGTCCGTCTAAAAGTCACTTTGCTATACTTCTCTTCCCTAAAGATAGATCATGTCATGTCTAAAAGTCACTTTGCTATACTTCTCTTCCCTAAAGATAGATCATGTCATATCTAAAAGTCCCACTGCTAAACCTCTTTCCTCCAGAGACTGATCTTTAATATCCAAAAGCCAGTCTGCTAAACTTTTCCATAGATTGGCATGTCATGTCCATGAATCCCTCTGCTACACTTCTTCCCTCAAAGACAGGTCGTTTCATGTCTTTTAAGTCCTGTAACATTTATCTATCGCAGATATAGGTCATGATTTAAAGACCCTCAGTTACACTTCTCTCCTTTTAAGACAGGTCCTGTCTAAAAATCTTTCTACTACGCTTTTCTCAGCTAGAGAGAGGTCACGTCTTTAGGAATCACTCTGCTATACTTCTCCCTCTGCTTCCCAAGTGGTCTTATTCTTTTTCTTCTTCTTCTTCTTCTTCTTCTTCTACTACTACTACTACTACTACTACTACTACTACTACTACTACCTCTTCATCATGATCATCATGATCATGATCTTCTTCTTCTTCTTCTTCTTCTTCTTCTTCTTCTTCTTCTTCTTCTTCTTCTTCTTAACTCGAGTGGGGTGTCACACTGAAGAACACTGATCACCAGGTTTCTCCCGCTCTGTGGGCTGTGTACCCTGGATTTCTGCGAATGGCTTCCCTTCCATTCTGCAATGTTGTCACCTCTTCATTTTTTTTCTGTTTTCCCCTCCGTCTTCCTCTCTCGACAGTTCTCTGAGGACTGTTTTAGCAAGACCATTAGATCGTGTTACGTTGCCATACCGACGTGATTTTCTTTTCTGTACTGATGTTAGCAGATCATTTGGTCTTATGTGCTGTCTGATCGTTTGGCACTCCTATTCTATGATACTGTTAATCAATATGTGTGAGATTCAGTATCTTGAATTAAGACCTTATTTCCCTTGCTTAGATTTTGTTTCCAGATCCGCTGTGAATGTCCATGTATCACAGTACATAGTGCGATTGAATAAATCAGCGCATGCAAGAGCCCAGACCCTTGTTTCATGGAGATGCTACACAGGTTTCAGTCTGAACAGTACTGATGTTGCATTTGCTGACCTTGAAAGGCTAGCATGCGGTGGTCTTATCTAAATGCCCCTCTGATTCACTTCCAACCGGTGTGTAGCAACCTGTCCTAAGCTCAGACCTTGTTTGGCTGCTTTAAAAGCAACTGACCCTGCCCCCACCATCCCCTCCTTCTTCCCCTACCTTTCTGTCAATCATAATTAGCATAGCTGTCAGTCATAAACACGCGCATTACTTGTAGTTCTCAAACTCACTTGTCTTGTGTTTGGATGAAGAGAACGAACCCACTTTCTTTGCCTCGCTCTCCCCTCTCTCCCTACGCCATGGTCTCTCTTTCACAACTGTCTTTACCTCTCTGCTTTTCTCTTTCACATCGCCATTCTCTATATCAGACAGTCATCTAAGACAATCGCTTTATGAAATTTTCACGCCTCCTATTTTTTTTACATTTGAAGATGACATTTTTGTCACTTGTCTGCTTTGTGTTGCGTCTTGTTTTGATGTGTTTATTTGTATTTTTGCCTGTGTTCAGCAACGGTGCAGTCTGTTTCAGGTTTCACATTATAATTTGTTTCTTTTCTGTGTCATCATGATGCGTAGCATACAACGACATATGATCTTGTCATGATTATTAATCGAATGAAAAACAAAACTGTAAAAGATTTGCTTTCTGTCAAAAAGAATTTGAATTGTAAGTAATATCCCTGGGTTTTTTTTTAACTCCATAGGCAGAGGTTTTCAACTGAATAAATCTCTGAGGATGATAGAGGCAATGCCATGGGATTCCATTTTGACGCAACAGTCAACAAATTTATGACTCTGGATTCGAACCCATGACCACCCAATCCACCATCTGCCACGCTAACTATTGCATCTCAAAGGCCACTTCCTCTCTGAATTGTTTTCATTTGTTTGTTTGTTTGTTTGCTTGCATGCTTGCTTGCTTGCTTGTTTATTTGTTGGCTGGTTGTTTGGTTTGTCTGCTGGGCTTGTCCTGCTGAAATGCAGATTCTGGAAGATGAGGACTATTGTCCCTGAACTCAATGACCAGACCCGCAGGAACTGATGATGAAGCGCCTGCATCAAGTGCCCCACCACTACCCTACGCCCTCCTCTCCCCTTTCTGAACACTTGTCAGTAATGAATGCGCTGAAGTGGCTGTCAAAGCAGATGACTGTGTGGATGACCAGCTCCATTTCTGTGGTGTCAATCATCTTGGCGGGGTTTCCCGCTGAGGGGTCATTGAACTGGTTCTGCTTTTGATGTTCCTTTCTTGTTTTCTGTTGTGATGAAAAATGATCAGTCCTACAGCTGGTGGAAATGAGGGTCATCTTCAAATAGTATTTCAGATGAAATTCTCTCTCTCTCTCTCTCTCTCTCTCTCTCTCTCTCTCTCTCTCTCTCTCTCTCTCTCTCTCTCTCTCTCATACCACGCATATATATACACACACACATACATGCATGCATGCACACACACACACACACACACACACACACACACACACACACACACACACACACACACACACACACACACACCCATATGCAGGCAGGCAAGGCAGGCAGGCACGCACACACACACACACACACACACACACACACACACACACACACACACACACACACACACACACACACACTCACACACACACACTGAGAGAGAGAGAGAGAGAGAGAGAGAGAGAGAGAGACAGAGACAGAGACAGAGACAGAGACAGAGACAGAAACAGTCAGAGGCAGACAGAATCGGAAATTATCTGGAGATATAAATATTTGTTTGATAAACCTCTCAAAAATCAGCAAACAAGGATAACATCTAATCTTAGTGTTCCAGTCTGAGCCCCCGTCGTCAGCTCTGCTAGGATAGGAGCCGGTCAAAACTTCTTTTTTTTTAAACATAAATAAATGCCTTTAACGAGAATTGAACCGATGAACTCCCAGCTGGTGATCCACGATGCTAACCACAGTGACAGTTCACACTTCAGTTTCTAATTCAACTAATTTTAAATTCAAGCAAGTTGAATTATGTCTTGAAGGGCTTGAGATCGAAAAGGAAATCCTTTCAAATCATATTCAACCACTATTTTTTTCAATCCCCTGCAGCAAAAATGGTCACGTCCTCTGATTGGAAGAAAG
>CM065725.1:46280069-46302569 GCA_033310375.1 Conus canariensis
TCTGCGAAATGGTCAGGTAACATGCATACATTCATGTAAATTCATTTTTGGGAACAAATGCTCAAGTTCAGTCCTTCAAACAGTTGAAAACACGTCAGGCAATCTTGGTTTTGGAGGTTTGGGATACACCAATTGAATATCCATTAACACTCCCATCTTTCGCAAGACAAATAAAGTAAAAGACACAGGATCAGTATGATCAGACATCGATGATATCCACCAGAATGAACTGTATCTAAATTATAGAACGGTGAAGAAGACATACAAGTTTGAACAATGTCTGATTAACCTGCCTAAGCATTTGGCTAAGTATATATTGCAATATAGAACTCTCAACCACAAATTGCCCATACAGAGAGGACAAACCCACAAAACTGAATGTGAAAAAGATTATACTCTAACTTTAATTAAAATGACCTAGGTGTTGGGTATCAGAATACTTTTCCAGTGTTTGTTTTTAATTACAAGCGGGAAACAGCTGTTAAAATCATACCATAATACATAGCTAAGCACTATATATATATATATATATATATTGTGTGTGTGTGTGTGTGTGTGTGTGTGTGTGTGTGTGTGTGTGTGTGTGTGTGTGTGTGTGTGTGTGTGTGTGTGTGTGTGTTTTCTTGCTTTGACAAAAATTTTTAGATGCTGCGAATTTCATCTCTGTCTATGCATAGAATCATTCAGTAGGTTCCTGTTGTGGTGGTCTTCGTTTTTGATCTGACCCCTGTTCATGCTTTTGTTCCTCATCCATGTCACCCCCATGGGAATTTTTCTGGAATTGAATTTTGCATTTTATCAGATGGACAGCTGGAGAGTATTATTTTGTGCAATTTTTTTTTTATTTGTGTTTTTATGACATCTAAAGAAGACATATTTGTCAATAATTCTCTTGTCTGGTACTTTTTTCTGTGTACTGAACAAGAGTTGCAATCTGTTTTGTATATTTATTTATATTTTGGCTTGGTTTTAACAACACTGCACTCTGTTTTGGTCTTCATATTATAAGGGGTTTATTTGTTATTCTTCTTTTTTCTTTTTAGTTAACTGTTGTAGCGATGTATGGCATATACTGATATGTAATCTTGTACGATTACTCATTACACTAAACACGTTAACTAGATTAAATCAAACAGGTTTCAAATATTTGCAAGATTGCCTATTTAGAACTAAGAAGAATCAGCTCTGTACTTCACCTTCTCTCTACAGATGCTACAAAAACTCTCATTTGTGCATTTGTCTTATCTAGAATAGATTACTGCAACTCACTTTTGGCCGGCCTTCCAAAATACCTGATAGAAAGATTACAGCGAATCCAAAATCATGCAGCCCGAGTCGTCTGTAGAGCAAGAAAACATGCTCACATTTCGCCTCTCCTCCACTCTCTTCACTGGCTATCTGTCTCAAACCGTATCTCGTACAAAATCTCAACTCTCACTTTCTCTGCTCTCTTTGAAAATGGACCTTCTTATCTCTCAGATCTCCTTAAAATCTACACCCCCTCTCGACAACTACGCTCCTGTGCTGACGACCGCCTTCTGCGAATGACTCGCTTCAGGACTACTACTGGTGAAAGATCTTTCTCTTTTCAAGCTCCAGCGACGTGGAACAGACTGCCAGACTGTCTCAGACATTCAGATTCTATCTCTTCTTTCAAGTCTAAACTTAAAACCCATCTATTTTCTCATAATTAGTCAATGCTGTGGGGAGAGGGGGGTGTCACCGATCGGCGGTACTAAATCAGTATGTCCATGTGTTTAAAAGTAGTGGTGGTTCAAGATAGAGAGCGTGTGCGCGTATGCGTGTGTGTGTGTGTGTGTGTGTGTGTGTGTGTGTGTGTGTGTGTGTGTGTGTGTGTGTGTGTGTGTGCGCGCGCGCGCGCTCGCGCGTATGTGAGGTTGGGATTTAGTTAGCTAGAGTTAGGTTAAGTTCCTCAGGGTTAGGTAGAAAGATTAGGCTAGGTAGGAGGCTGGGGAAATAGGACATACAATATTCTTTCATTCCAGTCTTCACTTATTGAAGGAATGGAATGGAAGCGGGGGGGGGGGGGGGGGGGTTGGTTTCATTCCCGATTGTTACCCTTTTGTTACTTTGGTTCTATACCAGAGAAGGCGGGGCAGGATATCGGTTGTTGTTGTGTTGTCAAGTCTGTGAGTTGTTGTGGTAAATTGTCGTGTTGTTGCACGAGCAACAACTAGTCCGTTGGTCAGGTGTGTCAGCTCTGCGGAGGGATACACTGCTCTGACCAATCGTTGTTTTGTGTGGTGAGTGGAGTTCGCTTGATTCCGACCAGGGCGGAATGCGTTGGGGTAGCTTCACTTCGGTCCCTGGTGTTCGTCGGAGTGGACGTACTCCTTGTAGGTGCGGCGGCAGCGCCGTTAGTTTTGAAGAGTGACTTCGAGTCATAGTTAGTGCCAGGTCCTCGTCGGGGTTGGGTGCCCTTGGCCTGTGCTGAGTCGGTGTCGTCCTTGTTGGCAGCCACTGTCAGCCAGTTGCAGAACTGGTGTGGTTGATCGTCTGTATGTCCAGGTTGGTGATCTGTTAGGTTCGTTGTGCTGTAGTTCGTTGTGTTGTCTTGTATTATGGCGAGTTGTACTGTAGTTGTCTCAGGTTGGGATTAGTTGTATGGTGTTCGTTGCGTATACTGGTTGTCTGGTATGATGTTGTCTTGGTTCCGTGATTGGAATTTGTTGTCAGCCGGTTTGTGTTGTTACCTCTTTTCGGTATATTCTGTAAGTAGTGTACATAGTGGTTCCTGAGTTCGATTGTCATGTGACAGTTTGGCTAGACAATGTGGGTTCGATATAATAACCGTTGATGGGCGGTGATGTAGATATTGTTTGTGGTTTGTCTAGGTTAATTTCCGTGTGTTCAATGAGAAGGTAATACGAGGTTGCATTTGGTTGAGGATCATAATATGAGTCAGGTGCAGATGTGTCTGCGTGAATCATAGAGGGGTTTGATGATTGTGCTCAATCTCAATTGTAAATAGTAGGAGTTCGTTGAAATTGATTAACGATTTCAGAGTTGACCTGCACAGCATTGGAATCGGTTAACTGTGTAGTAAGGCCAAAGCCAGTTTGTGGTCGAGTGGTTTATACTGGGGTACGGTCGTAACCATTCAACTTATATTGGTGTCTTTTCACTTTCGTTACGAGTCAGGGTTCTCGACGCGGGTGTCGTGCGCGTGCGGACTGTATCTGTGACGTTCGCATTTGGTACAGGACAGTGAGTCCATATGGTTAGAAGTTTTGTAAGAAAGTGACAGTCGTCACACGTGCAGGGATGTATGTATTTGTGACAGAACGGGGTTGGAGAAAGATATCTTAGGTTGTGGGGAGGCAACCCAGTTATGAATTTTAGTAAGCAGAGAGAAGGGAAAGGTAAAGTTTAAGGCGAGTAGCTTAGCAGTTGATAAGATAAAAACGGATGATGTGCAGCATGTAATATTGTATGAAGTGTGGTTGTGTTGGCATAACAAGGATTAACCACTGGGTTATCTGACAAGAGATGACATGGGAGTGATGTGCTGGATGGAAATTTTGGCGAACAAATCATGTTTTTGATATATGATGATAATTGACAGGGCAAAGAGGGGTAATAATGTGAAGGATTGTGGCTGCGAGCCGATTCTCTTGTGTGAACATGCTGGAACTGTGAACCGCTAAAAATTGATGTTTTTTTTCTCTGAGAGATGTGTATTACTACTGGTTATTGTGTGGAGACATTTCCTTGTGAAATTGGCCATTTCCTAGATTATTTAGTATGTCCTAAGGGGGCCCATGGAGTCCGTGTTGGATCGCTTAGATTGGTTTATTTCTCCGAGAATTGGGTGTGATTCATAATTTCATATGTAATAGCGTGGATTGGCTCAGAGAGAATATTGTTTTACTGCTGTTGTAAGGGTTGGCAGGAAATGGGTCTGATAACCCCAAAGTGAGTAATGGGGTGGGGAATGTGTTCGAAATTCAAGGGGTCACTCTCATGCCCGAGTGGGAAGTAGGCAAGGGAGATGGAGAGTTAAAGCTTTACCAAGTAGCCTGTGTGCCTTGATGACTCGGGTAGTAGCAACATTACAGTAGGGGCCTACAGTTGTGTCAGCAGGTATCCTGTTCCGTCCTGAGGCTGGGGCCAGATCACCGCAGTCTACTGCCGCGTGCTGGCAGGTGAGCGGCGCTTTCCAGTGCCTGTTGTTTTCCCGGGAGAGGGAGACCACCCAGGCCGTCTGCCTTCTGTGGGGCAGCTCTCCTCCGGCTACCGGTGCTCTTCCGGGAGTTCTCCGGCGCTGGTTCCTCGTCCCTGTTCAGGCGTCCTGTGAGAGGGCGCTGCACCAGGCCTTTTTCCCTCACCCTTGGTGTCCGACGGGGCCTTCAGAGGAGGAGGCGTCCTACGAGCCCCGGACCCGTCGAGAGGGCGTCTGTTGTGTACGTTGGGTGTCGTGCCCATCGCAGGGGGGAGTCAGTCTGCGGGAAGCCACGGTCAGCGCCGGGGTGCAGAGTCTTCGGGGAGGTGTCAGCCTGTGAGGGGCCACGTACAGCGCCGAGGACTGGAGCTTTCCGGGCCGGGATGGGTTGTCCCATGTTTGTGGTAGAAGGGGTGTAGCGTTAGGCAGTAGGGTTAGGGGTGTTAGCTACTGCCTCCTTTTAGGACGTAGTGGCCGGCACAGTGTAGGGTACTTGTCGTTGCCTCCCTTAGGGACGCAGCGACCAGTTTGGTAGTGGTCCCGGGTTAAAAGAGAAGGGTGAGTCCTGGGAAGAGGTGTGGGTGGTAGCAGTAGTTAAGAGATTAGAGTCCCTTTGGTAAATCCTTGTCCCGAGTAGTTAGTCACCACGTGTGCGGGCTATCGCTGTGTCCCCAGGTCACAGTGATATACCGCAACTGGTGTTTCAGGTTAGGTTAGGGTCTTCCAGGTCATTATCGTAGAGTAGGGTAGGTCAGCGGGAATTAGGATACTTGTGTGCAGTTGTGGATGTGCGTGAGTGGTGGCGCCATGGAGTGTGTGTGAAATAAAGAAGCGTGCGTGATTGTAAAACTGTGTTAGTGTGCTGTGTTGTCTGACCTAGTGTGTGATAGGCGTGGGTAAGGGTGGTAGGGCCGTCCGGCTTAGCGACCGTGACACTTTGGTGGAGATGCGGGGTAGACATAAGGGGTTCTGGGTAGGTGATAGGTAGCTAGGAGGGAGGTAAGGGGGGTGTTGTGTCCGGTGTGTACGTTGTGTGAAATGTAAGTGGGTGGTTGGTGGGAGCGTACCAGTACCCTGGGAGGTGGTACGTAGTGTCCCTGTTCACTTCAGGCAGGTTTCCATTGGCATTGGGCAGGGCACTTGTGTTGGTGTGATTGGGTTGGCGCTACCGAGTGAGTGAGGTATGAATGGTCAATAAACATTGAGTGGTTGTTGGAAGTGTGAGTGATTACACCGTACAGTGTAGGTGAGGTGCCGGAGGGTACCAGGTGTCTTTTGTGTCCCTTACATAGGGTATACCCCAGTGAGTAGGTAGAGTGGTACCCGGCCCGTGACTGTGCACACTGTGTGCTCGGATATCCTGTGGGGATTAAGGGCAGTGTAAGCCCAGGTGACTGTGTGTGGGAAGCACGAGGGTGCGCAGTGTTGTGGCATAGGGTATGCTGTGAGTGCACCTGGACTTGAGGGGTGCAAGTGCACTGTGATCGTGTGGGTGCGGCCTACCAGAGACAGTGAGGCCTGTGACTGTGGGTAACTGGTGCGCATGCACAGTGGACAGTGGACACACGGTGTCACGTGGTTCAGTCCGTGACCAGACAGTGCATTGGTAGGATTGTATGGGTTGGAGCCCATGTGGGTATATGTATGAGGTACACAAGTGTGGGTGGAGTTATGCTTGGTGCGTGACTCATTGAGAGTATTGTGTACTTGTGCAGAGTTGTTTCCGGGGCTAGTGCGTAGTCAGGAACCTCCAGTTGCGCTCAGATCGCATACTGTCCATTGCTAGCTCTGTGGTGGTAGGGGTACCCTATGTCTAAACACACCCGAGCCCATCCACAGTACGACCCCGATAGTGTCATGGATCCACAGGCCCCTACGGCGGATACCAAACCTAAGGTTAGTGACCAGGGAGCGGGGGTGGATCGAGAACAGGGGACGGGGGCTTATGCAAAGTTTGCCAAGTTGGGAGCGGCGATGGGTTTAGCTGGGGGAGACCTCGCCAAGTTCGTCACAGACTCAGTACGTAATGAGGATGAGAAGACGGCGAGAGAAGCAGAATTGGAGCTCCGGATGGAGGAGAAAGTGAGGCAGAAGATGAGGGATGAAGAGGAGAAAGCTGCTAGGCAGAGGGAGCTAGAGATGAAGCAGAGGGAGCTAGAGATGAAGCAGAAGAAGATCGAAGAGGAGAAGGAAAGGTTAAAGCAGAAGGATGAAGAGGAGAAAGCTGCTAAGCAAAGGGAACTAGAGATGAAGCAGAAGAAGATCGAAGATGAGAAAGCAGCGAGACAGATGGAATTGGAACTGCAGAGGAAGAAGATGGAGGAAGAAAGGGCAATAAGGGAAGTAGAAGCTCAGGCACGGCAAGCCGAGTTAGATCTCAAGAGACGAAGAGATGAAGCCGAGTTAGAGGCAAGAGAGCGAGAGCTAATCATACAAGAGAGACAGGCCTTAGATGAAGCAGCGCATAGGAAACGCTTGATTGAGGTGGAGGAAACGAAGCATGTCCACCTTGAGCCGTTAGGAGAGAACGACGACGTGGACGCTTTCATCGCCCAATTTGAGCGTGTAGCCCAGATGTGCAAGTGGAGCGAGACCTCATGGCCCACACGTCTGATGTCTCTGCTGAGAGGAAAGGCTAGAGAAGCGGTGATGCGCTTAAGTGCGGATGAGTTAGGCGACTATGATCGGATAAAGAGCGCCCTGTTAAGCCACTTCAGGCTAGATGCTGAGGCCTACCGGGAAAAATTCAGAAGCATCAAGAAGGACGCTGCTGAGACTTTCGGCCAGATGCTGGGAAGGATGAAGCGGTGGTTTTCCCTCTGGTGTGCGGCAGCGGGCAAGGATGAGAGTGTGGCAGAGGATGTAAAGGATCTGCTTTTCCAAGAACAGTTTTACCAGCTGCTGTCCCCAGAGTTCACGATCGAGGTACGGAAGACATGCCCGAAAACTGTTGAACAACTTGCAACGGAAGCTACTGTTTTAGCAGAGGCCAAAAGATTGGGGAGGAAGGCGAGGCAAGACCGAACAGTTAACCAGCCCAACCTGGGTAATAGGCGCGAAACAGTAGGGAACCAGCCCACACAGAGATCCCAACAGAGTGATGGTGCACTACAGCAGCTGAACAGGAGATCAGAAGGGCCTAGATCGACCATAGTTTGTTTCAACTGCAAGAAGCCAGGCCACATCGCTAGGAAATGCCCTGAGCCCCATTCTGTTGGAGCTGTTCATTGTTGTGACCAGCCCCAAGCTCGAGTAGTCCCTACGTTGTGTCGCCCATGCGCTGAGCAGCGGTACGAGCCTGCGTGCATTGTAGAAGTTAACGGGTCTCCGGCCAATGGGTTACGGGACACTGGTGCCGGACACACCGTAGTGGCCAAGTGGTTAGTACCGGCAGATGCGTACACAGGAGAGACAGTCCCAGTAGTGTTGGCTGAATCCAGATGTAGGTCTGTGTTACCTGTGGCGGTAGTAGAGTTGAAGTCACCATTCATCGCAGGGAAGTTGGAGGTTTTGGTCATGAATAGCCCTGTGCAGGAAGTCCTGATCGGAAACTTCGCAAAGAGAGTAAGAGATCCCGGTTGGACACGTGTGCCTGTATACGCAGACCCGGCGTTGGTAGGGGCAGTGCAGACACGCGCGCAGAGAGCCAGGGAGCAGCAAGAACCTGTACCACTGCCCGTCGAGGAATGCATTCTGAACACCTCTACCCAGCAGTTAATTCAGATGCAGGACCAGGATGAAACCTGAGGAAGGCTTGGAGTGCGTGTGAAGCAGGGACGCACTTCCACACCAAGTTTGGACGAGTTGAGTACGCGCGGAAGTCTGGTGTACTGGTCCGGCGGTTTGAGGGTCCCAAGGACGTAGCGAATCAGATCTGCGTCCCAGCTGAACTACGGACCACGGTGATGAAGCTAGCCCACGACGTACCCATGTCTGGTCACTTAGGTACCACCCGAACCAAGGAGCGAGTTGGTCGCCATTTTTATTGGCCAGGCATGCATGCGGACATTCGTCGGTACTGCCAGTCATGCTTCCAGTGTCAGCGTACTGTGGACAAGGGAAGAGTCTCAAGAGTTCCCCTCGTGAAGATGCCACTGATGCGTGAGCCGTTCGAGCGGGTTGGATGGACATCATTGGTCCCATCGTTCCAGCATCCCAGAATGGGTACAGATACGTGTTGGTGACGGTCGACTTTGCGACAAGATATCCGGAAGCAGTCCCTCTTCGCCAGATCACGAGTGAGTCGGTGGCAGAGGCAGCGTTCAACATGTGGACACGAACGGGAGTCCCTGGGTCGGTACTGACTGACAGAGGAACCCAGTTTACTGGTCAGATCATGCAGGAGGTCTACCGACTATTAGCCATTCGAGGTCTGACTACCACACCATACCATGCGCAGTGCAATGGATTGGTGGAACGCTTCAACGGTACTCTGAAGCGGATGCTGCGCAGACTATGTCAGGAGAAACCAGGTGATTGGGATCGGTGGATACCAGCACTGCTGTTTGCGTACCGAGAGGTCCCACAAGAGAGTACCGGTTTTTCGCCTTTTGAGCTGCTATATGGACGCCAGGTGCGCGGGCCGATGCAGATATTGAGAGATCTGTGGTTACAACCGGAAAGGCAAGAGCTCCGTACAGCGGCAGAATACGTCGTCAACTTGAGGAACAAGATAGCTGAGTCATGCGAGCTGGCAAGGGAGAACTTGGCAAGGGCAGCGTATAGGTACAAGCGACATTTTGACTTGAGGGCGAAACCCAGGAAGATAGCTGTGGGGTCCAGAGTACTAGTACTTCGGCCGACCAAGCAGAACAAATTGGAACTGGCATGGAGGGGTCCCTATACAGTACTAGAAAGAGTGGGTGAAGCAGATTACCGCATAGCAGTAGGGGGAAAGACGAAGATTTTCCACGCAAACCTACTAAAGTCGTTCATCGAGCGCGCTGCAGATCCAACAGCCTCGGTAGCTGCGGTTGTTGTGCCGGAGGAGCCTGAAGAGGAAACAGTAACTCCCTTGATGAGCAAGGACATTCCTACCATTCCCTTGGAGGCCACAGAAGGCCCTAAAGATGTGGTAGTACTTACTGAAGACCAGCACTTTACTAGGAAGTTGCACGAGTTAGTGGCCGAATTCAAGGAAGTACTGACTGATGTGCCCTCATGCACAAACCTAGAAACGTGCAGCGTCAAGTTGACGTCAGACGTCCCTATCAGGTCGAAGCCATACCCAGTGCCTTTTGTGCAACGAGAGACAGTTAGGGAGGAGGTCAAAGCCATGATCAGGATGGGTGCGATTGAGCCATCGACGTCGCCATACTGCTCACCCATCGTACTAGTTAAGAAGAAGGATGGGAAGATCAGGTTTTGTGTGGATTTCAGGAGGTTGAATCGCATCGTACAGTTCGATGCTGAACCCATGCCGGATATCGAATACCTGTTCGCCAAGCTTGGAGAGAAGAAGGTGTTCAGCAAGATCGACCTCGCTAAGGGGTATTGGCAGATCCCGATGAGTAGAGAGGACCGCGCGAAGACTGCTTTTGCTACACCGGAAGGACAATTCCAGTGGAAGGTTATGCCATTTGGACTGTGTACTTCAGGGGCAGTGTTCACGCGCATGATGAGAAAACTATTGCAGCCACTAGAGAGCCCGGATGTCGATAATTTCATTGATGATATCCTGGTGGCCACAGTTGATCAGGACAGCCATATAGAGGTTCTCAGGCGTGTGTTCCAGAGACTCAAGGAATGTTCTTTGTCAGCCCGGCCTTCAAAGTGTGAGTTGGGAGGAAGGGAAATCACCTACTTAGGGCACAGGATAGGTGCAGGGAAAATATGGCCTGAGCAGGATAAAATGACCCGCATTATGGATGCGCCTAGGCCTGAGACCAAACGGCAGGTGCGGGGATTCCTGGGACTAGTGGGGTACTACAGGAAATTTGTGCCCCGGTTTGCTGACATTGCCAAGCCCCTTACTGATCTCACTAAGGGAACAACCAGGCAGGTGGAGTGGGACGACGAGTGCGAACGTGCGTTCCAAGCTTTGAAGCAGCATTTCTGCCAGCCTCCCGTCTGTAACCTGCCGGTGCCCGGGTTGACATTTGTGCTCCAGACTGATGCGTCAGAAGTGGGAGTGGGAGCTATACTGTGTCAGCAGTACCCTGAAGAGATGCGCCCTGTAGCATGTGCCAGTAGGAAATTAAGCCCTGCAGAGCAGAATTACCCTATAGTAGAGAAGGAGTGTCTGGCAGTGGTGTGGGGAATACAAAAGTTCCAGGTGTATTTGTATGGGACCCCCTTCATTGTCCAGACAGATCATTCCCCACTCCAATACTTAGAAAAGATGAAGTCTGTTAGTGGGAGAATCACAAGGTGGGCACTGCAGCTGCAGCCATTTCAGTTTACGGTGCAGGCAGTGTCTGGGAAGGACAATGTGGCGGCAGACTTCTTGAGTCGCTTGCCGTAGAGAGAGAGGGAGAGAGAGAGAGAGAGAGAGAGAGAGGAAACCTGAGGGTTCCGTTAACCTGTGTCGTGAGAGGTTGACATTGTCGAAGCTATGCATGTGTTATCTTTCGTAGAGAATGGCGTAGCAAAGTGTTACTGAGGGTGTGGTGTTTGTAGCACGTGTTACACTGCAGTTGTGCGTAATCAGAGCCCCTCAGTTATGGAATTTATATGTAGTGCGTAGTGTAACGGCTGCCCATAAGTGCCTGCGTTAAGGTCGTGTGAGGCAGAGTTAGTCCAGGTTGATTAATGTAACCTGTGGTTGTTGATGTATTTAAAGGTTGATGTTGTTGGGATGGAAGTTTTGGAGTGCATCAAAAGTAACAGTAGGACAGAATGAGTGATGGGAAATTGGATTCTCATAGGTAGGGTGTGGCTAAAACGCCGATCGAGTGAGAAGTTGTTTGTTTTAAACTGTAGTTAAAACTTAGGCAGGGGGGTGTGTCACCGATCGGCGGTACTAAATCAGTATGTCCATGTGTTTAAAAGTAGTGGTGGTTCAAGATAGAGAGCGTGTGCGCGTATGCGTGTGTGTGTGTGTGTGTGTGTGTGTGTGTGTGTGTGTGTGTGTGTGTGTGTGTGTGTGTGTGTGTGTGTGTGCGCGCGCGCGCTCGCGCGTATGTGAGGTTGGGATTTAGTTAGCTAGAGTTAGGTTAAGTTCCTCAGGGTTAGGTAGAAAGATTAGGCTAGGTAGGAGGCTGGGGAAATAGGACATACAATATTCTTTCATTCCAGTCTTCACTTATTGAAGGAATGGAATGGAAGCGGGGGGGGGGGGGGGGGTTGGTTTCATTCCCGATTGTTACCCTTTTGTTACTTTGGTTCTATACCAGAGAAGGCGGGGCAGGATATCGGTTGTTGTTGTGTTGTCAAGTCTGTGAGTTGTTGTGGTAAATTGTCGTGTTGTTGCACGAGCAACAACTAGTCCGTTGGTCAGGTGTGTCAGCTCTGCGGAGGGATACACTGCTCTGACCAATCGTTGTTTTGTGTGGTGAGTGGAGTTCGCTTGATTCCGACCAGGGCGGAATGCGTTGGGGTAGCTTGACTTCGGTCCCTGGTGTTCGTCGGAGTGGACGTACTCCTTGTAGGTGCGGCGGCAGCGCCGTTAGTTTTGAAGAGTGACTTCGAGTCATAGTTAGTGCCAGGTCCTCGTCGGGGTTGGGTGCCCTTGGCCTGTGCTGAGTCGGTGTCGTCCTTGTTGGCAGCCACTGTCAGCCAGTTGCAGAACTGGTGTGGTTGATCGTCTGTATGTCCAGGTTGGTGATCTGTTAGGTTCGTTGTGCTGTAGTTCGTTGTGTTGTCTTGTATTATGGCGAGTTGTACTGTAGTTGTCTCAGGTTGGGATTAGTTGTATGGTGTTCGTTGCGTATACTGGTTGTCTGGTATGATGTTGTCTTGGTTCCGTGATTGGAATTTGTTGTCAGCCGGTTTGTGTTGTTACCTCTTTTCGGTATATTCTGTAAGTAGTGTACATAGTGGTTCCTGAGTTCGATTGTCATGTGACAGTTTGGCTAGACAATGTGGGTTCGATATAATAACCGTTGATGGGCGGTGATGTAGATATTGTTTGTGGTTTGTCTAGGTTAATTTCCGTGTGTTCAATGAGAAGGTAATACGAGGTTGCATTTGGTTGAGGATCATAATATGAGTCAGGTGCAGATGTGTCTGCGTGAATCATAGAGGGGTTTGATGATTGTGCTCAATCTCAATTGTAAATAGTAGGAGTTCGTTGAAATTGATTAACGATTTCAGAGTTGACCTGCACAGCATTGGAATCGGTTAACTGTGTAGTAAGGCCAAAGCCAGTTTGTGGTCGAGTGGTTTATACTGGGGTACGGTCGTAACCATTCAACTTATATTGGTGTCTTTTCACTTTCGTTACGAGTCAGGGTTCTCGACGCGGGTGTCGTGCGCGTGCGGACTGTATCTGTGACGTTCGCATTTGGTACAGGACAGTGAGTCCATATGGTTAGAAGTTTTGTAAGAAAGTGACAGTCGTCACACGTGCAGGGATGTATGTATTTGTGACAGAAGGGGGTTGGAGAAAGATATCTTAGGTTGTGGGGAGGCAACCCAGTTATGAATTTTAGTAAGCAGAGAGAAGGGAAAGGTAAAGTTTAAGGCGAGTAGCTTAGCAGTTGATAAGATAAAAACGGATGATGTGCAGCATGTAATATTGTATGAAGTGTGGTTGTGTTGGCATAACAAGGATTAACCACTGGGTTATCTGACAAGAGATGACATGGGAGTGATGTGCTGGATGGAAATTTTGGCGAACAAATCATGTTTTTGATATATGATGATAATTGACAGGGCAAAGAGGGGTAATAATGTGAAGGATTGTGGCTGCGAGCCGATTCTCTTGTGTGAACATGCTGGAACTGTGAACCGCTAAAAATTGATGTTTTTTTCCTCTGAGAGATGTGTATTACTACTGGTTATTGTGTGGAGACATTTCCTTGTGAAATTGGCCATTTCCTAGATTATTTAGTATGTCCTAAGGGGGCCCATGGAGTCCGTGTTGGATCGCTTAGATTGGTTTATTTCTCCGAGAATTGGGTGTGATTCATAATTTCATATGTAATAGCGTGGATTGGCTCAGAGAGAATATTGTTTTACTGCTGTTGTAAGGGTTGGCAGGAAATGGGTCTGATAACCCCAAAGTGAGTAATGGGGTGGGGAATGTGTTCGAAATTCAAGGGGTCACTCTCATGCCCGAGTGGGAAGTAGGCAAGGGAGATGGAGAGTTAAAGCTTTACCAAGTAGCCTGTGTGCCTTGATGACTCGGGTAGTAGCAACATTACAGTAGGGGCCTACAGTTGTGTCAGCAGGTATCCTGTTCCGTCCTGAGGCTGGGGCCAGATCACCGCAGTCTACTGCCGCGTGCTGGCAGGTGAGCGGCGCTTTCCAGTGCCTGTTGTTTTCCCGGGAGAGGGAGACCACCCAGGCCGTCTGCCTTCTGTGGGGCAGCTCTCCTCCGGCTACCGGTGCTCTTCCGGGAGTTCTCCGGCGCTGGTTCCTCGTCCCTGTTCAGGCGTCCTGTGAGAGGGCGCTGCACCAGGCCTTTTTCCCTCACCCTTGGTGTCCGACGGGGCCTTCAGAGGAGGAGGCGTCCTACGAGCCCCGGACCCGTCGAGAGGGCGTCTGTTGTGTACGTTGGGTGTCGTGCCCATCGCAGGGGGGAGTCAGTCTGCGGGAAGCCACGGTCAGCGCCGGGGTGCAGAGTCTTCGGGGAGGTGTCAGCCTGTGAGGGGCCACGTACAGCGCCGAGGACTGGAGCTTTCCGGGCCGGGATGGGTTGTCCCATGTTTGTGGTAGAAGGGGTGTAGCGTTAGGCAGTAGGGTTAGGGGTGTTAGCTACTGCCTCCTTTTAGGACGTAGTGGCCGGCACAGTGTAGGGTACTTGTCGTTGCCTCCCTTAGGGACGCAGCGACCAGTTTGGTAGTGGTCCCGGGTTAAAAGAGAAGGGTGAGTCCTGGGAAGAGGTGTGGGTGGTAGCAGTAGTTAAGAGATTAGAGTCCCTTTGGTAAATCCTTGTCCCGAGTAGTTAGTCACCACGTGTGCGGGCTATCGCTGTGTCCCCAGGTCACAGTGATATACCGCAACTGGTGTTTCAGGTTAGGTTAGGGTCTTCCAGGTCATTATCGTAGAGTAGGGTAGGTCAGCGGGAATTAGGATACTTGTGTGCAGTTGTGGATGTGCGTGAGTGGTGGCGCCATGGAGTGTGTGTGAAATAAAGAAGCGTGCGTGATTGTAAAACTGTGTTAGTGTGCTGTGTTGTCTGACCTAGTGTGTGATAGGCGTGGGTAAGGGTGGTAGGGCCGTCCGGCTTAGCGACCGTGACAGGGGGGTACAACCTAACTCATAGCCGTCTGGGCCTTTTCAAATGTAGCGTATGTGTATGTTCTCTATTATATGTATTTGTTGTATGATTGAACGTTACGGGATTAAGTTTTTGTAGTAATATTTGAAGAATAAGTGAATGTCACATTGGTAGGATTAGGATTTGTTAGTTATTGTAGTAATAGTATTTGTAGTTGGGTGTAAGGTGTATTATTGTATATGAGAAGGGTGAATGTAGTATGACTTTGTAAAGCGCTTAGAGAAATTCGTTTGATTAAGCGCTATATAAGAAATCATTATTATTATTATAACTAGATCTGTTTCTTTCCTCATAAGAAGACGTTGGAAATTTTGTCTGTTCTTAAACTGTGAAGAAAACACTTCAAACTGAACAGCAATGATCAATGAGGATGGTGGAGGTAATGTCACTGGTGGAGGTAATGTCACTGGCTTCCATTCTGATCTAACATTCCACAAATACATGCCTCCGATGGGATTTAAACCCCCAACTGCCCAACCACAACCTGCAGTGCTAACCACTGATACTGCAATGGCTAGTTCGTATTGTAAACATGCTTCATCAGCTTCTTTGTTTGCTTGCTTGTTTATTGATTTTTTTTTTGCTTGTCTGTCTGGTTTGGTTTTCATTTATTTATTTGTTTGTCTGTCTGGTTTGGTCGTCCTGTTGAAATGCCCCTCGCAGATTTTGGAAGATGAAGACTATTGTCTGTGAGCTCAATGACCAGATACACTGGAACTGATGACGAAGCTCCAGCATCAAGTACCCCCTCCATGCTCCACCTCCTTCCCCTGTTCTGAACACTTGCCAGTAATGAATGCGTTGAAGTGGCTGCCAATTCAGATGGCCAGCTCCATTTTTGTGGTGTCAATCATCTTGGCGGCGTTTCCCACTGAGGGGTAATTTAATTGATTCCGCTGTTTCTCGTCTGTGTTGTTCCTTTTTTTATTTTCTGTTGGGATGAAAATGATTAGTCCTTCAGCTGTTTGAAATGAGGGTGACCTTCAAATAATATTTCAAATGAAATATCCCCTCCCCGCCCCCCCCCCTCCTTTTCTCTTTGTCTCTGTTTCTCTGTCTCTGTCTGCCTCTATCTGTCTGTCATATATACACATGTGCACACACACACACACACACACACACACACACACACACACACACACACACACACACACACACAAACACACACACACACATACACACATACACACAAACACACACACACTTACACACACACACTTACACACACACACACACACACACACACACACACACACACACACACACACACACACACACGCTCACACACACACACACACAGACACACACACACACACACACACACACACACACACACACACACACACACACACAGAGGTATATCATAACAATTTGTTTGATAAACTTTGTTAAAACCAACAAAGGAGGGTATGCCCTACGTTTGCAGTCCTATGTTTTAAACGAGCTCGTCAGTTTCGTGCTCTCTTGTTCCTAAATGTGTCAAAGATGACCACATGTTGTTCTTTGCATTCCTCTGGGGTGCAGACCGCATTATGTTACAGCTTTAGTCGAAAACAGAAATATACAACATTCAATGCACCAGAAGACCAGAAGATTAAAGACAAGTTTCTCTAACAATCCGTTTTTTTTTAACTGTAGAGACTCATTTTATGTCTTAGGATTTATCAGTGGAAAGTTGAAAAATAAACTTGTGAATTCTCATTCTCGATGACTTTCAAGGTCAGCATTGGTGTTATCAACTTGTTATTCTTTTGTTTCTTTCAAAGTCAGCGTTGCAGTGATCAACTAGTTATTCTTTTGTTTATTTCAAAGTCAGGTTTGGAGCGATCAACTAGTTATTTTTTTTAGTTTTTTTCAGTCAGCGTTGGAGTGAACAACTAGTTATTCTTTCGTTTCTTTCAAAGTCAGCTTTGGAGCGATCAATTTGTCATTGCTGTTATGACTGAGGTCTTGGCCATTCTCCATGTCATCTATTTATCTTCTGAATGTACCTGGGCGTGGATTAGCATTAGGTGAATTCCGACATACCCTCCAACCAATCACAAAGAATTTGACAGATTTCAGCCAATCACAAACCCCGACACATGTATTGATATCTATCAATATAAAGACAGTGATAAAAAAAAACCATGAAGTCAAAACACTATTCTTTCATAGGTCTTGATTCTTTATTTGTTTTGTATTGTTTTGTTTGTTTGCTGTCTCATCTTGTGCATCTTCAGTGTCACCACTCCTATGCCGCTCATTCTGGCTTCCGATTCACAGCCTCATTCTGGCGTGTCCTGCGACAGCCCCAGGATTGGCAGTCCACAAGGAGCAGTCATCATCCCACCAGAGGAGTCACTGCACTGCTTCCCAGCCATCTCGGTGGTGTTCAGTCGTGCCTGTTCTGATCTAACATAATGCAGGACATCATACACTAAATCCTCTACTGATTACAAAAATAGCTTAACTGCACAGCGTAAGTGAGCGTCTTCCATCAGAGGGTGCCACAAAGTCCATCCAGTGATAGTTCCCATGATCTTGCTAATAGGGACCACAAAGCCCATCCAGTGATAGTTCCCATGATCTTGCTGATAGGGACGATTTTGACAAGAACTCACCGAGGGTATAGTCATACACAGGAATGAGGTCACCATGACAGCAAGGCATGAACGGCCATAGAATCTGGGGCTTTTTCAAGCTGAACGATGGGTGTGACGATGACGAAGAGGATGTGTGACAGGGCTTTCCCCTTTGCTTTATTTTATAATATATCCCAACGTCAACTTGGCCCTTGACATACAGATGCCTGCAGTGTTGGTGACGAAATTTGAGCAACATTGTTAGACACGTATCCACTTTAAATAGATGAAACTCTACTGTGTGGTTCCAGTGTTCCAATTTGAGCCTCCATGCTTACCTCTGCTTGAAGTAGGAGCCGTTCGGGACTGAAAAATCCCGTAAGTAAATGCCTTTGACAAGAATTGAACCCACAACCACTCAGCCGAAATTCATGATGCTAACCACCGAACCACTGTGATCAATTCACACTCCAGGTTCTAATTCAGCTGATTTCTGCATAAAAATCCTCTTAATCTAATATGCAAGCAAGTTAAATTAGTTAAATTATGTCTTTAAGGGCTTCAGGTCAAAATGGAAATCTTTTCAAATCATATTCAGCCACTATTTTTGTACCCTGCGGCGAAAGTGGTCATGTCCTCTGACTGGAAGGGACAGTTGTCAGAATGCTCTTTCTGTTAGGAGCGCAAGGGGAAAGGGGGGTAAGGTGGATGAGATTTCTGGATCCCAATCCCCTTCCCCATCCCTTCTTTCTCTCCGCGTGTCTCACTCCGGGAAAGCGAAAAAAAGCTGAAAGCATTGGAAAAAAAAAACTCATCAAAGGAAAGAAAAGGATAAAAGGGGGGAAAATGATGGAAATAAATAGATAAACAAATGAATAAAACAAACGTCCTAGAAACAAGCCACTTGCCATTTTTCTACCAGTTGTGGTTAAAAAAAAAAAGTGCAGATTAGTATTCAGCGCTGTCCTGTCTTCGTCTTCTCCCTCTCTGCCACCCTCTTGCCCACGTGCCCCTCCTTACCTCCATGCTCTCCGCCTTTTCCATTTCCTTATTCACCTTCTGGCTCGACCGACGTCCGATGCACACAGTGCCCTCCCAATATCAGTGCTCTCACTCAGGCCAATGACTCAGTTTCAGGCACACTTCACGCAGGTCCTGTCGCAGTCTCTGTACTGACGGTCCATAGGGAACGACCAAGATCAGACCATCAGGGGGGCAACCCACGAATGGAGACGCTGCACTGCTGCTGAGTCACTTTGATGGTGCTCAGTCTTCACCACTGTCATTCCGTGTCCATGTCCTGTGAGTCTAGCTGCGATGTTCCATCTTACTATCATAGAGGTTGTTTCGCTTTGATTCTCGCTTCTTTTCTCTACTCAATGTCTGTTCAGGAGGTATTGTAGGAGCAAAAGCCGTCAGTTGACGTGGGTGAGATTGCGTTTTTTTCTCTTAGCCTGCGTGTCTTCTTTACCCCCCCCCCCCCCCCTCCTCCCTTCCCCCCTCCTCTCCATCTTTTTTTTTTCAATCTCAGCTGCCTTTTGCTCCTGACGTCAACATTTCCCGAGATACTTGTGGTATACGACCCTCTCATCCCCTCCTTTTTCTCCCCCCTCCTCTCCCCATCTCAGTCTTTTTTTTCCCCTTCTCATTCTCTTCCCCTCCTCCTCTTTCCACACCCCGTCCATGATCCACCAAGCCTCCATCACCACTGTCCCCTCGCCGTCACCACTCTCCATGATCTACCAAGCCTCCATCACAACTGTCCGCCCACCGTCACCACTCTCCATGATCTACCAAGCCTCCATCCCAACTGTCCCCTCGCCGTCACCACTCTCCATGATCTACCAAGCCTCCATCACAACTGTCCCCTCGCCGTCACCACTCTCCATGATCTACCAAGCCTCCATCACAACTGTCCCACCGCCGTCACCACTCTCCATGATCTACCAAGCCTCCATCACCACTGTCCCCTCGCCGTCACAACTCTCCATGATCTACCAAGCCTCCATCACCACTGTCCCCTCGCCATCACCACTCTCCATGATCTACCAAGCCTCCATCATAACTGTCCCCTCGCCGTCACCACTCTCCATGATCTACCAAGCCTCCATCCCAACTGTCCCCTCACCGTCACCACTCTCCATGATCTACCAAGCCTCCATCACCACTGTCCCCCCGCCGTCACCACTCTCCATGATCTACCAAGCCTCCATCCCAACTGTCCCCTCGCCGTCACCACTCTCCATGATCTACCAAGCCTCCATCACAACTGTCCCCTCACCGTCACCACTCTCCATGATCTACCAAGCCTCCATCACAACTGTCCCCTCACCGTCACCACTCTCCATGATCTACCAAGCCTCCATCACAACTGTCCCCTCGCTGTCACCACTCTCCATGATCTACCAAGCCTCCATCACAACTGTCACCGTCACCACTCTCCATGATCTACCAAGCCTCCATCCCAACTGTCCCCTCACCGTCACCACTCTCCATGATCTACCAAGCCTCCATCCCAACTGTCCCCTCACCGTCACCACTCTCCATGATCTACCAAGCCTCCATCACAACTGTCCCCCGCCGTCACCACTCTCCATGATCTACCAAGCCTCCATCCTAACTGTCCCCCCGCCGTCACCACTCTCCATGATCTACCAAGCCTCCATCCCAACTGTCCCCTCACCGTCACCACTCTCCATGATCTACCAAGCCTCCATCACAACTGTCCCCTCACCGTCACCACTCTCCATGATCTACCAAGCCTCCATCCCAACTGTCCCCTCGCCGTCACCACTCTCCATGATCTACCAAGCCTCCATCACAACTGTCCCCTCGCCGTCACCACTCTCCATGATCACTGACCACCTTACAAGCCTCCATCACAACTGTCCCCTCGCCGTCACCACTCTCCATGATCTACCAAGCCTCCATCACAACTGTCCCCTCACCGTCACCACTCTCCATGATCTACCAAGCCTCCATCCCAACTGTCCCCTCGCCGTCACCACTCTCCATGATCTACCAAGCCTCCATCCCAACTGTCCCCTCGCCGTCACCACTCTCCATGATCTACCAAGCCTCCATCACAACTGTCCCCTCGCCGTCACCACTCTCCATGATCTACCAAGCCTCCATCCCAACTGTCCCCCGCCGTCACCACTCTCCATGATCACTGACCACCTTACAAGCCTCCATCACAACTGTCCCCTCATCGTCACCACTCTCCATGATCTACCAAGCCTCCATCACAACTGTCCCCTCGCCGTCACTACTCTCCATGATCTACCAAGCCTCCATCACAACTCTCACCGTCACCACTCTCCATGATCACTGACCACCTGACTGTTTAGCTCGAGGTGTGGATTAAAGACAAACCTTGTGGTCGTGTTCCCAGAGACTTGTTTAATAACAGGAGGTGGACAAGTGCGGTTAGGGATGGGGTTGAGGACTGAGGAGGGAATTTGGGGGGGGGGGTAAACAATAACACGAGGAAAAAGAAACAGAGGAAAGGAAGAGGAGACGGAAAGAAAAATAACAAGCGAGCGGGGTCGTGAAGCAGGAAACGAAAAGGGGGCGAAGGAGAGGGGAAGGGACGAGGACGAGAAGTGAGAAATTGGTGGGTGATGGCTAACACGAAGGAAGGGGAAGGTTAAACGAACAAGAAGAAGAAGAAGATGTAGAAAAAGAGAAGGAGGAGGAGGATAGATAGGAGGAGGATGAAGAGAAGGAGGAGAAGGAGGAGGAGGAGGAAGAGGAGGAGGAGAAGGAGGAGAAGGAGGAGGAGAAGGAGAAGGAGGAGGAGGAGGAGGAGAAGGAGGAGGAGAAGGAGGAGGAATCAGAAGAAGAAGAAGAAGAAGAAGAAGCAGGAGAAGAAGTCTGTTTCTTCCATACTGAAGTCCAAGAGCCATTCCTTCAGGTCTTATACTGGTAGGCATTCTGAGAGCACAGCGTAGTGTGTGACCAGATGGTGATTTTTGCCGAAAGCAAGCCTACCCTAGTCATTTCATTAGTTCTTCTACCAAATGACCAGATCAGGTTCTCTCTCTCTCTCTCTCTCTCTCTCTCTCTCTCTCTCTCTCTCTCTCTCTCTCTCTCTCTCTCTCTCTGTATGGAGAAAACTCCAGAAATGTTATAAATTATTTGTTTTTGGAGGTCCGTGTTTGTTCTATATGGGGTTCATTTGTTTGCTGACTGACTGCTTGATGTAACATGACTGGATTTCATTACTGGATTGGATCGGATTAGATTCGCTTATTAGAGTATACGCAATGCATTAACATTGTAGGTCATCGTGGCCTAGTTTCTGTTGGGGGAAAATGCTATTACCAAGTGTGAGTGTGGGTTTGAACAGATCCAAGATAAACTGGTTGGTTTGCTAGTAATGACCTCAACAATTTCAGGATGGTCAGGATGACCTCAACAATTTCAGGATGGTCAGCGCACTAACCACAGGAAATGCAGTACTCCCTGCAACAACTTTGGACTCTTGGTTTTCGAATCATGACAGCATTCTGTTTTGTTAATAGTTTCATGTTTACTTCCCCCTGACCTTTCTTTTTATTTTTTTCCATCCAATATTTTCCTGAGCGCGATAGCCACCTACTGTTTAAATCCAGCTAACTGAGGTGTCCAAACACTACATCAAAACACTTATAAGAATTTAGTCCGTACAGAAAGAGAAACAGAAAGATGTATTGCATGTAAAGACGGTAATAGAATGGGAGCATATAAACGTCTCTTTTTCATTAGCCTTGAGTTAATAGCAAAAAAGAGGGTAAATGATTATTATGCTAAAGATTTACAACTGTTTCCCTAAGATCACAACTGCTTCCCCTGTTTTCATGAGGATCTTCACTGCTTTCCCTATCATTTTTCCAATGGAATGACAATTGATTTCCTTGGGATGATAACTGTTATTCTTATTTTCCTGAGAAAAACAAGTATCATTGTAAAGAAACATCATTCATAGGGAAAATAGCTATGATCGTTCTTTACCATGACAAACACAAATAGGGTGAGCAAAACAGAGGAAAAAGTTGCCATCCTGTGAATCACAAGTGTTGCCCTATCTTCTTTGTTGTCCTTAGGGATTATAACTGTTGTCCCAATGGCCACAGGGAAAAGCACCTGTGACTTCCAGGGAAAACACCGATAACAACTATTTTCCTTGGGAAAATAGGGAAAGCCGCTGTGATCCTCAGAGATAACAGCGTTACCCCGTTGGCCTGAAGAATAATATTTCTGTACCTAGGAGCACAGCTATCATCGGTTATCAGAGCAGATATGCTTTCATGTAATAGAGTGATGGAACTTTTTTTTTACATGATTACATGCACGTAACATGATTAAGATTATAACATGTTTGTACT
>CM065725.1:46307569-46317569 GCA_033310375.1 Conus canariensis
TTTAAATTAGCTCTAAAGATTGATTCTATGTGTTATGATTTATTGGCCAAAAGGTATAAAGATGAACATGTCTATCGTCATTTTCATGAAGTTAAAAATCAGCTTTCATGTGATCAATTTGTCGACCGTGAGGTTTTGGCCAACTTTTCCACCAATTATAAGGAAGCTGGCAGAATTCAGCCAGTTGCAAAACCCTACACACATCAATCAGTAAAACAGATACTGATGAAAAAAACGAAGATAGACTTTAAGAACTCTACGGTGTTTTTTTTTTTGTTTTGTTTGTCTGTTTGTTCTGTTTGTTTGTTTGTTTGTTTTTAGCTATGGTAAGCTGTGCTTCGCTGTCCCATTTTCCATGCCACCTGCCCGCCATTACTCCTACCCTGCTCATTCTGGATCCCCGTTTACAGCCACATCCTGGCTTGTCTCATCCTTGCCCCAGCATCGGTAGCCCACAGAGACTGACAGTCATCACGCTACACCAGAGGAGACATGGCACTGCTGCCAATTCAGTCCAGTAGTGTTCAGTGGCGTCTGCTCTGATCTGACACACACACACACACACACACACACACACACACACACACACACACACACACACACACACACACACACACACACACGCACACACACACACACACACACACACACACACACACACACACACACACACAGGACATCATCTACGAAGTCATGCTCATGCTGATGAGGATAAGGATGATGAAGATGATGCTACGAATTCTACTCTTGTTGAAAACCACATGACATGACTCTACACGTCCTTTCATAATATATTCCAGCATCAACCAGGCGCAAGAGTTACAGACACCTACGATTCTGGTCAGGAGATTTGAAGAACACTGTCAGAGACGCATCCATTATTAAGTATATGAAAGTCGACTGCGTGGCTCCAGTCTTCCCAACTGACCCCATAGCAAACTTACTTTTGGGCCATAGCTGGTCGAGACCGAAAAATCCCATAGACAAATGGCTTGGTGGGAATCGAACCCCCAACTTCCCAGTTCAAAATCTGCAACAAAAACCACTGCACCATGGACAGCTGGTTAACACTCTGGCTTCTAATTCAGCTGCATTCCATGTAAAGCCACTTCATCTTCAACACAAACAAATTAAACGATGTCTTTAAGGGCTACAGATCGAAAAGGAAATGCTTCCTAATCATATTCAGCCCCTAGTTTTTTGTCCCCATGCAGCAAAATTGTTAACATCCTCTGACTGAATGGGAGAGTCGTCGGAATGTTCTCCTTGTTTGGAAAGCATGCAGACGAGGATGAGATTGATGAGTGCTCTGGAACCCACGCCCTCTGCGCTTCCCCTCCCCTTCTTCCTCTCACCTTCCCCCACCCCCTTCAGATCTGAAAGGTCCTAGAAACTGTCATTCTGGAGAAAAAAGAATAAAAAGATTAAATCAACAAATGTATAAAACATCATAGAACAAGCCACTGGCAAGTCTTTCATCCGACAGGCGTTACTAGCTGACACTGTCCCTTCACCGTCAAATGGCTTGTTCGTTTGGTGGATAAGAACAGTACCTCTCTATGTCCCACTGGCATTGCGGAGTGTATCTTTTTTTTCTTTTCTTTGCAAGTGCGTGTGTCAGTAGTTGGTGCTGTCCTGTCAGTACCCCCTGTATGTCGGTTTTCTTCCCAGTTCCCTCATACCGCTCCTTCAACCCGGCATCCCTTCTGCATCCTTTCATTGCCCACAGTGCTGTCTCAAGGACTTCACTTAAAACTGTTCCTTCACAATCAGCCACACCCAGGCACGTCCTGCGGTACCTCAGTACCGACAGTTCTCAGGGAGCGGTCAATGTAAGGTTGCCACGAGACAACCCATCCATCAGAGAAAACGTTGCAGCTCCGCTTAGTCACATCGATGGTTTTAAATTATTTGCTGCAGTCTTCGTCCACATACATGTTACATCTCTTCAGTATTCCCCATCTTATACAGATCTTTTGCTTTGGCTTTGACTTTCTTTCCACCCAGTGTCCGTCCAGGGGACTGTGTGGGAGCGACAATCGTGCCTTCAGGCCATTCTGACTGTCTGTGTTGCCAAAGATCAGGAGGCATGTGTGGGATCGACAGTCTGACTCCTGTGAGTACACGTTCTTTTCCAGCAGTCTGCACTCTGCTTCGTAACCCCTTTTTTTTCTTTCCCCATTTTTCGTTTTATTTTCTCTTAGGGTTGGGGTGGGGATTTGTTTTTTTGTTTAACTAGTCTCACCTGCCTTTCTGTTCCTGGCATTAACATTTTTTTAACCTGCCTGTAGCCTGCTTTCTCTCTCCGCTCCCCTCCACCTCCTCCCTTTTCTTTCTTTCCGGTCCTTCACAAGCCCCTGAGTCACCTAGCATTTACACAAGACCAGCCTCTCATCCATCACCCTGTTCCTCCATAATCACTACCCACCCACTTCTTTAGTTTGTGTTGTGGTACAAAGAAAAAAAAAACTTGTTCACGTATTACCAGGGACTTGTTAAAAGAAAGAGGACGAGGGCAGTCTGGAGATGAGAGAGTAAGGAGGGAAGTGGGAAAGAAAACAAAAACAAGAGAAAGATAACACAGCTGTGGGGGTTCGAGGAGTACAGGGAAATTTTGAAAAGGCGGAGTAGAGGTGGAGGTAAAGGAAAAGGAGAAGGAACAGGAAGAAAGACAGACGTGACGAAGGAAGGGGAAAGGTATGATGGGAGGGGGGGGAATATGGTGGGTGTGGGTGGGGGAAAAAAGGAGTGGGGAAGCAATAAGAAGAAAGAAGAAAAAAAGAGGGGGGAGGAGGAGGAAGGGGAGAAAGAGGAGGATGAGGAAGAGGAAGAAGAAGGAACAGGAGAAGTCTTTTCTGCTGTGTTGAAGTCTAAGTGCCATTCACTCGGGTCCTATACTGACAGGCATTCTGGAATCATAACATAGTCCAACAGGACGATCATTTTGCTAAATGCAAGCTTGCCCTAGTTCATTTATAGGTCCTTCTACCAGCTACTTTATCAGTTTCTTCTTTTTCTTCATCTTCATCTTCTTCTTCTTCTGCTTCTTCTTCTGCTTCTTCTCTTTCTTCTTCTCTTTCCTCTTCTTCTTCTTCTTCTTCTTCTTCTTCTTTCTTCTTCTTCTTCTTCTTCTTTCTTCTTCTTCTTCTTCTTCTTCTTCTTCTTCTTCTTCTTCTTCTTCTTCTTCTTCTTCTTCTTCTTCTTCTTCTTCTTCTTCTTCTTCTTCTTCTTCTTCTTCTTCTTCTTCTTCTCTTCTTCTTCTTCTTCTTCTTCTTCTCTTCTTCTTTTCTTCTTCTTCTTCTCTCTTTCCTCTTCTTCTTCTTCTTCTTCTTCTCTTCTTCTTCTTCTTCTTCTTTTTCTTCTTCTTCTCGAAATGGAGAACAGACCAAGAATGTCACAATTTGGTTGTGGTGCAAATTCTTTTGTTTGTTCCATGTTGGTCTCCTTTTTAGGTTATTAGATTTGGTCTGGTTTGCTTTGGCTTTGGTTTCCTTTGGTTCATTCGTTCTCTAATATTTGTGTATGTGTACAGGATTAATCATCATTGTAGATCATATGGCCCAGTTTCTCTTGGGGTGGGGGAGGCACTTATCAAGGCGGTGTGGATATAAGTCAATATAAATCCAAGATAAAATGGTTGGTTTGCTAACAAAGACTACACCAAATTCAAGATGGTCAGCAAACTTACCACAGGAAATGAAGCACTCTCTGTGACAACTTTCAGCTGACAGCTTTTGAATTATGATAGCACTAGATTCATATCTGCTACTCACCTGACTTTTTTTAAAAACATTTTTACATCCCATTTTTTATTACAATGCTGGCAACATAATGTTTAATCCAGACAACTCAGGTCTCCTAGCACTGGATTAAGTCGTTCATCAGAATCCAATCCACACACAAGAAGTAAAGCATACAAAGATAGTGAATAGTTAAAACAGCGAACATTTTTAAACGAACATTTATTGTCGCTGTTCACATAACATAATCATGGTTGTCCAATATTTGTATGCAAAATACAATGGTGCTGACACCCATTACTTAGTTCCAGCTGGCTGATGATTCATTCACATTCGTTTCTGTGAATGTCTTGTGTGGAATCTAGTATATGATTCTGCGACACATTTAAAATATTTCACTTTTATGGTTGATTGGTTGGTTGGTTGGTTGGTTGGTTGGTTGGTTTATACATGCTATTTGTAGCATGTGAAGAAGTCACATTTGTCAAAAATTTACCTGTCTGTTTTTTTCTGTGTTCTGGACAAACGTGCCTTTGCAATATCTTTTGTGTATTTATTTGATTTTTGGCATGCTTTTGACAACGCCGTCGTCTATTTCAGTTTTGATTTTATATTTTTTTTTCATTGTTGTATTGATGCATAGCATGCACTGACACGTAATCTTATAACGATAACTTACACCATGTGCGATAGATATTTTTCTGGCAAGAAGACTTTGAAAAGTGATCAAATTTGAAAAGATTGCAAACTGAATCACAATCATCAATGATGAAATGAAGGTAATGCACTGGCCTTCCATTCTGATCTAACATTACACAAAGATGTGCCTCCGACGGGATTCGAACGTATAACCACCCAACCCACAGCCTGCAATGCTAACCACTGCACCACACAAGCGAGTTCTTCTTGTGAACTTTCATTGTTTGTTTCTTTGTTTCTTGCTTGTTTATTTGTTCGTTTGTTCTTCTGTCTGATTTCGTTGTTCTGCTGAAATCACCCATGCATGTTTGGAAGATGCTGACTATTGCTTCTGAGCTCAATGACCAGACACACTAGACCTGATGATGAAGCCCCAGCATCAAGTACCCCCTCCACTCTCCACCTTCTTTCCCTTTCTGAACACTTCTCAGTAATGAATGCGTTGAAGTGGCTGCCAAAGAGATGACTGTGTGGATGACCAGCTCCATTTTTGTGGTGTCAATCATCTTTGGCGGTGTTTCCCACTGAGGGGTAATTTAATTGATTTCTCGTCTGTGTTGCTCCTTTCTTATTTTCTGTTGGGATGAAAATGATTAGTCCTTCAGCTGTTTGAAATAAGGGTCACCTTCAAATAATATTTCATGTAAATTCTCTCTCTCTCTCTCACTCTCTCTCTCTCTCTCTCTCTCTCTCTCACCACACACACACACACACACACACACACACACACACACACACACACACACACACGCACGCACACACACACACACACACACAATCACACACACACACACACACACACATATACACACACACATAAACATGCACAGAGAGGGGCACATAAATACATATGTACCACATGCATACACACACACACACACACACACACACACACACACACACACACACACACACACGCACGCACGCACGCACGCACGCACGCATGCACGCATACACTCACGCATGCACGCACGCACACATGTACACACATACACACACACACACACACACACACACACACACACACACACACACACACACACACACACACACACACACATCTCATCACGTCTCAGAACATTGTGAAAAATCTTATACTAGATGTTATCCTTATTTGATGAATTCAGCAAAATTCATCAAACAAATAAGGTGATGATGTGCTAGAACCATTATTTGTCAGTTTGCATGCTCTCTTTTGAAAAGAAGTGCCAAATGTGAATTGATCTTATTCTTTTGTACGCATGTTTTAATGTGAATAGATCTTATTCTTTTTGTATGCATTCCTCGTAACCTTCATCATTATATGTCCATGACATGGTGTGTAGGCTCAGTTATGGTGCAGTCTTAGTCAAGAACGATGCAAACGAAATGAAATCGTCAATAAACGCGCCAAAAATGTTAACAGTTGATGTGAAGATCATCTGGCGACCTGGTTTGAAAATAACTCTAGAGCTTGATTCAATGTTTTAGGACCCGTTGACCAAAAGTTGAAATATAAACATGTCCATCGTCATTTATAATGAAACTGAAAGCCGGCATTCGAGTGATCATCTTGTTGACAAAACGTCAGTGAGCTTTTGGCTAACCTTTTCCCCCAATTACAAGCAAGTTGACAGAATTCATCCTATTACGAACTTGACACACATTTATCACTAAAACAGATAGTGATGAGAATGCATTCGTCCGTTTTCTTTTGTTTTGTTTCGTTTTGTTTATTGGCTTTGGTGTGTTATTTTCCTTGCAGCTTCATGGCGTTTCTTCTATGCCATTCATTCTAGCTGACTATTGACAGTCACTTTCTGACTTGTCCCATCCTAGCCCGGGCAATATCAGTCCTCCAAGAATACTTATCAACCCACCAGAGGAGATACTGTACTGTTGCTCAGTCACTTCTGTAGTGTTCAGGGTCACCTGCTCTGATCTAACACACATGCAAGTCATGTTGGCCGATGAGAATGAGGATGATGAAGATAATGCTATCAAATCCATTATTGACTGAAACTACATGACATGACTTGCATATCATTTTATGATATATTCCGGCATTAACCAGGCCTGAGAGAGATGCACCCTTACAGTGTTGATCAGAAGATCTGAGCAACACTGTCAGAGATGCATCTGTCAAGTGGATGAAATTTGACTGTGTGGTTTTAGTCTTAGCAACTGACCATAGGGCAAACTTATGTTAGGGCCAAAGCCAGTCAAGACTGAAAGATCCCATAAATAAATAGTTTCAACAGGAATTGAATATACAATCACCCAGTTCAGAATCTGCAACAAAAACTTCTGCTCCATGATGGCTGGTTAACACTCTCGTTTTTAATTCACCTGCATTCCATGTAACAGCCACTTCATCCTCAACACAAACAAGTTAAATGATGCCTTTAAGGGCTACAGGTCAAAAAGGAAATCCTTGTTAATCATATTCAGCCACTATTTTTTGTCCCTGTGCAGCAAAAACTGTAACGTCCTCTGATTGAATGGGAGAGCAGAAAGTTCTCTCTGTTAGGAGAGCTTGGGGGAAGCGGGTGAAATTGATGTGTGTTTTGGCTCCCCCCCCCCCCCCCCCCCCCCCCCCACCTTCTTCTCCACCCTATCTTGCCCCATTCTGGAAAATCCGAAATTGAAAAAAAAACTGTCATACTGGAGAAGAAAAAGAAAACAAATGAGTTAATAACTAAATAACACGTCATAAAACAAGCCACTGTCAATACTGTCGCTGGATATTATATAGAACGTGTGTTGTATTGGTTGCAAAATGTGTGTGTTAGTAGATGGCACAGTCCTGTCCCCGTCAAATGGTTGGTTGTTTGATAGTTGAGGACAGTTGTCCTGCGGGTCCTGCGGCACTTGGGGCGTATCTCTTTCTTCCTTTTCTTACAAAATGTGCTGGCCCTGTCTTGTTATCGCCCCCTCCATTTCTCCCTTCTCCCCCATCCCCCATTCCACCCTTCAACTCCCTCCCCCTCTTCCTATCATTGGTGACAGCGGTCTCTCAATGACGTCACTCCAACGTGCTCACTCAAAGTCAGCCACACCCAGACACATCCTGTGGCACCTCAGTACCAACAGTTCACATGGAGCAGTCAAGGTTAGATAGCCACGAGGCAACCCATCGAGGAGACACTGAAGCTAGGTTACTTCGATTGTGTGAAGTCTTTGCTGCCATTCCGTGTCAACACACTTGTTATGTCCCTGGTGATAGAGACACTTTTTTTTTCTGGGAGGGGACGAAGGTGACGGAGCTTTTGTTTTGACTTTCTCTCCACCCAAGGTCTGTTCAAGGGACTTGTTGGGAGCGACAATCGTGCCTGCAGGCGACTCTGACTTTCTCTGTCGTCAATGTTCAGGAGGCATTCTGGGAACGACAGTCTGAGGACACACGTTCGTCTCCAGCGGTCTGTGATTGCTGTGACTGGTTTCTTACCCCCTTCCCTTTTTCTTCCAGTCTTTTTCTAACTACTCTCTGTTGTCTTCTGCCTCTGGCATCAACATTTCCTGACTGCCTGTAGCCTGCTTCCCCTCTCCTCCCATTCACTTCCCTTGCTTTCTTTCTCCCCCCGCTCCCTCTTTCACAAGTCCCTGTTTCACCAAGCATCTATGACCACCAGCCTCTCATCCCCCCCCCCCCCCCCCCCCCCCCCCCCCCCGCTCCTTCCTTCTTCTCCACAATCACCGCCCCCTCACTTGTTTAGCTCGTGTTGCTGGGAAAAATCCTGTTCTTGTGTTTTCAGGGACTTGTTTTTAAAAAAAAGGTGGACGATGGCGGTTGGAGGATAGGGGGTGAGGAGGGGAGTGGGACGGAAAACAAGAACAAGAGGGAAAGGAAACAGGGGATTGAAGGTAGAGAGGGAAATAAAAAATACACGGTGGAGAAAAGGTGGAGGTAAAGAAAAAGGAAAAACACACAGAATGGGAGAAGGGGCCAAAGGATGGGGAGGGGGGGGATGAAGGGACGGCTAGGCTGTGGTAGGCAAGAGTGAAGAAGACGAGGAGGGGTAAAAAGAAGAAGGGGGAGGAGAAAGAGGAGGAGGAGCAGAAGGAGAAGAGAAGAAGTGGAGGAGGAGGAGGTGGAATAGGTGTGGTAGGAGGAGGAGGAAGAAGAAGAAGAAGAAGAAGAAGAAGAAGAAGAAGAAGAAGAAGAAAAGAAGAAGAAGAAGAAGAAGAAGAAGAAGAAGAAGAAACAGGAGAAGTCTTTTTCTCTGTCTTAAGGTCCAAGTGCCATTCCTTCGGGTCCTATACCGGCAGGGATTCCGGAAGCAGGGCGTAGTCCGACCAGATTGCGATTTTTGCTGAAAGCAAGTTTACCCTGGTTACTGACTTATTCCTATCAAATACCTGCACCAGTTTTATTCTTTTTCGTGTCTTTTTTTGTTGTTGTTAAAGTGAAAACTTCATAAACGTCAGAATATACTTTTTGTGTAAGTTCGTGTTTATTGGATGTTAGGCTTTTTTTGTTGTTGTTGTTGTTGTTGTTGTTGTTGTTGTTGTTGTTTGATGTTTGGCTGCTTGATTTGGGGTAGGTGGGCTTTGTTTGGTCCGGTTTGTTTTGGTTTGGTTTGATTTGATTTGGTGTGATTTGTTTTGTTTCCTAATATCCATGTGCAGAGAATACATCAACATTTTAGGCTAAGTGACCTAGTTTCAGTCGGGGTCGAAGACCGTTTAAGAGGCCAAGTGGCTACAGATTTGGACACTTCCAAAATAAAGTGGTCAGTCTGCGAACAAGGACGACAAGAACTTCGGGATGGTCAGTAAAGTGACCACAGCAGATGCGGCTCTCCCCATCACAACATCTGACGCTTTTTTTGTTGTTGTTGTTTGTTTGTTTGTTTTATAATAATGGTGCTCGGTTATGTTTTAAAGCTTCACATCTGCTTCCCACCTGGCATATGCTTAATCATTTTTCACTCAGTTTTTCTTTCTGTGCACGCCGGCTACTTCCATTTTCAATCCAGACAACTCAGATCTTTAAACACTGCACTGACACGTTTATAGAACTGAATCCATACACTCGGAAAAGAAATGAAAATTTGTATAGCCTGTACATAGTTAATATTGCAACGGTTACTATTTCAATACACATATTTGGTACTCATGCGCATAACACAATCACGTTTATAACATATTTGTTCACAAAACACAATAATACACACATCCATCACAGCACTCACACAGTGGCAGACAATACGCTTTTTTCTTATCTTTGTTGCTCATAGCGTTTGAAGAAGACACATCTGTGAAGAATTCGCTTGTCTGTTTTGCATTGTGGGTTTTTTTTTTCTTTGTTTGTGGGCTTGTTTGTTCGTTCGTTTGTTTGTTTGTTCGTTTGTTTTGTTTTGTTTGTTTTTGGTCTGTGTCTTTGTTCTTTGACTTGCTTTTATTACAGACTCGCTTCAGATTGGTATTGAAGTGTCTTGATTTTTTGAAAGCACGAGTACACTTGTTTGTGTTGTCTAGCATCAAAGATTCTTTACCGATCGAAAACTGGTCGTTTCACAGCGGTTGTAATCGATCTCATGTAATTCAGCCCCATTGGTCTGCGGTTACAGTCAAAGTTT
>CM065725.1:46320069-46335069 GCA_033310375.1 Conus canariensis
CTGGTTCGGGGTGTGGATTTACTGCAGGCTGATTCTGGTTGGGAAGTGGATTTACAATAATATCTACAGAATGGTCCTGGTTCGGGGTGCGGATTTTCTACAGAATGGTCCTGGTTCGGGGTGTGTATTTACTACAGAATGGTCCTGGTTCGGGGTGTGGATTTACTACAGAATGATTCTGGTTCGGGGTGTGGATTTAGCATAATGTCTTTAGAAAGGATCTGGTTTGGGGAGTGGATTTACAATAATATCTACAGAATGGTCCTGGTTCGGGGTGTGGATTTTCTACAGAATGGTCCTTTTCGGGGTGTGGATTTTCTACAGGATGATCCTGGTTCGGGGTGTGGATTTACTACAGAATGATCCTGGTTCGGGGTGTGGATTTACAACAGAATGATCCTGGTTCGGGGTGTGGATTTACTACAGAATGATCCTGGTTCGGGCTGTGGATTTACTACAGGATGATTCTGGTTGGGGGGGGGGGGGGGGTGTTTAGCATAATGTCTTTAGCAAAGATCTGGTTTGGGAAGTGGATTTACAATGATATCTAGAGAATGATCCTGGTTCGGGGTGTGGATTTACAACAGAATGATCCTGGTTCGGGCTGTGGATTTACTACAGGATGATTCTGGTTGGGGGGGTGGGGGTGGATTTAGCATAATGTCTTTAGAAAGGATCTGGTTTGGGAAGTGGATTTACGGTAATATCTACAGAACGGTCCTGGTTCGGGGTGTGAATTTACTACAGGATGATTCTGGTTGGGGGAGCAGATTTACTATGACATCTACATGATGTTTCTGGTTTGGGGAGTGGATTTACTATGATAATACTGCTTTGGTGGGGGGGGCGGGGGGGGGGGGGGGGGGTGGGGGCGGGGGAGTTTGCTGTAAAGTCCTCAGGATGATTCTGGTTTGAGGGAGTGGATTTACCGTAATGTCTAGATGAGTCTGAAATGTGGCGGGGGTGGGTGGGTGAGGGGGGGGGGAGGGAGTGGATATACTGTAATGTCTACAGGATGGTTCTGGTTTGGGGGAGTGAGTTTACCGTAATGTCTAGATGAGTCTGAAATGGGGGAGTGGATATACTGTAATGTCTTCAGGATGATTCTGGTTTGGACAGTGAATACACTGCAATGTCTTCAGGATGATTCTGCTTTGGACAGTGAATATACTGCAATGTCTACAGGATGAGTCTGGTTTGGACACTGTAATGTCTTCAGGATGAATCTGGTTTGGACAGTGGATATACTGTAATGACTTCAGGATGATTCTGGTTTGGACAGTGAATATACTGCAATGTCTACAGGATGAGTCTGGTTTGGACAGCTGATATACTGTAATGTCTACAGGATGATTCTGGTTTGGACAGTTGATGTAATGTAATGTCTACAGGATGATTCTGGTTTGGACAGTGAATATACTGTGATGTCTTCAGGATGATTCTGGTTTGGGGGGAGTGGATTTACCGTGATGGCATCACCATATTTACCTTTTCACCTACACAACCACAACGAGGCTCGTTCACCCACAGTCAACCGTAGTTCCACATAAAGCTAATAGTATCAGGTCGTCAGATGGCCGCCTACCAGAGGATACACTGCATTGTCGCTGAGTCACGTTGAAGATGTTTATTAGTGTAAGTTCTGATGCAAATTTCGTACTTTATCTCCTTCTAAACTCTTTGTTGGCTATTTTTTTTTATTGTTTAACGAAGTGATCAGACCACTTACTCGTCAAAGACCAGGCATAGCATGATCAAACGCGGTCAGCAGATTCGCAGCCTCACTGAAACATCCCACCCCAACTTACGGCCTCCAGGTATATACAGCTGCCTGTTATTCTGTAGAGACGGGGAATATAAAGCAATGAGGTGAGGAGATGGTCGTCACCCTGTAGAAGTTCAAATGTCTAACACATCGTTCCAGAACGAGCACTTCAGATGATGGGAATACACAGGCCCTAATTTACTTATTGCCGCGGTTAACATAATTTAACTGGTAGAGGTTTGAACACTGACAAACATCAAAATGAAAGGTATGTTTTGTTATGATCCATGCATTCCTGATATTACAACAGTTCTTGCTCACGCTGAAGTAGCTAGACGCTATGAAGATTCCCGCGCTTAATAGTCTCGTGCTATACGATAAGTCTGTTTGGATGCATGTGAGAATCATTAAGTGAAGATGAAAAACTGACTTGGTTTGTTGTCTAATATCATCTATGATATATAAAAAAAAAACATTACCTAAAACCACTGAACTGATTTAAGACTACTTTTTAAAGAAAAACTGAAATCCATGAAGTTGATAGTTGTTCTTTTTTCTTGTAAAAATATTATCTATTTCTTGACATTGGCACCATGAACACGTGAACGGTGTCACTAGTTGACCCACCATCACTCTCTCTATACAAGAAAACCAATCAACATACCCGTATCCAGATGGAAACATGGTCAAAGCTTTGTTTCTGGTCGTTATATGTCGAGGCCACGTTGTGATCAGCGAGATCCGAGACAGACGATCAAAAGAAAAAGAAGAAATAAAAACCCTGTATCTGCTTCCACTGACCATTTTGTGCACCTGCATTACTGGACTGGCTTTCATGTATCGTGTAACATGTCACAATACAGCTTTCAAACAAGCTTTTGTTCTAAATATGCATGGCTCGTTCGGAAGTTTGTTTCATATATAATACTGTTCAAAAAAAGTTAAGGACCAACACTGAGAATGCACAAAAACTTCTAAAAATTCACAAAAATTCAATTGTACCGCCTTTGTGGTCCAAACAAATTGAACCACATGCACAAATTGATAGTGAATGCGGCAACTGCAATTTTGTGGCACACATTTCTCACGCGCCTTGAAAAATACGTGTCGGGACTTGTCATTTTTGGAACAAATTGGGGTGAATTTCTGATTTGTTTGGGATCCGAGGAGCATGTGCTGAATCAAAATCATGTGAAGCACGAGCTAAATCAGGCTGTAGGTCATAAAGTATGCTCAACCAAATGTCTTTAAAAGCCACTGTACTGGCGAAAAATGCAATGCAACAGCATGCCTCCACGTCGAAGACTGAATGAGATGGATCGAGGAAGAGCAATAGGATGGCTCCAAGAAGGAGTTGCAGTCCGGGTAGTGGCACGGAGACTTGGGGTATCACACTCTGTTGTTATCAGACTCAGACAACGCTTTCAAGACACAGAAAGAGTGCAAGAACGACCACGCTCTGATCGACCCAGAATAACAACGCCACGAGAGGACCGATACATCGAAAGGCAGGCCAAACAAGAAAGAACAGCAAGTGCAAACAACATCAGACGTCGCCTTAGAGATGCCACCAACACTGTTGTCAGTGATCAGACCATACGAAACCGCCTACACGCCACTAACCTCCGTGCTCGACGACCAGCCATAAGACCTCGTTTGACTGATGCCCACAGAGCAGCACGCCGAGTATGGTGCACGCAGCACGTGAGATGGACACATGAACAGTGGGCTAACGTGATGTTTACAGACGAGTCGCGGTTCTGCCTGGATCCCACCGATAGACGGAACAGGGTCTGGAGACGCCGTGGGGAGCGTTTTGCAGAAGAAGCTGTCCTGGTAAGGAACCGCTATGGTGGGGGATCCGTTATGATTTGGGGCGGCATAAGCACACGCTACAGAACGGTTCTCTACAATGTGGCAGGGAACTTGAATGGTGTTCGCTACCAAACAGAGATTGTGCAACCCCTGGTGCTGCCAGCCCTTCAACAGCTTGGACCTCAGGCAGTCTTTCAAGATGACAATGCACGGCCCCATCGCACCAGAGCAGTAAACACGTTTCTCCAAGCTGCTGGTGTCAACAGAATGCAGTGGCCTGCAAACAGCCCAGACCTGAACCCCATCAAACATCTTTGGGATGAGCTGGGCCGGAGACTGCAGCAGCGTCGTCCTCCTCCTGCTAACCTGGGTCAGCTGTTTGAGTCACTCCAGCAGGAGTGGGCTGCTGTCCCCCAGGCCTTTCTGCGCACACTGGTGAACTCCATGCGACAACGCTGCCTTGAATGCCTTGCCAGTAACGGGGGACACACGTTATTAACCATGACATTGAACAAACACTCCTCCCGTGACTTTCAAATTTGGGGGTGGGGGTGTTTGTACTGCGCTCGATTCCAGTTTGTTGATTCCTCGGACTTGTCATTGTCTTTACACACTTTTCACATATTCAATAAATTCAAGTTACACTTGGAGATTGATCACTTCCCAATTTTCTTTTTTATAAGTCAGTGAAATGTTGGTCCTTAACTTTTTTTGAACAGTATATATACAATGTCGTGTGACATGTTTTAAAAGACTTCAATACGTAAAACATCTTTGTTTGACAAAATAGAAGGTCTAAGTATACAACAACAAAAAAAAATAGCAGTGTGACAAGTATGGAAAGATGTCGGTATGCAAAGCACGGTGGTATGACAAATATTAAAAGACCAGTATCCAAAACATGGTTGCCAGACAAAATATTGAAAGGCCATAGTATACAAAACATGGTTCTGTCGCAAATATTGAAGAACAACAATATGCAAAACATGGCTTTATGATAGTGGCTACAGGCAGTTACACGCAAAACATGGCTTTATTAAAAATGTTAAAAGTCATCAATATGCAAAACATATTTCTGTGAAAAGAAAAAATCAAAGGTTTATATATGCAAAACATAATTGTATAACAAATATTTAATGGCCTCGGTTTGCAAAACATGGTTGCATAACAAATATTTAATGCCTCGGTATGCGAAACATAGCTGTATGCAAATATTAAAAGGCACTGGTATGCTAAACATTGTTGCTTAACAAATAATAAAGGCCTCGGATCCAAAACAAGGAAGGCCTCGGTACGCATGATATATGAAAAGACCTCGGTATCTACAACGTGATTGTTATTTTGATTTTACAAGGCGTCTGTATGCAAGACAGGGTTGCGTGAAACATATCAAGAGACTTCTGTGTGCCAAGAGCGGCAATTCAAAAAAAAAAGAACAAGAGTGAATGCCCTTGCTCCGTGTCGAGGCAGACCCGGGAGGCTGGGTTTCTCACAAGCAGGTCACTTCAGTTGATGAAAAGGCCAGACGTGATGGGTCCAAATCGATCAAAAGCTATTAGAAACAGAACTCCATTTTGGAACGAAAATGACCAAAGTATTACTCGACGTGAACAAAAACTTATCCGGTTTTTCTTTAGAAACGCTGTCGCGATATTGACAATTCAAAGTGGCCGCCAAAACATGAATACAAATTGCTTGGTGAAGAATGTTTTGATCTATTGCGAATCGATTGTGGTGACTTGTTGGGGAGAGATGATTTTCTTTTATTTCCTCCCCATATGTTTAGCTTTGTAAATCGTGTTTTTCACATATGAAATCACTCGTATGATTATTATTATGATTACTATTATGATTATTGATGATGATGATGATGATCATCATCATCTTCATCATCATCATTATCATAATCCCCATCATCGTCATCATTATCATCATCGTCATTTTTTTTATTTCATTATTATTATTTTTATTATTATTATAATTATTATAACTATCATCATTATTTTCATAGTTGATGTTGTTATTGTTGTTATTTGAGTTCTTATATAGCACCTATTCTTGGATAGTGACCGAGCCCTAAGCGCTCCACAATCCACAATCTCGTTTACACGACAGGCTTGCCTATCTGGGTAGAGCCGACTGAAGAGCTGCCTGCTGGCACTACATTCTGTCATTTCCCGTGTCATTCAGTCGAATATCAGTCTCATTCTTTCCATTTTTCACACAGAGTGCAAAAACGAGAGCCATGTTCTTATGATCCATGCATTACTGACATTACAACAGTTATTTCTTCCATGGAAATAACTATATCGCTATGAAAGACGAAAAACTATAATTATAGTGTGTTTTGCCTGTACAACAAGTATGTGAACACTATAACTGTTGAATGATAAACCGATTCCACTCCATAATCCCTGTGTTGTTAATGCGTTTTTGTTGTATGTAGCTTATGAAAAATGAACTACACAAGCGACATGTAAAAAATGGACGAAACAAGTTTGTTTGTGTATTAAACCTGTCATCTGGTGAAATTTGCATGTTAAATGGATCATTGACATTATTTCCGTGACAACAAAACATACTGGGGAACTGCACTTGTTTCTTGATGGTCAAATTGTGTTCAACCACATCAATAAAGAAGAAATCATATTCCATGAGCAGGTCATGATGACAAACTGCCCGGATGTTCCAGATTGTCCGAGGTGATTACGTCACACAGGGGCCACAGATCAGCCCTTGGCGTTGATGTAAAGCCGGATGTGGGTCTGGATGATTAAACCATTACAGTCAATGCTGACGTTGTACACTGCGGAAGAAGGGTGCGGGAGGGAGGTTAGGAAGTGAAAAAAAACAGGATGGGGGCGGGCACATGTTCTTAGATCAGACTGGTTTTAGATTAGCCACGATGAGCTGCTGGTTGCTGAGAATTTTTTTTTCCATTGAACTGTTAGTTTCTTTTATTGTTTATCGATTCATTTAGCTATTTACTTATTTAGTTATGATGCCTGCCGCTGGGCATTGTGGTCTCACGGTTTAGTAGATGTGTTGTAGCGTATATGGACTATGTGTACGTGGTGGACGCGCCTAGAGAAAGAAAGAACTAAAAAGTTTAAATCTGACGGAAAAGGCAGGCTTGAAGATATGATAACTGCCGGTGAGAATTAAAACATTATATTCGTTTCATTGGCATGATACATACGCTGCAACGATAAGACGGTGGGTTTTTTTTTTTTTTTTTTAATTTTTCAAATTCCTGGCCTGTCTGCGAGATCATGCACTACACAAAGTCTTTGATAGCGTCGTAGTCTATCTGTCGTTTAGAATCGTTCTCTTGGCGGGCCTGCTGGTACCATTTCCCTGAGCTAATCGACGTGTGGAGGGGAAATGGTGAAGATTTCGACGCGTATTGCCCCTTCAGGCCTTGGATCCTCCAACTGTTTGTTATACATTGCAGTGTTCTGTGTGGGGATCATATTGAACATCCAGGCCAACATCCAAGTGTTCATTATATATAATGTCGAGCTTTGTAAGGACTATATTCGTCCATTGTGCTTACTCCAAGTGTTTGTCACACAATGCAGTATGCTGTGGGGATTACACCAGATCCTGAGGCTCACACACAACTGTTTGTCACACAATGCAGAATGTTGTGGGGATTACACCAAACATTAGTACGATAGTTTGACAGTGTTTTTGTTGAATATTTTGGACAGTTTGGGTTCTTTTGGAAATGAATTTGTTAAGATTCTGAAGAATTCTTTCCCTATGTTTGTTTTGAGTTTCCCGTCGTATGGGGGGTTGTACCACATGATTTTTCTTTTTCTATTTTTCTTGCTTTTATTTGTGTTGTTGTCTGGGTTGTATTGTAGTTTGTAATTGTATCCACTTCTTTGTAGTGCCTCCTGGTATTCTACTGCTGCCTTGTTGAACACTTTCTCACTGCATGACAGGTTTGATAGTCCTTGTTTATGCCATGGGGTATGGTCTTTAATACAGATGGTGGATGGTTACTTTTGATGTGTACATAGAGAGGTGTGTCCCCCCCCCCTCCCCCCCATACGACGGGAAACTCAAAACAAACATAGGGAAAGAATTCTTCAAAATCTTAACAAATTCATTTCCAAAAGAACACAAACTGTCCAAAATATTCAACAAAAACACTGTCAAACTATCGTACTCATGTATGCCCAACCTCAAAAACCTAATTGATGCATCCAACAAAATGAAAATCAACACAGCAAAGAAGGGTGAAGAAAGGAAACCCTGCAATTGCACCAAAAAAGAGCAGTGTCCACTAAGCAATAAATGTCTTCACAACAATATTGTATACCAGGCTACTGTGACATCAGAAAATGAAAAAGAAACATACATAGGGATCACTGAAAACCCCTTCAAAACCAGATATGCAAACCACAAACAGTCATTCAACAAAGAAGAATACAAAAACCAAACTGAATTGAGCAAATACATTTGGAAACTTAAGACGCAAAAATAAACTACAACATATCCTGGAAAATCATAAAAAGGGCATCACCATACAGCAATATTTCAAAAAGATGCAACCTATGCCTAACTGAAAAATGGCTAATACTGTGTAAACCTCACTTAGCAACTCTTAATACTAAAACAGAAATAGTAAATAACTGCAGGCACAAATGGAAATCATTGTTAGTGAACACACCCCGTACAACAACCTGAAAACCCAAAAAACACGTGCAACCAACACGCACGTGAAAACAGCTGCAACCGGGCCCCACACGCTATATAACACCGGCGGTGGGCAACCCAAACTCCATCCTGACGATAGCCAAGCGCTAGAAACAAATTTGTAGATATTTTAATACCTCTTTGAATACTTGTCTTATCTCTCTCTCTCTCTCTCTCTCTCTCTCTCTCTCTCTCTCTCTCTCTCTATATATATATATATATATATATGTGTGTGTGTGTGTGTGTGTGTGTGTGTGTGTGTGTATGTATGTATGTGGGGGTGAGTGTGTGTATGTGTGTGTGTGCGCGCGCGCGCGCGCGTGACAGACAGATAAACAGACACAGGCAGGCAGATAGATATATGCATAGATAGATAAATACATGACTAGAGAGAAAGAGAGAGAGAGACTGAGACAGCGACAGAAAGACCGGCAGACAGACAGACAAGAAGACAAACAAACAGATAGATATATAGATCCATAAATCAATAGATCGATCAATCGATTGATTGATCAATCGATAGATAGATGAATAGATAGACAGATGCATACATTCATACATGCATACATACATGATACATACATACATACGTTGACACACAGATATATAGACAGATACATAGTTAAACATCAGGAAAAAGAACAAAAATATAACAAATGGAAACAGCTCCATTTCATATGAGATGTTTCGGTCTAAAGCCTTCTTCAGTGACATCTCTCCAAACAAGGCACGGCGGCCAGTGTTGATATAGCTAGACAATGACTGAAAATATGAACACGTGAAAGGGCACTGTAAAACCCCAACACATCAATAAAGACTCCTCCAAACGTGTCGGCGGAAAGCATACAGAGAGAGAGAGAGAGAGAGAGAGAGAGAGAGAGAGAGAGAGAGAGAGAGAGAGAGAGAGAGATTAAATGACAGTAAAACATTGAAAGAGCATGCACGTTCATTTGAGCCTACACACACACACACACACACGTGTGTGTGTGTGTGTGTGTGTGTGTGTGTGTGTGTGTGTGTGTGTGTGTGTGTGTGTGTGTGTGATCTGCTGTGGTGCGTGAATCTGTATGTAGGCAACACTCTGTGTGCGTGTTTGTTTGTTTGTGTGTGTGTGTGTGTGTGTGTGTGTGTGTGTGTGTGTGTGTGTGTGTGTGTGTATGTGTGTGTGTGTGTGTGTGTGTGTGTGTGTGTGTGTGTGTGTGTGTGTGATTTGCTGCGATGTATGTGAGCATGTATATGTGTAATACTGTTTGTGGGTATATTTTGAGTGTATGTGTATTTATGAGACAGACAGACATAGGATTTTGTGAGAATACGTGTTTCTGGAAGTGTGAATATGTTTGCATGTATTTGTGTGTGTGTGTGTGTGTGTGTGTGTGTGTGTGTGTGTGTGGAACCATAAGGTATCATCTTCATCATCGTCACTGTCATTGATCGTTTTAATAAACAGTCTGAAAGTGTGTGAGGCTTCCTACCCTGCCCTCTTTGTGACCTCAGCTTTGGCTTCCCCTTCACGTCCTTACCCGTGGGAAGTTCGTGTTGAGGTCCTTGGAATCAGCTAATTCATGGTCATTGTCTGTGAATGGGCGTGGTAACATCTCCCTCCTTTACGCTGTTTGAAGAGGAGGGGATTGGAGGGGGGGGGGGGGCTGCTTATCCACCGGTTCTGGAACTAAAATCTTAAGGTCGTCAGCAGAGTTTAAGTGGAGTCCCGCGTAATGAACTAAGAATAGATACCACTGAAGACAACCGCAGTGACTCTTCAGCCCCGCGGCCTCTCTTCTGATGGCTGCTTAATGACCACTGGACATTGATTGCTCCCTGTGGATTACCGATGCTGTGGCTGTGACAGGATGGATTAGGGTGCAGCTGTGACTAAGACAGATTGAATTAACGACATGGGAGAAATGCTGTTGAGGCAGAATTACGAAAGAGACAGTAACTAGCGCGCGTGCGCGCGCGCGTGTACACACACACACACACACACACACACACACACACACACACGCACACACACACATACACACACAGACACTCACACACACACACACATGCACTCGCGCATGCACACACACAGCACGCGCGCGCACACACACACACACACACACACACACACACTTCACTTTTTTCAAGATCAAACAGTTAGCCATTTTATCGTGAAAAAAAAAAAAAAAAACCCACAACAGTTTTAAACAAAATAAAAATGTCTTTCTCAGTTTACGCACAACGGGCAGGGATTAAAAAAAAAAATAGACAAGACAAGAAGGTAATTTTGTTTTACTATATTGATTGATATACCTTATGACACGGGACATTTCTGTGTTCCACAGTTCAAAAGAGCAACAAACAAAAAAGAGGGAGAGAACTGACACACTCCCATTTATGAAAAGAAGTGCCACAGCAGTGGAAATGACAGCAATGAGACAGTAAGACATCAGTTCCCAAATGACCGGTCTTTCATGCGTAGGACTCAGGGACTGGAACTTGCGCTAGAGATCTGAGAGAACCTTGCTTCCTCTGAAATACATAGGTCTGTTGTCCAAATGAAGAAAGCGTTGCGTGTGCTAAGAGTCAACTCGGAAAACGAACCGGTTTCCAAAGAACCGGCCTGGCGAAATGAGAGTTAACGTTTAAAAGGTTAAAATCCTCCACCTTAATGGTTGGACGGGTTAATGAACTGTCACGGATCGCCTCGTCTTGGGTGCCCCCACAATGGAAGACATGGTCCATCTGATTCCTTCCGCCCCTTTAAATTTCCCTTATCAGGTGCCCTTTTCTTCCGAGTGGAAAAAAGGAGGTTTTCAAGCTGTAACGATCCGACCCCACGAGAGATTCGAACTCACGACCGCCAGCTCCACAGTTGAAAGCTCTAACCATTTGGCTACAGGCTCTTCTGAAAGAAGAGTGCGTGAAGAGAAAAAGGAGTAGGCTTGGTTTGTCTGGCATATGTAATCCAGGAAATGGGGTTCTGAGACGGTCTGCGAACACACCCAGATGGAGTTGACAAGGGGAGAGAATGACAGATCAGACTTGGGCAGAAGACGGTTATCTCCATCACAAAGGACTGAGTCAAGAAGTGGTTTCCTCCCTTTCGGAAAAGTCTACAGTTTATATACCCTACACATTGCAGAAAGAGGAGGGGGGAGGGGGGAATAAAAAAAAAAAAAAGAAAAGAAAGAAAGAAAACAAAAAATACTGTAGTGGTTTGTCTTCCGTTTTTTTCCCCAGGAAGCTGGAAAATTGTAACTGTGCGTCCATACCCTGTCGGCAAGTGAATCAGACATAAGACATGACAACGTGTGTGCATGGATAGACAATCTTTGTTGCCAAACTGACGAGAAAGATCGTCTTTCGTGGAATGTGTTGTAGTGAAGTGCGTTCTATTATGATAATACTGTTGATCACCATCATAATGATAAAACTAATAATGACGATGATGACGATGAATCGTATTGATTAAGCACAATACATGGGAAAAACGACTTAATGAGCTGTGACTCACTGTTCACTAACGTCAAACACGACCAAACCACTTTCTTCCCCCCCACCCCCCACCCCACCCCTTCCTCTCCTCTTATCCTCCCCTCTCTCTCTCTCTCTCTCTCTCTCTCTTCTCTCACACACACACACACACTATCCCGACCCCACACCTATACGTAAATCTCTCCCCCTCCCACCACCCACCACCTACCTATTACCCAATCACATTTTAAGAGAATGATTGTTGAAAAAAGGTCTGTTTGGGATCCATTCTTAAATGCAAGCAGGGTTAAGGCTTTGCACAGACAGGATGGCAGAGAGTTCCGAACTAGTGGTGCAGAAAAACACGAGCTGCGATGTCCAAGGTTCCCAAGGACCTGTAGAGTTTTTCTTTGCACAAAAGTGGTGAACGGGAAGAAAAGTATCTGTTAAGCGACACAAATACGATGAAATGCTCCATTAAAATGGCGGTACACTAGAATTACATTCTCAGATTTCTTTAAGAATGACGGTATGTAGCAATGGAAGTCTTCAGCATTTTGTGCTGTATTGTGTGGTACAATTTTCTTGTCACAGCAATCTGTTTGGGGTTTTTTTCATATAATTCTTTTTATCCACCAAGTTAGTCAAAACACAACTGCATTAGTCTGACATTCAGAACAATTCAAAGAAAGAGGGTTTGTCATTGTACATCTTTAACATGTCGAGTGTATTTAGGTTAACGTGTAATGCGAGAGAAAGACTGAAGACAGAGACGGGAGGGGAAGACAGTTGAGAAAGAAAGAGGGAGACAGGCAGACAGACAGACAGACAGAATGACAGATCAACTGACAAAGACAGAGAAACTGACTGACTGGCGCAGAGACAGACAGACAGACAGACAGACAGACAGACAAACAGACAGACAGAGGATCCGGGGAAGGGGGTACGGACACTATTACGGACATTTGATTTACGCAGACCATGTCCCTTAATGAAAGGGGCGTTGTGATCAAATCTTTTAAGCAATAACGAAATAACTTAATCAGATATCCAACAATTTACATCAAGCAATGAACAGACTAGATATTAAACAATACACTACAGTTAGTAACTAACAACATACTACACTTTGAATTTTAAATGCCCTGTACAAGCAAACAGCAAAACATTTTAGGGTAGTTTCGTCGGTGAATGCCAAAAGTAAGGAAAGTCTAAATCAAGAAGGATGTCTACAAAGTTTTTATGAATTTAACTGATTCCTGAGATCTTTCAAAGTGGGACGAAACAACACAACAAGTGAACTTCACTTTCTTCGACAAATTAACATTATGAATGAATGAGACCACGCATACTGGTTACCATGGCGATAGTCATGAATAAAAGATCGGAAATACTTCGTGTGATCTTTGTCATAATATCTGTTAGACCACTGTGCATCCTAAAAGAGAGATTAGTTTGAAAACGCTGCGCAGATCTGAACAGTGTATACAAATCAAATCGGTCACCAATATATCTTGAACATGACATGGTCGTTCCTGCTAATTACATTGCATTAATCCATTCTGAAATGTCCGAAGAAATTCACTTATGTCCCCAACGCTCTGTTGCAGCCAAAATGTAACTAAAGCCAGCTTCATTTCATAAAACCCTCACGTTTAAAATCAAGTTTGTTTTTCTCCTTGTGTCAACGTTACCGAACACATTATATACCTTCTTCAGCAACCTTAAATTTCCCAGCTGTTATTTTCAACCTTAATGGTATACACTTTTGGGGGGAAATTCAGCTATGTTTGATATCTATTTATTTCGCCGTAGACTTAATCTTTAAGTATTCTCAAGCTCATTTCAACCAACGTTGTGAATGGACAGTCGTAACAAATGGCAGGATGATAGAGTCCTCACATTTCAGTTCAGTGCTCGCCAATGGGCTGCACACGTGAGTCGAACAAGTTCATAAACAGATTCAAACTTTGGTTTTTCTGCACAAAATAACTGCTGCATGACGCATGGATCTAGTACTACACGCTGAGTTTTACTACCAAAATCTTCACACGCAATGCAGCAAGTCAACTTTGTTTAAAAGAAAATACATTCCAAAGTATCTTTATACAATAACTATAGGCATCAGCACTCCATTCTAAGTTCATATTTCCTTAATGTCCAATTGCCAATCCTTTCTTAACACTATGTACTGCTTTTCGACTAAACTTACATACCGCAGTAGAGAGAGAGAGAGAGAGAGAGTGTGTGTGTGTGTGTGTGTGTGTGGTGGCGCGCGCGCGCGCGTGCACGCGAATGTGTATGTATGCATAGAGAGAGTTACTTATCTACTTACTTATTTATTTACTTACTAACTTAACTAGTTACTGACTGGCTGACTGACTGACCGACTGACTTATTTACCTACTTTCTATGCTATCAACACAATTTCTCCAGGAAACCTGGTTCTCGGCTGCCCTTCCTGTCCCTGTCCAGTTAGTTCCCTTCCTCTACAGCTCTGCGTCAGTGCCTCTTCTCCAGCTGTTTCTGGTTCGTCCCCTCTTCCTTCTTCCCTGGGGCTCAAATCCAGAGCCTGAGGGATAGGTCTGGATGCTGGCTTCCCGAGTGTGTTTCCTATCCAGCCCCCTCTTCCTTCTTCCCAGGGGCTCACAGTCCAGAGCCTGAGGGATAGGTCTGGATGCTGGCTTCCCGAGGGTGTTTTCTATCCAGTCTATCAGGATCTATGTGGTGATTGACTCTTCTTGTCCCGCCCTTTGCCGCAACCCCTCATTGCTAATCTTGTCTGGCCACTGGATGTTGATTAAAAAAAAAAGTGCCTTAGACCGGGGTCAATAAAAGTCGCTGTCTTCTGCTGCGTTGCTTTGGTCTTCTTCTCCGAGAGCCATAGAGCGGGATAAATCTGACGTTTGAGTTGAAATTGCGCAGTTGGGTAGCCTTTTTGATTTCTCTGGAGGCAGAGACGGTTCTTCAGCAGGACAAAAGCTGCACGTGTCTTGTCTGTCCTGACTGTGACGTGTCAATCAGTCTGCTCTCCCCCCCCCCCCCACACACACACACCCCTATCCCCCCACCCCCTGTCTATCAACCACACTTCTTCAGCTACACAGCAAGTGACAGAAAGAGAGGCATAACATGAGAGAGACAGATAGACAGACAGACAGACAGACAGACAGAGAGATGAGAGAGAGGAAAAGGCGAACGAGGAAAGTGGTGAAAAAGAGATGCAAGAGAACGAGTGAAAGAGGGCGAGA
>CM065725.1:46340069-46350069 GCA_033310375.1 Conus canariensis
AAAGAAAAAAAAAGAATACCTCTCAAGATCTTGTCATTCCCATGGAAGCAGGAACATCCGGCGCCTCACCCACCCACAAAAGAATATTCATGCTCGTGTCCCTTAGTTCCCCGGCCAGCAGCTGGCGTATGAATACACACATCCTAGTTCCTCCCTCACGACTTGACTTGACCCCCCCACCACGTGGTCCCGCCCGAAACACGAGAACGAGATGTGAGCGAGATGTGGGGAGGGAAGCGAAAGGCGCTCTCTGGCGGCGGATGGCCGCGTCTCCCGGCTGCGGGCTGTGTCAACGTATTGCACGAGAAATGGGGAGGGCGGTGAGAGAGTGATGACCTCAACACGGATCAATGCGCGCGCTTGCTCTATGACTACCCTGCCCTGTCAAGAAGAAACAAAAAAGTTTTAAGCTGGGCAACTCGAAGTTAAGTTACAAAAGTTATGAATTACGATCGTTTTCAAGATAGAGGTAGATTTTTCTTCTTCTTTTTCTTCTTTTTTTTTTTTTTTTTTTGGTCTGTGATGTCCAGTTCTGGTAGAGAAAAGAAATAAAGAATGTGCGAAACAAAACAAATTATCAGCTATTCCATAAAGTTTTGCCTTTGAGGCTAATAGACGAAACAAGTGTTACTGAGCTTTCCAGATGTCAGCGAAGCTGGAGCACATTACTCGGAAGTATGGCTGCATGGTCAATGTAAGAACGAAGTGAAGTACTTAATGTCGAAATGCGCTGTATTTTCATCGTCATTTGATTATCTAATAACACCATTTTTACTCTCCAGCTTCCAGTTGCCATTACACCCACTCTCTTTTCAACCGGTTTTCCACTGTACATTTCCTAATGTGAATTCTGTAACTACTGACAAACTATTCGGTTTCTTGTTTGTTTGTTTTTTTCATTTTTTCAACGTAAGATTTGCATTCAAACACTACATGCTTTACATATCTATCCACAATATGGTTCCAAACGAGAAATTTGAATGACAAACTGTCTGTATCTTCACAATATATTTTCCAACGTGAAAATTAGTTGGGAACTGCGTGTCTTTTTATGGTATGTTTTGCTGGATGAAATTTATACAGACAAGTTGCGTGTGTTTCCACAATACATTCACCTCTGTGAAATTTGAGGACAAACTGCGTATCTTTTCACAATATGTTTTTCTGCAATAAATTTCGTAACCAAAACTTTATAACCGAAAACTGCATGTCTTTCAACAATACATTTTCCAACCTAAAATCTGTGAGAAAAACTCCCATACATAATACATTTCCCAAGGTGAAAATTGTTATCACAACCGGCTTGTCGTTTCACAATTATGCTTTATTGCGTGAAAACTGTAAGGTCAAAGTGTGTATCTTTTCACAATTATTTCGGTCCGTGAAATTTCTGAGGGAAAAAGTGCCTGGCTTTTCACTAAACGTTGCATGCGTAAAATTCGTAAGGAAACGCTTTATGCTTTTCTCCATATGTCTTGTTACATTAAATTTGTGAGAAACTGTTCGAATTTCTACAATGTGTCTTCCTTCATTGATGTCTGAATAAACCTGCAAGCTTTTTTACAAGATGTTACCTACGTGAAATTTGTAAGATATACTGCGGCTTTCCACAATATGTCTTCCTAAGTTAGTTTAAGGAAAACTTCACGGCTTTTGGTATCTGTCTTCCTGCGTAAAATGTGTAAGGAAAACTGCCAGTCGTTCAATTATATGTCTTCTAATGTATATCTTCTTAACGTGGAATTTGTTAAGGAAACTGCATGTCTTTCCACGATATGTTTTCTTACGTGAAATCTTTATGGAAAATCGCGTGTCTTTCCACAATATGTCTATTAACGTAAAGATTGTAGGAAAAACTGCATGTCTTTACAAAAGATGTCTTCTGACGTGAAATTCATGGCAAAAGCTGCATGTCTTGCCACATTATGTCTGCTTACGTGAAATTTGTAAAGAAAATTGTATCTTTTTTTCCCATAATATGTCTTCTCATATGAATTTTGTATGGAAAATTGCATGTCATTCCACAATATGGATGAAAACTGCATGTCTGTCCATGTCTTCTTACATTGAATGTGCACATGAAATTGCATGTCCTCCTGCATGAAATATCTTAGGAAATTCCACGCATTTTGACAGTATGTCTTCCCCTAATATTGTAAGGAAATCTGAACACCTTTGCATATCCACGAGAACTCTGTTAGCCTACCTGAAGTTCGTAGGAAAAGTGCATGCACTTTGAAAACTTACTTTCTCACGTGAAATTTGAAAGGAAGACAGCATGCCTTTGACAATGTCTTCTTACGTCAGGTAAACTGTATGCATTTTGAAGATATAACTTCGCACATAAACTTTAAAGGGAAAGCGGTATGTCTTTTTACAATATGTATTTCTACATGAAGTTCATAAGGATGACTGGGTGCCTTTTGTTAATATGTCTTCCTTTAGTAAAATTTGCAATCATTTCCCAATCTGTCTTTTTCAGTGTAAAAAATGTAAGGACAGCCGTACGTCTTTTGAGATTATGTCTTCCAACGTGACATTTGTGAGGATAACTGCATGCCTTTTGACAATATGTCTTCCTACATAAAATTTGTGAGTCAGCTGCATGCCTTTTGATAGTATGCCGTCCTTCGTGAAATCCATAGAGACAGCGGCATGCCTTTTGGACTACATGACTACATGTCTTTCTTTGTGAAATTTGTGAGGACAACTGCATGCCTTTTGGACTACATGACTACATGTCTTTCTTTGTGAAATTTGTGAGGACAACTGCATGCCTTTTTGACTACATGACTACATGTCTTTCTTTGTGAAATTTGTGAGGACAACTGCATGCCTTTTTGACTACATGACTACATGTCTTTCTTTGTGAAATTTGTGAGGACAACTGCATGCCTTTTTGACTACATGACTACATGTCTTTCTTTGTGAAATTTGTGAGGACAACTGCATGCCTTTTTGACTGCATGACTACACGTCTTTCTTTGTGAAATTTGTGAGGACAACTGCATGCCTTTTGACAATATGTCACCCTTCGTAAAATTGGTACAGACAACTGCATGCCTTTTGACTACATGTCTTCCGTCGTGTAATTGGTAAGGACAACTGCATGCCTTTTGACTGTAAGTCTGCCTTGTGACATTTTTAGGACAGCTGCATGCATTTTGACTGTAAGTCTGCCTTGTGACATTTTTAGGACAGCTGCATGCATTTTGACTGTAAGTCTGCCTTGTGACATTTTTAGGACAACTGCATGCCTTTTGACTGTAAATCTTCCTTGTGACATGTTTAGGACAACTGCATGCCTTTTCAAAATGTCTTCCTGGTGATATATGCGAGGAAAGCATAACTTTTGTCAATATGTCTTCTTACGTAAAATTTGTAAGGGCATTTGCATGTCTTTTGACAATATGTCTTTCTACATGAAGTACGTAAGGTAAGTGCATACCTTTTCACAATATGTGATATTTGTAAAGACAACCCATGTCTTTTGACATGGTATTTTGGCGTGAAATTTGTAAAGAAAAACAACAGTAGGTCTTTCCACAATATGCCTTCCCAGATAAAAGTTACAAAGGACAAGCTCTATGTTTCAAATCAGGGAAAATATGAACTGTTATGCAAAATTGTCTATAAAACAGAAAGAAACCTATTCACCATGAGGAACTTAAGACATTGATATTTTAATTCCTGCAAAGTGTTGAGACAGACATTACTGCTTTAATTCCTGCAAAGTGTTGTAACTATTGCATACCATGTAATCTTCATCTTAAACATTGTTCCTCTGTGTGTGTGTGTGTGTGTGTGTGTGTGTGTGTGTGTGTGTGTGTGTGTGTGTGTGTGTGTGTTCGTCTGCCATCTCAAGTGTAAAACACTTCAGCTTTTAACGTTTTATGAAGAAAGTGTACGTATCCCAAACTTGAAAAGATTCTTTATCTGTCATCGTAAGAGAAGACAATCCTGTTCTTGGATCTTCCGTTCGTTGCCGTTGGACATTATTTCCTCCCCATTTCTCTGGCCTGAGCTTTGCTATGTTTTGAGGGAGAGGAGATGGTTCAGACCAGGTCTTGTTCATCTTTATGTCATCAATCACTTCTAATCTGTGCTTGGATTTTTTTTTGTTGAAAAAGCCATAAAGGGACACAATCTGGAGGTGAGGGACGGCTGAGGGACCCGGTGTGCCCCTGGCTGGCGGAAGGTCTTTGGATCTGCATGTCGGCGCTCATCATTAGTGGCGGTTGCTGGACGATCCGAATGTCAGCATTATTGATCATTCTCCTCCACAACAGCCTCGCTCAAGAGCGAGCTGTGAGGAAAAAAATGGTCAGCAGAAAATCAGAATGAGTTGCGTGCTCTTGTGTGTCAAGACGTGTTTAGCGCGTGTGCCACAGGCGACATGCAGGGACTCACAACCATTTTCACTTCACAGAAATCTTCCTATGTTTAAGTTTCTTTTATTTTACTGGAATGATTCTACACAATATATCAATTCTTCTTTAGAGTGCTTCTTAAATATTCTTGTGCGGTTTTGAAAAAAATGAATTTGTAAATGGAACTGACAACACTGAAATTTTCTAACTAAATTCGAAAGTATAACATTATCACGACATGCAAATGCTGTGCCTCATACTGCCAAGTGAATATTGTTTGTTCCAGTCAGTCTTGTTTTCATTGTCATCTTCCCTCCCTTCTTTAGCTTTGTGGGTTGTGTTAGTGTTAAGCTTTTATGAGAGGATTAAGCATTCTCGCCTAAAAAGCTGGGGCATTCCATCATCCTCTTCTCTTCTCTTGTCTTCTTTTGTATTTGTAAATGTGCGTATGCGTTATTCAATGTTGTGGGTTGTTCACGTGGCTTGGAGTCTTTCAGGGAGCCTGAGTGTTGGGATGTTCTATCGAGGCAGACAAAGCTAACGAGTCGTTCCCTCGTGCTCCAGTGCTTGTGATGACAATCACATAGTCGCCCAAATTGGGCTGTACTTTGTAGCATGTGTTAATCCAGGACAGATCTCAAAGCGTACACGAAGAGAACAATCAGCGAAGATTTGTTTACTGTGAAACAACGCTACCTAAGCTGATGTTTTCATCGTTACATATGTGTGTGCGCGCGCGCGCACACACACACACACACACACACACACACACACACACACACACACACACACACACACAGAGAGAGAGAGAGAGAGAGAGAGCAACAGAAAAATCAAAGGAAAAACCGGCCCAGCAAAGAACCAAGCACTACGTATACAAACAACAGACCATCTGTCTTGCCAAAACAATTTAGTCTTTTCTCTCAACACTGCCATAACATTATAATGTATATATTCGTTGTACAGTATTTTTTGTGTGTGTAAAAATCAGGATTGGACTATGTTTTCGCTTTAGACAAAACTGATATATATTCTTTCCAATTACATGTTGAACAAATTAGTATTGCAGGAAAACAAGTGCAAGCCAACAACACCGTTATCACAACGACGATCGGGGGGGGGGGGGGGGGGGGAAGAAAATAGGAATAAAAAGAAAATGAGGGCAATTCACATTAAAATCAAAATCCTTCACTAGAAGCATATGGGGACCATTGATTTCCATCTTGAAAACACAACCATTCATATCGCCTTACACCACGGGCCTTTCGTCCGCCGATCCGGACCCATCAATGAGGCACGCCTCTTAAATAGAACCGGTTTCTGTGCGCAGGATCCAAACTCGTAGAATCATAGATGGACCAAATGACACTACGAGGGTTTTATGTGCCGCGCTTTCCATTGTTTAAAACTCATGATATAGTCATCTGCTGAACAGACTCAAAAAAAAAAAAAAAAAAAAAAAAGAATATGGCAGGCAGTCAGGGTTTGCTCTTCTCAGCCTACGCACCTGACCTCAACGTACATCAGAACAGTCAGCAGCCGCACAGCTACTTAGGTGACTATGACATAATATGCACATGAGACAGGTGAAAATGCCAGCGCAAAATCAGCCAGAGAAAAAAAGGGAAAAATGAGAAGAGTTTCGAAACTAAAGGAGACTGCACAAGTAAAAGAGCTCAAACATGCTTTAGTACTTAACAGTGTGTGTGTGTGTGTGTGTGCGTGCGTGCGTGCGTGCGTGCGTGCGTGCGTGCGTGTGTGTGTGTGTGTGTGTGTGTGTGTGTGTGAGTCTGTCTGTCTGTCTGTCTGTCTCTCTCTCTCTCTCTCTCTCTCTCTCTCTAAGTATGCATGGTTATGTTTGACATTGTTAGACATATACATAGGGGCCTACGAGAAACTGTATCAAGTCTTTTCCCTCAAAATGTGTTCGTTTGCATTGCTTTGGTTTGATTTGCTCGTATTTTCCTCCCATTTTCCATTAACTTCTTTTCTTTTGCCCATCTAAATATCAGTCATCTAATCGATCTATTTGTGTCAGTCTGTATACACACTCTCACACACAGTTACAAACATTCAGAGAGAGAGAGAGAGAGAGAGAGAGAGAGAGAGAGGAGCGCGCGTGCGCACGTTCATTTCCTATCCCGAACATATATCCAACCTTCACCCCTACCTCTCTCTCTTTGTATCTTTTTGTTTGTTTCCGTCAGTGACTTAGTTTCTGTCTGTCTGCCTGTCTGTTTGTCTCTCTCGGTCTCTCTCTCTCTCTCTCTCTCTCTCTCTCTCTCTCTCTCTCTGTGCGCGTGCGCGCGCACACACTCGCACACACACACACACACACACACACACACACACACACACACACACACACACATCCATTTTTCTTCCCGTCCCTCCTCTATTTGTTACCCGTCTGTCGATGTGAATAGATAACCATCAAATTTACAAGTTTCCCAGACCAAGATACGTAGTAAATCGAATCAATCTGTTTGTGGAAAAACCCAAAACACCCACCCGTTAGATTAGATTTAGCGTGTCCCTCAAATGAGTCCGAGAAATTCGCTGGTGATCTAGAAAAGAAAATAACAATATGGTTTGGAGAGGGTCATGGCCAAATCAATAACTCTCCACTTTCGCTAAGCTGATAAACATACACACGGGCGTAGTACAAAAACGCGGGTTTAAAATCAGCTTCAACTAGCTGTTCATGAGAGAGAGAGAGAGAGAGAGAGAGAGAGAGAGAGAGAGAGAGAGAGAGAGAGAGAGAGAGAGAGAGAGAGAGAGAGAGAGAGAGAGAGAAGCCATTCGCGGTTTCGATTTTTACAATGCGCGCTTTTGGGAGAACGCCGGCTCTGTCCGTCCGCTCTCTCTCTCTCTCTCTCTCTCTCTCCTCTCTCTTCTCTCTCTCTCTCTCTCTCTCTCTCTCTCTCTTCTCTTCTCTTCTTTTCTCTGCTCTTGTGTATTAAGTTGCTTAGTTGTAGAAATAGTACGCCTACCACTACATCTTTATTTATGTAAAAAGTTTGTTTTTAAGGGGTTTGTGCAATTCTATCCTCTCTCTCTCTCTCTCTCTCCTCTCTCTCTCTCTCTCTCTCTCTCTCTCTCTCTCTCTCTCTCTCTCTCTGTGCCCTATTACGAATAAAATTCATCGAGTTTCTCTCTCTCTCTCTCTCTCTCTCTCTCTCTCTCTCTGTGTGTGTGTGTGCCCTATTACGAATAAAACTCATCGAGTTCTCTCTCTCTCTCTCTCTCTCTCTCTCTCTCTCTCTCTCTTCTCTTCTCTTCTCTTCTAACCTAGGAATTAAGTTGCTTGGTTGCAGAATTTATACGCCTCCCACTACCTCTTTATTTATGCCTAAAGTTTGTTTTTATGGGGTTTGTGCAAATTATGCTTCTCTCTCTCTCTCTCTCTCTCTCTCTCTCTCTCTCTCTCTCTCTCTCTCTCTCTCTCTCTCTTATACATTGTTCACACACTCCTCCATAAGGGACCCTGGCCTATTACGAATAACATTTTCCGAGTTTCTCTCTCTCTCTCTCTCTCTCTCTCTCTCTCTCTCTCTCTCTCCTCTCTCTCTCTCTCTTCTCTCTCTCTTGAGGCTGTGGCCTGTGTACATAAATACATTATTTTCCTTTCGTTTTATTTCTCTCTTCTGCCTCCACCCCCACCCTTTCCTCCCCAATCTCTCCCCAACCGCAGCCTCCAATCTCATTTCACTGTACTTCTTGGTATCCTATTTATGTATGTGATCAAAGGAGTTGTAACGTATCTTTTTTTCAGACACTGACCTTTCATTTGTTTGCCTTTTGTACATTCAAAATTTTGATGCATTTTATGTTTGTTTTTTTACTATGTCATCATCATTTTCTTAATATCTTTGAGACAGTTTTCGTTCCCTTATTTCAATTTATTTGCTATGATTTCGGTGAACAGATTATTGTGACTGTCTTTCTCTACCCAATCCCCCCTCACTCCCCTACCCCCTCCCCACCTCCCCCCTCCCCATGTCCCACCGCCAGCCGCCGTGGCGAAGTGGTTAGCGTCGCGGATTCCCGGCTGGAAGGTCGTGGGTTCGATTCTCATCAGAGTCATGTGGGAGTTTTCTCCTCAGAATTGACTTTGCTACGGGCTCAGTTGGGAAGACTAGGACAACACAGTCGAGTTTCATCCATTTAATGGATGCGTCTTTGAGAACGTTGCTCAAATTTCCTGACCAACACTGCAGATGTCTGTATCTCTCGGGCCTGGTTGACGCCGGGATATGTTATGAAAGGAAGCGTTGAGTACAGCCCTGTCATGCAGTCTTAGACCGGAATGGAAATCCGTAGCATCATCTTCATCATCCTCATTCTCATTGATCGGCATTAAAAAAAAGTCTCAAATTCTGTGGTCCTTCATGCCCTGCTCTCAGGGTGACCTCACTTTCGATGTCCTCTCCACGTCTGTGGCCTTGATTTGATTCCGTCGGGGTCACCGGTATCGGCGAGTCCATGGGGGCTGTCATTGGACGGACGTGGTGGCGCCGTCCGGAGGGAGAGCTCACTCACACCGGCTCCGCGACTAAGCAATTATTGTCGTCAGTAGGGGGCTTAGTAGGTGGTGTCCTGCGTATGTTGGATCAGAACAGGCGCCACTGAACACCACCGAAGTGGCCGTTTCTCCTCCAGTGGGTTGCCTCTTGACCACTTGATATTAACTGCTCCCTGTGGATTGCACGTGCGGGACTGACCGGGCTGTGGCTGTGGACGGGGTGTCGGAATGAGCGGCGTCGGTGCACTGCCACTGATGTGGCATAGAAGTTGGGACAGCCAAAAAAAAAAAAAAATTAAAAAGAGAAAAAAGCTCTGTGGAAACCTTGTTCTGATTTATTCTTCCTTCAGAGAGAGAGAGAGAGAGAGAGAGAGAGAGAGAGAGAGAGAGAGAGAGAGAGTGAGTACGGATGGATGAATGGACGAATACACACAGGCACACTCAAATATATCCGTACACACACATATATACTAACATACAAGCAAACATACATACATACGTACGTACGTACGTACGTACGTACGTACGTACGTACGTACGTACGTACGTACACAGGTAGATAGACAAACAGACAGACAGATGAATAAATAGATAGATAGATAGATCGACAGACAGATGGGTGGACAGATGAATAGGTAGGTAGATAGACAAACAGACAGACAGTGAGAGGCAGACAGACAGACAGACTTGAAAAAAAAAGTCAGGTTTTTGTTAACACAAAACAATTTTCTTCCAGTAAAACATACTTGGAAAATATGCACAGCTAACGCCTGCATGATGAATGCCACTGAAGGTGATTCTATTGGTCAGTGAGCTGTATCGTGTCCCAAAGATCATCCAAGACCTACTGAAGAAGTATTTCCACTGCTTCTTGCAAAGATTTTCTTAACAAAGGAATATACAATCAACTGGAACAGTCTGGAAGTTGGCATTGCAATGGGTTGTGCAATTCGTCCAGTACTGTTTGTGTTGGCAATGGGTTGTACAATTCGTCCTGCACTTTTTGTGTTGGCAATGGGTTGTACAATTCGTCCGGTACTGTTCGTGTTGGCAATGGGTTGTACAATTCGTCCGGTACTGTTCGTGTTGGCAATGGGTTGTACAA
>CM065725.1:46355069-46365069 GCA_033310375.1 Conus canariensis
GATTTTGTACCGTTTCCTCAAATGGCGATTTCGTGTAATGTGTTAGGCCTACGTGGAAATCATGTGTCAGTGACGTATTTGTACCCATCACGCCAACCACAAACACGAACATCGCAAAGACGTAGCCTGTGGAAGCGTAATTCAACCAAATTGAAAAACATCATCATCATCATCGCCTATTACCCCTCCTGGGGTACAGGCCGCCAACCAAGGACTTCCAGGCATCTCTGTCCTGGGCAAATTGAAAATGAGGCTTTTTTTTATTTTTTGCACTTTTACGTAAACAGAAATGTCAACTATGTCACATCTCCCTTTCTGGAGCTAGCACGGAAATATTCGATTACACATGAAGCTAAATGAACTGTGATTTTTTTGTAACTGTAAAGAATGGTGATTTCAAGTTTAACGAAGGGTGGCAGTCAATGTGAATCAAAGTTAGATCTTGACCACTACCCGTCGATGTTTCGTATTTCTGTGTACGTCATCTGTTTCATGTGTGCACTTGTGATCCCTGTATACTTCTTTTGAACATTGTGCGCCGAACTAGATAAAGATAAGTGATTGCTCTCGTTGTCCTGCGTACTGTGTAACTTGCCTGAAGAAGACCTAAGAGGTCGAAACGCGTCGTGTTTTGTCTTGTGATTCGTTTGTCTACATTCTTTGGCGGTGCTTTATCAATAACTTTTCAAATGTGTTTAGATTTCTGCCTGCAGTCGCCACACTTTGCAACTAGACCTAACTTTACTTCAAGTTGTAAACTTCTATGGTTTTCATGTTCTTCCTTAATGCTGTTTTAACTGTTGAGCTTCTACATCACATTGACTCATTTCATTTCTTAAGGTATCTTGATATAGAGACAATGATGCCTCCTTCAGAAATAGTCTAGATATTCTGAGGATTACGAGCACGAAATGAATTTTCTTTCAGAATATAGTCCGACTATTCCGTAGCTACGAGCACACAATGATTACCCTGTTCGGAAATGATCGGAATGTTCTATGCCTACAGGCCTAGACTGCAAGCACTTCAACAGTCCTCAACCGTTTCCTTTAGCTTTTTCTTCCTCACACGCCTCCGCCTCTTCCTCTGCCGTTCTCTCTTCCTCTGCTACTTTTTTCCCTTCTTCGTCTGGATCTTCTATCTCCATTTCTTCTTCCTCTTCTTCAACTCTTTCCTTATCTTCATCGTCGTTCTCCTCCTCCTCTTCTTCGTTCTCCTCCTCGTCTTTCTCTTATTCCTCCTCCTCCTTTCCCTCCTCCCTCACTTCCTCCTCCTCCCTCACTTCCTCCTCCTCCCTCTTCTTCTTCTTCTCCTTCTTTTTCCTCCTCCACCCCCACCCCCCTCCTCCTCCTCTTCTTCTTCTTTTTTGTCTTCTTCTTTACTTTTTTCTCCTCTTCATCCTTGCGTCCTTACTCAATTCCTCTTTCTCTTTTTCTTGATGTTCTCTCCGATTCTTTTTTTTTCGCATTAATCCTGCATTTCCTCATTCTACGATTAGTTTTCTTCTATGGCACCCTTTTCTTCTTCTTCTTCTTTTAAACCTCTTCCTCTTTCCATGAATCGTCAATGGATTTTTTAATCTTTATCATCATTTTTTTTTTTTTTTTTTTTGGTCTGCTGTCTCTTTCGAGGTCATCCAACATAATTATTTGGAGGCTGAACTCCTCTTTAGCCAAAGCATTTTGGGGACTAGGGGTTGAGAGGGGAGGCAAAGTCGGACAAAATCCATACTCAAACTTCAAACAAATCTCGCTGCATCTTCCTGATCTGGCAAACATTGCTTCAACTCGACCCTCTCCTAAGGACGGGTTTCCTCCCTTTCATCCGGGCTTGCGGTGTCATTTGAGAAGAGAGACACACAGGCATAATGATGTTTGCTGATTAGTGAGTGCATTGGTCCGGTGGAGACACACAGCAACTCTCTTGGCTGCCGATTGATCTGCGGCGAAGACAGAGCAGAAAGAGACCGAAAAAAAAAAATGAAGAAGACGAGGAAGAATTAAACAAGCGAAGGAAGCGTTGTGCGAAAAACAAACCAAAAGTGGAAAAGGGTGTTGCAGGCAGGAGAAGAGGGAATCAGAAACATTCGAACTAGTCAGAAAGGAAAGAAAACAAAACGTAAGTATGCAATAGATTCAAAGGGGAAAAAGACAGACAAAACAAACAGAGATGAAGGGAGCAAGAGAGATTATCCCTGGCCGGGGCATATTCTTTATTTGTAATCCCCTGAACACACACACACACACACACACACACACACACAACACACACACACACACATACGGCTGCGAGTTCTCTCTCTTTCTCTGTCTCTCTGTCTCTGTCTCTGTCTCTCTGTCTCTGTCTCTCTCTCTCTCTCTCTCTCTCTCTCTCTCACACACACACACACACACACACACACACACACACACACACACAGAGAAACTTACGCTGTGAACCTGTCTCTGTCTCTCTCTCTCTCTCTCTCTCTCTCTCTCTCTCTCACACACACACACACACACACACACACACACAGAGGAACTGACGCTGTAAATCTCTCTCTCTCTCTCTCTCTCTCTCTCTCTCTCTCTCTGTCTGTCTGTCTCAGTGGATTCACCGACTTGCTGAGTGCCTGACTGAAAACAGAAGGCAGGCCATTTACCTTGTGCTAACTCCAATCTGTGGCCAGTGAGGACAGCCACTGATGTACAGCCTGACTCCCGCCGCCAGGGGCAGACATGTCACGTGTCTCTTCTTATTGCTTCTCCCCCCCCCCCCTCCCCTTCCCCTACCTTCCTCTCCTATTGAGCCTTTCTATTGAGCGCCCGAGGGGAGGGGGCAGGGGTGGAAGCGTAGAGTGGCGAGTGTGTGGGCGAAGGGGTAGTATGTCTCATACGTCGGATCAGAGTCTTCAGTTTTACAACTTCCCCAATGAAAGAAATGTGACAAAGCGTGCGGTCTGTCTTGACCATCAGTATATTCATTACATCCGAGGGTTGGTCGGTTTTACAACCTCTGTTTTGACATCGCCCAATGGAATTTAGTTTTACGATAGTCGGTCAACAACCAATGAGATTTCACTTTTACCATCAGCTGTTTGCCATCAGCCTATAGGATTTAGCTTTACAAGCAAAGTCCCTGTCACAAGCTGACAAAAATCAAGCTTTAAAATAACGTTCTGTCGTGCGCCAGAAGGATTCAAATTTACAACCAGTGCTCTGTTATTAAGCAACAGGATTCTGTTGTACAAAAATGCTTAGTCGCCTAGCGATATCTCAACTACAGATTCAGTATTCAGTCGCCAGCCATGGGACTTTAGAGAGTTTCCTCTGGCAGCCACTGGTGACCAGGTTTACAAGCAACGTTCAGTCGCCAAACAAAGAAATGAAGCTACGCAAGCAGTATTATGCCACAGGGTAACAGAAGTCTTTACGATGCATGTTTACTTAGCAGCCAACAGATTCGGCTTTACACACAAGCAGTGTATCAGTTCATAGTACTGTAGCAGTGTAACAGCTAAGAGCACTGTCTCAGCGTATGTAACAGCTAAGAGCACTGTCTCAGCGTATCAGCTAATTGTACTGTAGCAGTGTATCAGCTAAAAGCACTGTAGCAGTGTATAGGCTAACAGTATTCTGTTTTGCAAAGCAAGTTCCAGTCAAAAACAAATAAAAATCTGCTTTACAGGCTATGTCCAGTGATCAGCGAATAAATGAATGTCAGTCTCATATGCAATGTCCACTCACCAGTAAATAAAGTTCTGCTTTACAACCAATGCCTAGTCACCAATCAAAATTCTACTTCACAAGTAATTTGCGGTAGCCAGCTGGTAAAATTCTGCTTTACAAGCAATATGCAGTCATCCGTCATCAGTTAATACAGTTCTGCTCTACAAGCAACTTCCAGTACCCGTTAATAAAGTTCTGCTTTACAAGCTTTGCCCAGTTACCAGTTAATAGGAATGTGCTATACAAGCAATGTACAGTCGCCAGTTAATAAAGTTCTGCTTTATAAGCAATGCCCATCACTAGTGTCCCTCAAACGACCAAATGGGGTCCGTTTGGAGCCCAGCAGCATATTTTTATGTGCCGTTTTTGAGATTTTCGTAAGAAAAAAGTTTCCTGCCATGAATTTGTCAATCTATGTCTCTGTGAACTTCACACGCATTTTTACAAAAATCGGCATAAGGGTATGACAACTGTAGTGAAAATTTCTTTGGGGTCCAAATGGACCCCAGCAGGAAACATATGTCAGATGATGTTATTGTCTTCAATTTTATCAAACTTTTCACATCTACTAAATGCTTCGTATTGTGTTACAGTAAACCATGGACAACAGAACTAGACCACTAAGGTACACAGCAGCAGAAGCTTTAAGAATAATTCAAGATGACCTACCTGATGACGAAAACAGTTCCACTGGTGACGACGAAGTAGCATCGGACTATGAAGACCATCTGTCTGAGATGTCGGATTATTCTGATACAGAAACTGTCCAAATTGTCGAAAGAGGTGAAGAGAATGAGCCTGTAAGAGCAGATGATCCGAATGTGCCTGCAAGGGGAACAAATTGAGGCCGAGCACGTGGGGGATCGAGAGCTCGTGAACGAACCCGTGGTCCCGGACGAGGACGAGCCCATGAAAGTCCTCAAAGACAAACTAATCAAACAGATGAAGAGAGTGAAGATAACGATAACAGGATGGACAGGCCATACACCAGCCAAAATGGGTTCACATGGGAAAGAAATCCTCCTCCTGCAGGTCGGCGTCACGAGCAAGACATCATAAGAAATCAACCGGGCATAACCAACGCCGCGCGATGTGATAGCATCCAATCAGCATTCGCCTTCTTTCTTACGCCAGAGATGACAGATATCATTGCATTTGAAACGAACAGAGAGGCAAGAAACAAAATAAGGGAATATAATGACAATCACAATGACAATCAAAAACAAGAATGGAAACCAGTTGATGATACTGAGATCAAAGCAGTGATTGGGCTCTGCATCCTAGCAGGATTGTACCAAAGCAGTCATGAACCTCAAGAATCCCTCTGGTCTGAATCTGTTTAAATAAACGTTAATTCTTCCTTCTTTCATTTTTTTCTTCATTTTGTTGTTTAACCTTTTTTTGGTCCACAATCCTTTTTGTTTTTGTTTATTGCATTTGAATATTAGATAATATTTGTCAAAGTTGAAAGGAGCAATAAAACTATCATTTAAAGGAAAACTGACTCAGTAAAGCTAGCATTTCAGCAGAAAATCTACTGGGGTCCAAACGGACCCCACTTGGTCATTTTCTTAGGTAAAATAGCTTGGTCGTTTGAGGGGTTTATAAAATTCTTCTTTACAAGCAATGTAGAATCGTCAGTGAATGAAATTCTGTTTGACAAGCGATGTACAGTGTATGGACATCCAGCGTCACAAAACAGGCACAGACTGTAAAGTAAGAGAACAATCAACAGCACTATTTGCTGCTATGCCTGCAATGAAGGCTGTAGATATGTACCACGACGAATTTTCCCCGTCGTGGTCGGTTAGTCTGAGACTGTAAGAGCAGTAAAGTCAGCTTGTCCTTCAGGGAGCAGACCATCCCGTCAAGCACACTTTATCTGGAATTTGTTTTTAATGTGCTGCTTCCACAAGAACCACGAACATAAATCCAAGAGTAGACGAAATAAATTCTTGGCATTTAACCTGTACTCTGCATACGTGAAATGTTCTCACGTCTAGAACATGACTGAAATGTTTTCCTGAGGCGGATGATGCATCTACATCCTGATGCATGCTGAGGTTCCGTGGTGAGTCAGTGGTATTACAGCCTTCGATGATTTGTCCTTGGGTGTTTGGCATCTTGAGACCTCAGAGTGCTATTGTGTGTCGATAATGATCCCGCATACCACGTTGTCAGCAGTCAGTAGGCACGTGCATTAACACACACACACACACACACACACACACACACACACACACACACACACACACACACACACACACACATATGGTATACGCACGTAGACGCCCGCACACACACACACACACACACACACACACACACACACACACACACACACACACACCTTTTTGACGTGTTTTTTTTCTTCGAAGTTGTGTTTTTGTTTTGTTTTCATTACGCTTCAATCTTAATTCTACTTTTTGCTCTGGTTCATCTTTTAACATTTGTTTCAATTCAAACACACTCATGTGCCCTTGGACAATCTTGTGCATACCTGCCATCGCGTTCCTCTTCCATCTTCGTCCTCCCCACCCCCTTTACCATCCTCCTTCTCATCTTTCACGCGAATGTGGACCAAGGAGCAACTTTCTAAAGTTATCGTTCCTGCGTGCCCCCAGGTGGCGTTGGGGTACCAAGGTTTTCTCCCTTGTCAACATTGTAGTGGTTAGCCCAGGTTGAATCACCAAAATTCACTGACTCTTGTTCCACTGTTTAATATGAAAACTTTTCAGGGCTTGGGGCTTCCAAACTTTCGTCAGGAGAGCAAGACATTTGGATGAAAGATCGATACGTTTTGTTCACATGTTCAGGGGATGAAAGTAAAGCGGATCTTGTGGTGTACAGTGAATTTGGTTTAGGACATACTGAGACCACAGTCGCTGTGAATGAGTGCTGAAAATGTGGCAGGTTGCTTATATACTGAAACCATAGTTTAAGAAAATGCTTCAAGAAAAGAAACAAGATTTACCTCGATTTATAAAATGAGAGTGAATCTAATCACTGTCATCAGATAACCAAAATATAAATTATGGAAAAGAAGTTAAGGTTGTTTTTTTTTTAAAGGGGGGGGCGGGGGGAGGGGGAGGGGCAATAGTTTCAGTTTCATCTCGGAGACATCCCTGCCTTCCGATTAGTCTGTAAAGGCTCCACCACGCAGAGCTGGACAAAGGGGATGGGGATGAGAAGAGGGGGCGGGTCTGGACCTCTCCTCTCACCTCCCCTCCCCTCCAGCTCCGTTCCCCTTGCCAGCAACCAGTGCATGATCTACAACTGCCCCTTGTATACCCACCGGAGCAGGACCCCCACACTCCCCTTTGGGTCTACCTCCCCCCCCCCCTTCCTTCCTCCTTTTTTCCCTATCCCCCCCACCCACCCACCCACCACCCACCTCCACTGATCTGTCTGCAAAATCATGAAACCATAGGATGCAACAGTAAAAAAGAAAAAAAAAAAGGAAAGAAAACTGTAAACAGCAATTAACACTAAACAAAGGCTTTACGTCTATAAAAGAAGTTCACAACAGAAGCCATGCTACCCGGCGCCAGCCCTGGACTGTACAGGTGGTCAGTTGACGTGAAGTATGAAAGTGTTAATGAGACCTGTCACTGACCCTCTGACCTCCATAACATGGGAATACCCTCAGTGGATGGGAACACAATCTCTCTCACCTCCATTAAACCGGGGTACTCACATTGGATAGGAACACAATACCTCTTACCTCTATGGCCTCGGATTACCCACAGGGGATAGAAACACAATCCCTTTCACCTCCATAACATCAGAATACCCATAGTGGATAGGACACACTAACCATCTCATCGGCTAACGTACTTAATAAGCATTCGGGCACGAAAATGTATAGGCTATGCACGCGCACTCACTCACACACACACACACACACACACACACACACACACACACACACACACACATACACACAACACCCCTCAATCGCTTCGATATCTTCCCTACGAAGCACAGAATCATCTATACTAGGAATGATACAATCTCCCATCCAAGAGAATTCAACAACGCCTTTCCCAAAAAACACGTACCAGGAAAAAGAAAAAAGAAAAAAAAAGGACATAAAACGAACGAACAAACAAAACAAACGTGCAGAGACCAACCAACCAGTCTGTATTCATGTTTTTTGGCGCCACCCAATTTTCCGCCGACCGGCCTTTATGAGGGCAGTCCGGGATCGGGAGCACGTGCACTCTCTGACGTCAAACAAACGTTCTAAATGAGTTCTTGTTTGTCTTCAGACCACAAACGTATCATGCTTTCGGTGCTAGGTTCCCATACTGTTATCGAGAGCGCTTCCAAAACAATGGAACCGAACAAATAGTCCGCCGTTCAAGCAAAATCAAAGATGATAACACCCAGAAGTGCGCGTCAGTGCGCTGCTTGCTCTGCTGCAGCGAAGCGATGCAGCAGAAAATACAGATCTTCATGAACACCTTGTTTGAGGCGCGTGCCTAACAAACAGTGACAAATCAGCAAGGAGGAATTGTATGATCAAAGAAGGGACAGGAGGAGCCAAGACATCACTCTGATCCTGTCGAGAAAGCAAGGCTGAATAGGACACACGTTCAGAAAGCCATCACCCAACACCAGATCTCTGACCTAGATTCCACAGTGGAGAGGAAGAGGAGGCTACTCAGAAGCAGCTGAAGAAGAGTCACTAAAGCAGAGCTGAGGTAGGGAATCAGTAAAACGGGAGGAAAAACGATCCGGGGGGGTTATGTTCTCTGGAGAGCTGACGTCCATGATTCTATGTTCCCTTAGGGAGGAAGGGCTAAAGTGAGTCAATCTGTGTAGTGAATCGTGGCGTTGAAGTTCAAGAAAAGACTTCGAGGACAAGCGAGAGAAACTAGCACTGACAGGGGTCAACCTAGGTGACTGTGTAATAGCTTTAAATAGACCTTTTTGGCTTTCGGTGTGACGGATATAGTGTGTAATACCTTTAGATATTCCATTGTGGCTTGAAAAGGTGCGTTCTTCTACCGACAACACACTGCTCAAAATTCCTCGATTTCGAACTAAGACCTATGGGGATCGTTCTTTTTCTTTTCAGGGTCCGGTTTCTTGGAATAAACTCCCAATATCTTTGCATAGTTCAAACTCTCTGTCTTCCTTCAAGGCATCTCTTCAAACAACCCTCTTCACCTATCAATAGCAGTTCTTTTTTTCCCCTTCCCTTGCCTATCAAATTGGTGTGTGTGTGTGTGTGTGTGTGTGTGTGTGTGTGTGTGTGTGTGTGTGTGTGTGTGTGTGTGTGTGTGTGCGTAGGTGTGCGTCAACATGCACCCTTGTTTGTAGGTGCATGGTACTTATTGCAATATTTATCTTCTTATTGGTTTCTTTTATGTTTTCTTTAGCCTTTTCTGTATAATTTTGTAAGCGCTTAGGGCTTCTGATGTAAGATTAAGCGCCATGAATAATCATCATCATTATCATTATCAAAAGTGAACCGTGTAGTGATATGTGTGTGTGTGTGTGTGTGTGTGTGTGTGTGTGTGTGTGTGTGTGTGTGTGTGTGTGTGTGTTCTTTAGCCTTTTCTATATAATTTTGTAAGCGCTTAGGGCTCCTATGTAAGATTAAGCTCCATGAATAATCATCATCATTATCATTATCAAAAGTGAACCGTGTAGTGATGTGCGTGTGTGTGTGTGTGTGTGTGTGTGTGTGTGTGTGTGTGTGTGTGTGTGTGTGTGTTAGTCTCGTATTCATTCATCTTTATGACATACTAGATAGTATTCTTCTACAGATTTGGTTTTAAATACTAATACGAGCAAAATTCTTCCCCTCCTTCACATACACGTACCCATCAAAATTCGCTGAGGATATCTTTGGTCCTTCACAAAAAGAAGTGTGAATACATCTGGGTAATGTAAATCAGTTAAACACAGGGCCAAAGGTTATTGTACATATTTCTGTCACAGCACAACACGGTTTTGAACTGAGGCTTGCTGTGCAACATGTGTCTGGCTGTCAAACGCCTTGAGCTAACCGCCTTTTTTGTTTGCTTGTTTGTTTGTTTGTTTTTGAAATCTTTGGAAACATTGAAGGATAGCCAGATACTAGAACAAGTAAATTCCGGTTTTGCCATATACCAATGACAAGAAACCAATGGCCAATCTTCCTCACGACCGATGGGCGTTATATAGTCCCCACAACATCACTGTGTAAAACAGCACTGTAACACTTCATGAAATCAGTGATATCAACATCACAGACTTAGATCTTCTGACTGTCTGTGTGTCTCTGCAGGTTACCCCCCCCC
>CM065725.1:46377569-46380069 GCA_033310375.1 Conus canariensis
CGCACGCACATACGCACACACATGCATACTTAAATTCATACATACATACGTGCATACACATACATACATACATACATACATACATACATACATGCATACAACATACATACATGCATACAGACAGACGGACAGACAGACATGCATGCATGCATAAATACATACATACATGCATGCATACATACATACATACATACATACATACATATGTACGCCATGTGTTGGATTCTTTAATCATTTTCCCATAAGGACATTGCCAGCAGCTCTTTCTCTATGTCGCCCTGAGAGGCGCAGGACAAACAGCAACTTGACAGACGGGATACCATGAATCCAGTACGTCAATAGCCTTGAAGACATATTCCCCCCAAAGTTTACTAAGGATACTCTGAAAAAATAACCAGTCACAAAGGGAGTGGTTATAGGCAAACACGTATGGCACTGTATGCTTCTGTTTCACACTGTAGCCTACTGTGACAGAAATGTGTACAAAGACCCTTGTATCATTCAAAAATATTCACACTTCTTTTTTATGAAACTTTAAAAAAAAAAAAAAAAAACCTTTAGTAATTTTGAAGAGTAATTATCTTGTTTTGAGAACGTGATATTGGTATACTGAAATCAAGATATTTTCGGTCATCTTTGACTTGATCGATATCTTTCGATAGTTAATCCAGCTGAAAAGTAGCACGTATTCTATTACACAATACAAACTGATTGAAGGAATCCGGGTGCGTACATTTCTGTAGGGCATATATCGTTGTTGCAGCCATCTTCTTCAAATAGAAAAGGGCGACAATACGGACAATCGATAGAAGAAAGAACAAGTAGAGTCTGCGACACGTGAGGTAATGGTGAATTCTATTTTGTGTTTGCGTGCCAAAGTTTACAGCCTTGTGTCATCAAACTGTTCCATAAAAAAAGGACATTCAATGTTCAGTCTTTGTCATTTGTTGAGGAGTCCATCGATGAAATGTTTGCTAGAGTTATTGACGTTGATAAAATTTAGTGACATGCTTTAATTGCCTGTACTACTTGCCTGGCAAACGTGAATATTGGTTTTTGTTTTGTTGTTGTTGTTGTTGTTGTTGTTTGTATCTTCCAACATTACAATATATGTAACCGTTCATTTTCTTTATGTTCATATTAATCGTACACGATGGTGACTATTTCTCTGTAATTTTCATTTACATGTTATTTATTGTGCACTCTCCATCTGTTGTAGACTGACCCGTTTAGAGAGCTGTAAGTATGGGAGATGTCTAGATTGATTCCAAAGGGAGAAAATCCCAGTAGATCCGCGAAACCTGATCGACTGCGTGTGCGGGAATATGTATCCGCGGCAATATTGACGTACGTTGTATTGTGCACGTCAGAACGCCGCCTAACGTCTACCAGTGGTCACGAAACCCGTTTTGCTGTTTTTACCACACAGACGCGCGCGCGCGCGCGCGCGCGCGCACACACCACACACACACACACACACACACACACACACACACACACACACACACACACACACACACACACACACACACACACATCAATAGAACTAAGGCTTTCTCGCGACACTAACTCAATTTCCTGAACCTTCACCCAGCCATGAAGAATGCACAGAGGCGCAGAATTTCAGCAGTATCTAAATGGCCCCTAACTAACCGGTCAGACCCAGATCCCCATTGTAGGACATCTTCTAAGCGGCCAGCTGGGGGAATTGCTTCCCTTTAATCTTCTCCGCTGATAAGACCAAAGAAAAAAATGGGGGGGGGGGGGGGGAGCGACTGAGAAAGACAGACAGACACAGAGAAGGAGCAAGTGAATGAACGATGAGAAAGACAGACAGACACAGAGAGACAGACGGACAAACAGATGTCGGGAATGGGATGGGGATGGAGATTCAGATAGAGACATTGGGGAAAGAGATAGAATCAAAAGAGGTAAAAGAGAGAGAGAGAGAGAGGATCAGAGAGAGGAAGGGAAGGGAGACAATTATGAGGCGAGGAAGGGGTGGAGAAGGAACAGGAAGAAGAAGAAAGGGCAGAGGTAAAATGACAATGCTGTCATCCTCCTCCTCCTCCTCCTCCTCCTCCTCCTCCTCCTCCTCCTCCTCCTTATCATCATCATCATCATCATCATCATCACCGTTGTCTTCTTCTTCTTCTTTCTTCTTCTCTCTCTCTCTCTCTCTCTCTCTCTCTCTCTCTCTCTCTCTCTCTCTCTCTCTCTCTCTCTGTGGCATGGATATATTCGGATAAACCAGCACTGTAGAGTTTAGATACTAAAGCGGCGGAGTGCCATTATCCCCCCCCCCCCCCCCCCTCCTCTTCTTCCCCATTACAGTCCTCAGTGTTCGCTCTTCTTCATATGGACTGATGACATGAGCACTTTCGTCACATTGTTCTGGTAACAAACTCGCTTTGCGTCGCAAGTTTAACATCCGCTACTAGCAGGGACCCAGAGTGTGTAATCTCAGCCATGTGATGAAAGTGCTTCATTAATCGCACTA
>CM065725.1:46385069-46417569 GCA_033310375.1 Conus canariensis
TCCTTTTCCTTCTTCTGCTCCCTCTACTTCTCCTCCTCTCCTCCAATTTATCCTATTTTTTCTCCTTCTTTTTTTCCTTCTTCTCCTTCTCCTCCTCTTGCTTCTCCTCCTTCTTCTCCCACTGCCCCTCCTTCTTATCGTCTGTCTTCTCCTCTTCCACTTTCTTCTCCTTGTCCTGCTGCTGTTACTTCAACTTCTCATTTGCTGCTCCTCCTCCTTCTCTTGTTACTCCTCCTCCTACGCCTCCTCCTTCTCCTACTTCTCCTCTTCCCCTTCTCCTCCTGTTCCTCCTCTTCCTTCTCCTCCTCCTCCTCCTCCTCCTCCTCCATCTCGTTGTTCTCCTCCCACTTCTCCTCTTTCTCTCCCTTCACCTTCTCCTACTGCATCTCCAGTTTCTCCTCCTCCTTCTCCAGCTTCTCCTTCTACTTCTTATCCTCCTGTTTTTTGGGTTTTTTTTTCTACTCCTACTTCTGTTTCTCCTCCCCTTCTTCTCCATCTTCCCTTCTTCCTTCTAATGAATTGTCTCCTCCTTCTCCTCCTCCTCCCCCCCTCCTCCTCTTCCTCCTCCTCCTCCTGCTCCTCCTCGATTTACCGTCTTCTCCTCCTTACTCTCGAATTCCTGTCCTCCATTCACCTAATTTTCTCTTCCCTTTTCTCGTCCCTTCACTAATTCGTCCACTTTCCACTATATTTTTCTTCTTGATCCGCCCCTCATCCAAATACTATCCACCCTCCCCAATCTTTTCTCCACTTTACATCTTTTGCTTTTCCTCCTCTATTTCCTCCCCCCCCCCCCCCCCCCCCTTCTACCCACCCTAACCCCCACTCCATCTTCCTCTTCCTCATTTTTACTCTGCTTTCCCCAATCTGTTGTTCTCCTCTTTCACCTCTTCCTTTCTCCCCCTCCTCCTCGTACATTGTTCACGTCGTCTCCCCCCTCCCTCACGTTTTCCTCCTCCTTCTTTCCCCCTCTTTCTGCCACTCCCCCCCCCCCCCCCGCCCCTTGTCGGCCCCTTCACCCCTTCCTATGTCTCCCACACCCATCTTCTCCCTTCCCCCGTCTACGTCCACCTCCACACCCCCAGCCCCTCCATCTCCCTGTCTTTCCTGGTATGGTTCTTCCCCTCTTGCGGTTTATTTCATCGTGTTAGACAACAGAGTGGAGGTCTGGGCACTGCCTAACCTCGTTGTCCTTGAGTCTCTTGTTCCTCCCGCTCCTCTTCCATCCTCGTCATCTTACCTTTATATTCTAAACCCTCCCCTCCCCCCCCCCCCCCCCCCCCCCCCCCCCCGCCTTCTCTCCCTTGCCCGCTTTCCTTCCTCCCACTTTTTTTTTTCTTTTCTGTGCAACATACTCCTCCCATTGTTTAAGAGATCCTCCACCCATTTGGCCGTTGGTATGGATGACACGTTACACATAGCATGCACCCTACGTGAGAAATGGAAAAACAAAAATGAAGGAAGTAAGGATGTTGAGTGAAGGATATTGGACGATATTGACTGAATGGCACGGGGAAACGACTGAATGAAGCGCCAGCAGGCAGCTCTTCAGTCGGCACTACCCAGGTAGGCAGCCCGTTGTGTAAACGAGTGTGGATTGTAAAGCGCTTAGAGCTTGGTCTCTAGCCAAGAATAGGCGCTATATAAGTAATCATTATTATTATTATCATTTCCCTGTGGGTTTTTTTTTTCTCTTTCTTGTGTGTGTGTGTGTGTGTGTGTGTGTGTGTGTGTGTGTGTGTGTGTGTGTGTGTGTGTGTGTGTGTGTGTGTGTGTGTGTGTGTGTGTGTGTGCTTTTGGTTTTGTTTTTGTTTTTGTTTTGTTTTTTGGTCCTGTTATTTTTTTTTTCTAAGTAGAGCGTCTACTTCCCACTTCTTTTCTCATTTATTTTTCTTTTCTCCAGTTGTTCAGATTATTTTCTTTAAACTCTGCCTTCTTGTTTCTCTTCCGTGAGAGGCCAGCTCCATTGGGGTCTGCTGAAGAGATGGAAATGTAATCACGGGGAATGGCACAATGACGAGTGGTCGGTAGGAAAATGGAGGGCGGGGCGGGGCGGGGGGGGGGGGGGAATGAAGGAGACATGAAGAAGGGAATGGTTGCCTGTTTTCCACGTCCTCTCTTTCTGTCTCTCTTCTCTGTCCCTGTCTCTCTGTCTCTGTCTGTCTGTCTGTCTGTCTGTCTGTCTGTCTGTCTGTCTGTCTGTCTCTCTCTCTCTCTCTCTCTCTCTCTCTCTCTCTCTCTCTCTCTCTCTCTCTCTCTTCCACCCCACCCCCATGTCGACACATTCTCCCTTTTCTCTCTCTCTCCCACACCTGACGTCTCCTCATCTACTACCACCACCACCTCTCCCTCCTCCTCCCTGTCCTCCTTTTTACGTCTCTTCTCCTTTTGTGGTTTATTTTATCGTGTAGAACAACAAGTAAAGGTTGGAAAAAAACCCACTAGGCACTGCCTAATCTCGTTATTCTTGGGTCTCTGTGCTCTCTTCTTCCTCTTCTTCTCCGATCCTCTTCCGTCCTCTTCATCGTTATCTTTGTATTCTACCTCTCTCCCTCCCCCACCTTCCTTCCTCGCACGTTCTCTCTCTCTCTCTCTCTCTCTCTCTTCTCTCTCTCTCTCTCTCTCTCTCTCTCTCCCTCTCTCTCTCTCTCTTCTGCAATGTACTTCTTCCTTGTTTAAGAGATCTTCTCATTTCCTTGTGAATGTCCCTTTCTGTCCTTTTTTCCTTTTTTTTTTTAAGTGGAGCATCTCCTTCCCACTTTTTTTCTCCAGTTGTTCAGATCATTCTCTTTAAACTCTGCCTTCTTGTTTCTCTTCCGTGAGAGGCCAGCTCCACTGGGGTCTGCTGAATAGAGGGAAATGTAATCACGGTGTCGAGTGGTCGGTAGGAATGTGGGAGGAGGGGAGTGGTATGAAGTAGACATGAAAAAGGGAATGTTAGCCTATTGTTCCACGTCATCTCTCTCTCTCTCTCTCTCTCTCTCTCTCTCTCTCTCTCTCTCTCTCTCTCTCTCTCTCTTCTTTTTCTTCTTCTTCTTCTGCTTCTTCTTCTGCTCCTGCTGCTGCTGCTGCTACCACCACCACCACCACTACTACTACTACTACACGACGACGACGACGACGACGACGACGACGACGACGACGGCGACGACGACGACGACTACTACGACTACTACGACGACCACCACCACTACAACAGCTACTACTACTACTACTACTACTACTACTACCTACTACTACTACTACTACTACTACCACCACCTCAGCAATTTGATATTTTTCATGTACTTTTTTTTCATCTTCTCCGGCTTATTTTCTTCCAGTATTGGACCAATCTTGCTAGAGATAAACACACTTTGACGATCTTGCTGATTTACAAACAAATTGCTCTTCATATTTGTTCAGATGTGTGGAAACGAGTTAACATAAAGTGAGCAAACAGATCTTGCGAACGTAATGACATTAATTCGGTGGTAAAGTGGTAGCAAAGGTTTGGCGGAAATTAGCCTGTGTCTCTCATACATTTGACCTGACAGTGTTTTCATTGATTCCATTCCGATTGGTCGGGTGAAAGAAAATGTCGTCCTACCACTGAAACAGAGCCTCTAAGCTTTCGAATATAATCTTAGCTTCAACGATCAGAATAGATATGTCAGCACTAAGCTTAAAAGCCAACGATACCAATGTCACTGCAAAGTAGCCATGATGTTCCTCTCCCTGAGTCTAATGAGTTACATGGAAAAATGACTGTACAGTCGTGTGTGTGTGTGTGTGTGTGTTTTAAACAAAGCAAGTTACAAAAAATAAATTGATTGTGTGTGTGTGTGTGTTGTGTGTGTGTGTGTGTGTGTGTGTGTGTGTGTGTGTGTGTGTGTGTGTGTGTGTGTGTGTGTGTGTGTGTGTGTGTGTGTGTGAGCGCGCATTAAACAGTAAAGGCTTGGTGTGTTTGTTCTACAGGAAAAGATAGAAAGGTGTGGGGTGTGGAGAGGGAGGGGGTAAAAGAAGGAGCGCGTATATGTATGTGTGTTTGAGAGAGTGAGAGAGGAGAGAGAGAGAGAGAAGAGAGAGAGAGAGCAGAGAGAGAGACAGAGGGGGAAAGGAGAGAGATAGATTAACATTTAATGAAAAATGAAGCAAGGGGAAAAAAGGGTGTGTGTGTGGGGGGGGGGGGGGGGTCCATCAGTGAAGAAAGTGAAGCATTCCAAACTCACGTGATCTATGAATAAAAGCAAGTAAAACATGGTTGTTGTCGTGATATGTAAAAAAAAAAAAAAAAAAAAAAGGCAACTGAAGCATTTCAAAATTAGATGTTCTGTGCTTTGCATGTCACAATGAAAGAAACACAAAACAGACCAATGAAAATAGAATCCTATATATAGAAAGATTGGGGAAATTCATGAAAAACTAAATACAGAAATCAGAAAACTAGAGATGTGAAAGGCAACAAAATCAGTTCTTTTATATTCAAAGGCGTGAGAGGAAACCCGAGAACAAATAAATAGAGAGACTGAATCCCTATGGCTGCATTCCTTCAAGTTGAAAAGGTTATCTGCCTTTACTTGTCGGCTCCAATCTCAAGAACTGGGTCAACAACATTAAGACAGGGGAACTTTAAGAAGTGAAACAGGAGGTACGAAGAGATATTCAGAACAGCTAGCGCTCTGTGTGTGTGTGTGAGAGAGAGAGAGAGAGAGAGAGAGAGAGAGAGAGAGAGAGAGAGAGAGAGAGAGAGAGAGAGTGCGCGTGTGTCTGTATGTGGGGGGGGGGGGGGGGAGTGATAAAAGGGTAACTTTTCATTTATTTACTTCGTCGTTGTTGTCATCGTCGTACGATCATACCTGCTGGGAGATGGCATTGCCAGCAGAAGGCACCTAGGTGACAGGCAGGCGTGGGGCGGCGCAGACTACCTTCCCCCGCATCGGCAGTGACGACGGGACTAGCCTGTGTAGCAGGGGGACGACTCTCAAGGCTGTGGGACGAATCGCTGCTATTCTACGACTTCACCGTGGTCTGCACGACCAGCAGGGCCCTCCCTCCTGTTTTTCCCCCCATTTCTGCCCTTAGCTTGCTGTCTTTGCATGGTGATGTTCTCCTCGTGATGGTGAGACTATCTCTGCATTCTAGATGTGTGTCCATATTAGAGACTGTGAGGGGACTGACACCACTGAGTTTTGATCTACTGAAGCGTCTGACCCAGGAGAAAAATGTCGACAGAAGACACTTTCACGAGACAGAAATAGGTGACCCCCGTATGATGAAAGCAGAGGTTTACTGTTTAGATTTTAACGCATTCTTGTCACCACTCCTTTCCCCCCCCCCCTCTCTCTCTCTCTCTCTCTCTCTCTCTCTCTCTCTCTCTCTCTCCCTTCCTCTTCCTACACCTTTCGAAGCCTATGTACTTTCTGAAGACAAAACAACCCACATATCTACTATACCACAATAAGCACAAACACGCACGAAGGCAACAAAGAACAGTTAAAATCGAAACTTGGTCACTATCAACAGAATAAAGTAAAGGTGAAGGTCGGCCTTGCGCTCGATGCGGCATCTCCTCTGCGCGAAAGCAGAGGAGAGCGCCACATGTGGCCTGGGGCGACCCGGAACATGAATAACATATAATAAATAACTGAAAGAAGATCTAGGTTTTTGCTGTGCATTCATGTGTCTCGTTAATCTTGTACAATGCTGAATGTCTGACATGTACTTGTAGTGACTTGATGTTAATCGATGTCGACCGATGACCACCGAAGTAAGATACAAAACCTAATATGTCTTGAATGAATCATTATGATAAATGTGTGACTAGATGTTATATGAGGCCCCTTTGATGCTAGAATACTTTTGATGAGTATAACGTATAAACAAAAGGATTAGGCTATGCTTGCACACTGGAAGTATGTTTGTAAACACATGAATAAACAGAATAGGATATATTATGTGGGTACAATGCTTATATACAAATGTCTAGCACTTGAAATGCATGTGAATATCTATGACATGTATCACTGACGTAAATTCTAGGGATGGTTTTTTCGGTATGTTCTTGATTGCAATGAAGTCGCTACATTGTTTAAACCTTACCCTAACCCCTTCCTAACCCTAACCCTAAACCTAACTCGAGTTTTGGAGAGAAAAAAAAAAAAAAAAACGATCTCCGAAAACAAGGCCTTCATAGCGAGAGAATCGGGAATCCCCGTTTCTGAGGCTGGCGTCTCCTTACTGAGATTGAATTTATGCAAGCGAACGAGAACTATGTTTCATTTCATTTCGTACTGTTTTCTTTGGAAAAATCGAAAATTTGACGCTGCGAGCTCTTTGTGTACAGACCTTTGGCCTCACAATAAATGGCGCGGCGTTAAATGCGCGTCAAGCGTCAAGCGTCCCTCCCTCTTCCTCCCTCTTCCTCCCTCTCTCTCTCTCTCTCTCTCTCTCTCTCTCTCTCTCTCTCTTGTTTCTGTGTCTTTACTAAGTCATTGTCATAATAATTTAAGAATTCTTTGCTGTCGAAGGTGACGATGGGTGAGCAGGGCGATCAGGTTTGGGATTCCCACTCGTTCCAGAACGTCCTTGTCGGGGACATGGTCATTGCACATGAAGTCCAGAACTCTTCTAAGAGACGGATATGAATTTTGCCTCTTATTGCTTTCTGATGCTTTCTTTTTTTGTCTTCCTTTTTTCCTCCTTCTGCTCCTGGCTGGCTGCCTTTACATTACGTTCTCTTCGTGACTACCCCTGAATTCTAGGTGGTCTGTTTCTGTTAGATGCCATGGATAGATCAACACCACAAGCCTGGATCTTCTGATGCGTCTCCTCCAGGACAGAAAGTCGACTTAAGACAGAGACATCTGTTTGCAAGACAGAGTAAGATGACTCCTGTGTGCTGTTAGTGGAGAATATTTTAACGCTCCAATGCAGACAGGGTGGTTTATAACAAAGTGTGCATGCAAACAGTGGCCTACATCGCCAAACAGCAGAATACAACAAGCCGGCACACACAGTTACCTGACTGAGCTGAAAGTAGCCAGCTGGACGACATTCTCATAGAGTATGGTGACCACTACGGCAGTCAGAAGAGGGTTGTGAACTGTGGAGATGAATGGAATAAATGGAACTCCAACTAGAAACAAGCGGGCAAAGGAGGCGAAAGACTCATCCTCTTCCCTCATGATGTATGGACAGATTGTCTCTGTTAACAACATTAATCGTTGGACAAGGTCAGTGTCTCTTGCTCGGACAAGGATTTCTGGATAGCACAAGGCTGAAAGAGAAAGGAACCTGGGTGGAAGGGGTGGGTCTTGAAGCAATGGCATAAACAGAAATGCATGATACTTCGTCCGCCCAGTCCAATCAGTTCAGTCCGCTCAGTCCAATCAGTTCAGTCCGCTCAGTCCAATCAGTTCAGTCCGCTCAGTCCAATCAGTTCAGTCCACCCAGTCCAATCAGTTCAGTCCGCCCAGTCCAATCAGTTCAGTCCGCCCAGTCCAATCAGTTCAGTCCGCTCAGTCCAATCAGTTCAGTTGTTTTAGTCCAGCTGGCAGTGGAAGCCTTCAAGGGGTGAAAGCGTTTCTTGAAAAAAAAAAATGAGTAGAAAGGAAAACGAAAATCAAACTCACACACACACAATTCCCTCGACCCATTCTCTATTCTCTGAACACTGTCATTTTGACTGCTATCACTCTCGTTGCTCTTTGCTGCTCTGCATTTCTGCTCGCCATCATCCACTCAACCTTCATCCAAAAATCAACTTTCGGTTTATTCTTCAGAACCAGCTTGCAATTACAGGGTTTATTCCACGAGGAATAGGGGGATGGATGGAAGGTAGAAAGGGGATGGGGGTGGATGCAATTAAGGAATAAATGTCACTGCAATGGGGCTGTGAAACAGATTATTCAAACAATGTTTCTGCAATTACTTTTTGCACGTGCGCGTGCTATAACTCCTACACACTCCTACGTCTGCAAAATACATACACACGCGCGCACACACACAAGCGCACACACGCAAGCGCACACACAAGCGCGCGCGCGCATGCACTCACGCATGCGCGGGCCGGTGTGCAAGCTGTAGGAATCAGGATTATCGCCCGTTGCTGTGTCAGAGGTTTGGTGATGAGCACATCAGAGATGGTGCATGCGTGTCATTAGCACTGAAACAGAAATGAACCAGTCTCATAAATATTGCAGGTGATGTCGCTTTTCATCCAGAATCTTCTCAGCGCCAGAATGGACGAAGCAGGGAAGCAGTGAAGAACGGTCATTGAGGGAGAGCGGGTTGTTGGAGACATGGGTTTTGGGAAGTTTTCGAAACCTATCGCTGAACATCATCATATGATGCAGATAAACGTCGCGTGATTTTGGATGGAAAGATTGTCTTAGGATTTACACTCTGGGAAAAATTCGGTTAAGTTCAATCAAATCACTTTATTGGCAACAGTGAGAATTCTTATCCTTTCCTTCGTAGAAAAGCCGTAGAACATGATGCTTAAAACCATGTGTAATGAAATGAAAATGACTGACAGTTTTTTCATTCATACTCTATCTACATTCTCAACACCCCCATTCCTCTTCGTCGCCCACCCCCGTTCCACTCTCACCCCCTACCAGGCTTCTTCTCGTCCCCACGTCTTTTCCTCCATCTCCTCTAACTCCTCCATCTCCTCTAACTCCTCCATCTCCTCTAACTCCTCCATCTCCTCTATCTCCTCTAACTCCTCCATCTCCTCTAACTCCTCCATCTCCTCTAACTCCTCCATCTCCTCTAACTCCTCCATCTCCTCTAACTCCTCCATCTCCTCTAACTCCTCCATCTCCTCTGTCTCCACTTCCTTCCCTTAATCATCTAAATTTTCTGCCACCTTCATCACACACACACACACACACACACACACACACACACACACACACACACACACACACACACACACACATTATTATTATTATTATTATTATATTGGGTATTTATATAGCGCCTATCCTCGGTCACAGACCAAGCTCTAAGCGCTTTACAATAAACACACTACCTCACTCACTCAACGGGCTGCCTACCCAGGTAGAGCCGGCCGAAGAGCAGCCTACTTGCGCTCATTCAGTCGTTTCCCGTACCATTCAAATATCAGTCACTCATTTTCATTTATCTCATTTATTCCTCCAGTTTCTCACATAGAATGCATGCGATGTTTATACGTGTCCTCCATTTCCACCGGTACACGACGGCACACGACAACAGTAAGTGACAATTTTTGTGGCTTGGTAAGAACTACCAGGCGGCTATCTTCAATCTACATCAATTTTGCCAGGGCAGCGGGGAACCCCCCTGCTCTTTTCGATTTTCAACTGCCGTGGGTTCTTTAACGTGTGCAGGGGGCCAGAAAGGCACACGGGTCCGACTCGTTTATAGTCCCCATCCGATGGACTTGACGTTCAGTTCGATTTGTCATTCAAACTGGGAAAGAAAGGGCGAGAAAGACAGGGCTCGAACCCACGCACTTCTCACACGTTGGATTGGCAGGCGAACGTCTTAACCACTCTGTCACCTTTCTTCCTTATACATACACGCACGCACGCACGCACGCACGCACGCACGCACGCACGCACGCACGCACACACACACACACACACACACACACACACACACACACACACACACACACACACACACACGCCTCGGCATCAAACAGTCACACCCATAAAGTTCATCTGACCGCAGAATGGTATGAATGCAAGAGTGACATCCCTCCAAGTCCTTCTGATGAGATTCCGCCTTTAAAAAGAAACAAACAAACATACTTCCACGGACGATGAATCCTACCCCACAATTTCGTTAAAAAGATTAAATAATAAAAAGAAAAAAGGAGGGGCAATCATGTGCTGGCGGAATGAATGAGAAAATGACAATAAAAACACGTGCCTGTTGGTATCATGTTAAGAAATTATCCCCGAAGACGGAAGATGGCTGCCATAGTGGCGTGCTCAGAAACAGTTGTGCAAGCCAAGAGCTTAGTGATGATGAACCTAGGAATTGTAGTGGAGGAGCGAAGAAGGAGATGCACTCTGGCAACGCTTTCCACATGTGTGTGTGTGTGTGTGTGTGTGTGTGTGTGTGTGTGTGTGTGTGTGTGTGTGTGTGTGTGTGTGTTGTGTGTGTTGTCTGTCTGTCTGTCTGTCTGTCTGTATCTGTGTCTATGTCTGTGTCTGTGTGTGTCTGTGTGAGCACGCGCGCTTGTGTGTGTGTGCTTGTGTGTGTGTTGTGTGTGTGTGTGTGTGTGTGTGTGTGTGTGTGTGTGTGTGTGTGTGTGTGTGTGTGTGTGTGTGTAAGCGCATGCGCGTGCGCGTGCCTGTATGTCCGTCTTTACCTGGCTGACTGGCTTTGTGTGTGTCTGTCGGCCTGTAGCATGCGCGCGCGCGCGTGTGTGGGTGGGTGGGTGGGGGGGGGGAGCGTGTGTGCGCGTGGGGGCGTGTCTTTGTGTGTTAATTGTGTTCTTTTTCTTGTTGACATTCTTTTCATAACGTTTCTTAAATGTCAGTACAACCATGAGTTAATCTCTCTCTCTCTCTCTCTCTCTCTCTCTCTCTTCTCTCTCTCTCCCACACACTCACACACACACACACACACACACACACACAATAATACAATAACATAATATATATATTTATATATATATATATATATAATATCTTAAAGGAACAAGAATGAAAAACAAGGGAGTAAAGAAGATGAGGGAAAGAGGCCTGAAAAAGTATGAAGGAATGACAACAGAGTTCAAAGAAAGAAGAAAAACGAGGCTTTGGGAGACAGGAAGGAATGAAACGCGCTTTGGAGACAAGGAAGAATGAAAACGAGCTTGAGTGAACAGGAAGGAATGAAAACGAGGCTTTGGGAGACAGGAAGGAATGCAAACGAGGCTTTGGGAAACAAGAAGGAATGCAACCGGGGCTTTGGGAGACAGGAAGGAATGCAAACCGAGGCTTTGGGAGACAGGAAGGAATGAAAACGAGGCTTGAGGAGACAGAAAGGAATATAGACGCGTCTGATGACACAGGAAGGAATGAAAACGAGGCTTGGGAGACAAGAAGGACTGAAAACGACGCTTTGGGAGACAGGAAGGACTGAAAACGAGGCTTTGGGAGACAGGAAGGAATGAAAACGAGGCTTTGGGAGACAGGAAGGAATATAAACGCGATCTGGTGACACAGGAAGGAATGAAAACGAGGCTTTGGGAGACAAGAAGGACTGAAAACGAGGCTTCGGGAGACAGGAAGGAATATAAACGCGATCTGGTGACACAGGAAGGAATGAAAACGAGGCTTTGGGAGACAGGAAGGAATGAAAACGAGGCTTTGGGAGACAGGAAGGAATGAAACGAGACTTGGTGGCACAGGAGAGAGTGAAAGCGAGGCTTGATGAGACAGGAGAGAATTAAGACAAGGTTTGAGGAGACAGGAAGGAATGAAAACGAGTCCTGAGAAGACGGGAAGGAACGAAAATGAGGCCTGACACGAGAGAAAGGAATGAAGGCGAGGCTTGAAGAGACAGGAAAGAATGAGAAAAAAGAGACAAGCGAAGATTTGACAAAATGACAGGAAGGCCAGAAGAAGCATGACAAAAAGGAGACCTGGGGAGGCAGGGAGTGATGGGAATTCTTTTTTGAAGGAGATAATAATCAATGCAAAAGAAGCAAGAGGAAGTAAGACAGGATGATTCATTGTTCATAATCACGTTTTGCACTATGACCTTTAACCCGGAGCGTTTTCATTCCCACACACCGTTTCATCCAAAACCGAATATAATCACGATGATTGAAATCGTTGGTTCCATCCATTTATCAAGAGATCGACATACAGTTCAAAACCTTCTTTTTGCATAAATAGTAACATACAAACGATGACAAAGATAGTACAAACACGACGACCATTCTCAGACATGTATCACTAGTTGGCCACATTTAGCCAATGTATGGTCAAATAATCATTCTGGGGGAGTGTCTCGGTCCGTTAACTGCACTCAGATCTCGTTCGTTTCCGTTCACCACCGCTTAGCGTTCATGAAAGTCCGACAAAAAAAGGATTGGATGACACGTAATTTGCCAAAACGTGATGCACTAAATGAAAGAGAGGCAAGAGAAGGCAGGGAAAAAATGAAAACGAGGCAAAAGGAATGAGAACGAGACCCGGATAACCAAGACAGAAGAAGACCAGGGCAAGGAGAAGCAGGCAGAAATGAAAACGAGGCTTTAGGAGGCATGCGGGAATGAAAACGAGGCTTTAGGAGGCATGAGGGAAGGAAAAGGAGGGAAGAAGAAAAAACTGAAAATGTGGCGTGAGGAAGGAATGAAAATGAGGCGTGAGAAGACAGGAAGGAATGAAAATGAGACGTGAGAAGACAGGAAGGAATGAAAATGAGGCGTGAGAAGACAGGAAGGAATGAAAATGAGACGTGAGAAGACAGGAAGGAATGAAAATGAGGCGCCAGAAGACAGGAAGGAATGAAAATGAAGCGTGAGAAGACAGGAAGGAATGAAAATGAGGCGAGAGGAGACAGGAAGGAATGAAAATGAGGCGTGAGAAGACAGGAAGGAATAAAAATGAGGCGCCAGAAGACAGGAAGTAATGAAAATGAGGCGAGAGGAGACAGGAAGGAATGCAAATGAGGCGCCAGAAGAGAGGTAGGAATGAAAATGAGGCGCCAGAAGACAGGAAGGAATGAAAATGAGGCGAGAGGAGACAGGAAGGAATGAAAATGAGGTGCCAGAAGACAGGAAGGAATGAAAATGAGGCGCCAGAAGAGAGAAAGGAATGAAAATGAGGAGTGAGAAGATAGGAAGGAATGATAATGTGGCGTGATAAGACAGGAAGGAATGAAAATAAGGCGTGATAAGACAGGAAGGAATGAAAATGAGGCGTGAGAACACAGGAAGGAATGAAAATGAGGCGTGAGAAGACAGGAAGGAATAAAAATGAGGCGTGAGAAGACAGGAAGGAAAGAAAATGAGGCGTGAGAAGACAGGAAGGAATGAAAATGAGACGTGAGAAGACAGGAAGGAATGAAAATGAGGCGTGAGACCAGCCACCGTGGCGAAGTGGTTAGCATCGCGGACTCCCGGCTGGGAGGTCGTGGGTTCGAATCCCATCAGAAGTCATGTGGGTTTTTCTGCCCTGACCGGCTCCTACCCAGAGTTGAGTTTGCTGCGTACTTAGTTGGGAAGACTGGGACCACACAGTCGAGTTTCATCCACTTAATGGATGCGTTTCTGAGAGTGTTGCTCAAATTTCCTGACTAACACTGCAGGTGCCTGTATCTCTCGGGCCTGGTTGACGCCGGGATATATTATGAAAGGAAGTGTAGAGTACAGCCCTGTCATGTAGTCTCAGACCGAAATGGAAATCCGTAGCATCATCTTAATCATCCTCATTCTCATTGATCAGCATTAAAAAAAAAAAGTCTCAAATTCTGTGGCCCTTTACGCCCTGCTGTCATGGTGACCTCAATTTCGATGTCCTCTCCACGTCTGTGGCCTTGGTTTGGTTCCGTCGGGGTCACCAGTATCGGCGAGTCCATGGGGGCTGTCGTTGGACGACGTGGTGGCGCCCTCCGGCGAGAGAGCTCACTCACGCCGGCTCCGCGACTAAGCAATTATTGTCGTCAGTAGGGGGCTTAGTAGGTGGTGTCCTGCGTATGTTAGATAGGTGGTGTCCTGCGTATGTTAGATCAGAACAGGCGCCACTGAACACCACCGAAGTGACTGGGCAGCACATGGATTGCTGGTGCCGGGGCTGCGGCGGGGCCGACCGGGCTGTGGCTGTGGACGGGGTGTCGGAATGAGCGGCGTGGGTACACCGCCTCTGAGGTGGCGCAGAGGTTGGGACAGCAAAAAAAAAAAAAAAAGAGCCGTGAGAAGACAGGAAGGAATGAAAATGAGGTGCCAGAAGACAGGAAGGAATGAAAATGAGGCGAGAGGAGACAGGAAGGAATGAAAATGAGGCGTGAGAAGACAGGAAGGAATGAAAATGAGGCGCGAGAAGACAGGAAGGAATGAAAATGAGGCGGGAGGAGACAGGAAGGAATGAAAATGAGGTGCCAGAAGACAGGAAGGAATCAAAATGAGGCGAGAGGAGACAGGAAGGAATGAAAATGAGGCGTGAGGAAGACAGGAAGGAATGGAAATGAGGCGCGAGAAGACAGGAAGGAATGAAAATGAGGCGAGAGGAGACAGGAAGGAATGAAAATGACGCGTGAGAAGACAGGAAGGAATGAAAATGAGGCGTGAGGAAGACAGGAAGGAATGAAATTGAGGCGTCAGAAGACAGGAAGGAATGAAAATGAGGCGTCAGAAGACAGGAAGGAATGAAAATGAGGCGTGAGAAGACAGGAAGGAATGAAAATGAGGCGTGAGAAGACAGGAAGGAATGAAATTGAGGCGTGAGAAGACAGGAAGGAATGAAAATGAGGCGTGAGAAGACAGGAAGGAATGAAAATGAGACGTGAGAAGACAGGAAGGAATGAAAACAAGACAAGAGAACAGGGGAAGTGTCGAGGCGGGAATGGGAGGTTTGGGGGAAGGGAACGAGGGAAGCATATAACTTAGATTCACACACACACACACACACACACACACACACACACACACACACACACACACACACGCGCGCGCGCGCGCGCGCGCGCGCGCACGCACGCACGCACGGACCACACACACACACACACACACACACACACACACACACACACTCACACACACACACGCACTTATTCAAGTATATTATTCCAAAGTTCCATCCAATACCAGATGAAACAAAACCTGCACCTGTGTTCGACATGTAAAATCGGCGCATTTTCCGTAGAGGTTTGATTATATCAACAGAAAGAAGGACAAACGATCTGAGACAAACCCTCGATGTCTTCAGAATCGTGTCCCTTCCCTGTCCATGGGCCTCTGCCCAAACCTTACTGTTGCCTTTGTTCAGCCAAATGCTTCGATGCTTGCAGACACTCCAGCAATGTCGATTCTTCCAAATCCCCTTGGGATGGCAGAAAAAATAGAAAATCAGAAATTTGGTGCTTGTCAGAAAGCCCAGTGTTGTTTACGTTGTCAAATGCAATAACCATCCATACCAACTCTACCCCGTATCTTCCAAAAACCTAGAAAATGATTATGGGAAATCACTAATTAGCCATCAAATTACTGAAGACTACAAAATGTACAGTTTCCCAACAAGTAGCCCTGAAATACCACACTGCAGACGACTCTCACTGTTTTCTGCAGATTTTTGCCATCAGGTCAGTTTCAGAGCAAAATAGACATCTACTGAAAGAGGCAGGATGGCAGTGCAATGTGGACCTCTCTTGCTAGGCCTAAATAGCGGGAGTGATCCTAACGCCTTGATCCAGATTCTAAAATAGATTACATTTGATTAAACTTTCACATGTTACACTACTAATGATTGAACAACTTATTGCCAATATTTTAATATTAAAATACTATTGAATACGCTTATGCACCGGGAATAATGTAAGTATCATTGTAACGGATGGTGTGGTGGTGCGTGTGTCAATGTCTGACTCTCACTTTCAAAAGTTTGGATGCGTGTATCGATTACTCCCTACACACACACACACACACACACACACACACACACACACACACACACACACACACACACACACACACACACCACACGAACATGGACGGCCACGCAATACACAAACTAAGTTTCTTTTTTTTATGCTACCTGAACCATCAGGACATTACAAACACGTATCGCCATAAATCATCAATAAAAACCAGCAGACACAAAATCAATACACGCCACCACACAGCGCGCAGATCAACGTATCACATCAGCAAAGGTATACAAGAAACCCAATCTGCCGACACACATGTGGCGGTGCAACCAGAGCAAATAACTATGTATAAATATGCAAGAGAGTTCAACGACCTCCTCTTCCAGCGAAAGCTTTAACAGTCGCTCTCAGCGACACAACATTCACAAGAACTGTCACAGCAAATTTCTTCCTAGCACAGACCTCGCTGGCACAGTCAGTAGTGTCCTAAAAGACACTGTTCACACACTTGGCTGCACCGAGCCCAAGTCAGTCTATAGTACCAACCTGGGTACTCTCACGGCAAGCAGAGACACTACAGGGACACAGTCCCAAGTGGTGTCCCACAGGGCACACCCACACAGCAAAAAACCCTCAAACCGCTCCACGTCGGGTATACAACATACGTCGGACTACTGTCCTCTCGGTCGGCCTCTCCACGGCAGCATGACGGAGAATTCTGAGGCCCTTTACAATACAAATAACACTACTGACCTGGCAGTCATCCTCTCCACTCAGCAAGACGGATACAACGGCTGGGGCACGGGCTGTACGCCACGCCTGATGGCATCAGTTCCTGCCAAGCCGGACTCAGGGCCTCACCGACACCTATTACCACCAAAACAAGGCTAGGAGTCTCTCATCGGCACCGTGGGGATGTTTCTAGGCCGGCAAATCTACAGAGACTAAAGCAAACCCTCGCTCACCTGACTGGCAACAAAACGCGGGTGAGTAGCTGTAAACAGATAAACAGGTGAACAGGTAAACTCGTGCCTTCTCAAAACTGTCCCCAGACACAATTTGGGACTGGACAAGAATAGTGCGTCACAGTCATAATCCATGAAATATGACCTATCATTCAAAATTACATCATGAAAATAATCGTAAGAGAGAGAAAGAGAGAGAGAGAGAGAGAGAGAGAGAGAGAGAGAGAGAGAGAGAGAGAGAGAAGAGAGAGACAGAGAGAGAGACAGAGAGAGAGACAGACAGACAGACAGACAGACAGAGAGAACAGTCCTACCAGAATAGTGCAAGCAGTTGCAGCGCTGTGATGACGATCTGACGTGAAAACGTTTTTCTTCTATCACAATAAGCTCATCCTCTACTGGCTCATCCTCATAGTTCTGTACACATGTCACACACACACACACACACACACACACACACACACACACACACACACACACACACACACACACACACACACACACACACACACACTGCAGATCTCGGAAGAAGAATTTAAACCCTGGAGATGACATATCACCTCAAGATATGGAACATTTCGGAGTAGGAAGAACCACTGGCCCACATGGCGACCTGGGCGCCATTGTCAGGAAATGAAATGGAACAGACTGGTTCTAAGGTCAGCCAGAATGGCAAAAGTTAACTCTGAGGGCACAGTATTGGGCAGAAGGTAAGGTAGACAGAAGAAGATGCGGAGAATAATATATTAGTAAGTGAGCAGACCTGTCCCTGGCTGGCTGTCAGTGGGCTACAGAGAATGGCAACAAATGAAAGAATGTCTATCAGTCATCAGTGCTGTCTCAGTAACTCGTACTTGAGGTTAATATGGCTTCTCTTCTGAGGACTCTCTGCTGCCACGCTCTCCACGAGTTTCTTTCTACTGATGCATGGGTAAACCATTGACTTCCGGGAATAGGCCGGAGGACGTCCGGGAAAGACCGGAGGACACTGGGAAAGACCAGAACCAAGGGCTCTGTGGGCTGGCTCCCCACTTTGCCTTAAACATGTGGCTACTAAGAATAAAAGGAAAAGATGTTCCCAGGATTCACCGAAAGGGGGAGAGAATGATGAATCCATCGGTGCTCAACCAATCATGACTGCAAATCCCAAACGGACTATGAACATGGACCAAATGGAATATCCATGTGTCTGTGGAAAGCGTTTCGCTACCACCCGTGGCATGAAGATCCACAGAACAAAGATGGGATGTGTGAAGACTCATCTGAATGAGCAGCAGCGCACTGCATCAGCAGATAAGACGTCGGAAGACCAAGGCCAGGATTTAAACCACAGTGCCGAGGACATCCACGCTGTTGGTTCGGATGAGGAATTTGCACAGGCCCTCGATGCCAGGCGCCTGAAACTCAACCTGCCACGAGCAAACGAAACTGAAGATTGGGAGAAACTGGATGCAAAAATCGTCCGAAGACTCGATGCACTGATAGGGAAAAGCACCCTGGAACACAAACTAGCCACATATGGGGACATTGTGTATGCCACATGTAGAGACGCCTATGGAGCAAAACTACCCAAAGAGAAAACACCTCCAAAGAAATCCAGACGCCAAGAAAAGATGGACAAGATCAGGGTCCAAAAGAAAAACCTCAAGATACAAATGAAGACCGCACTGCCAGCTGAAAAACAAGGCTTGGAAAAACTGTGGAAAGACCTGAAAGAAAAACACAGCGCCCTCAGCAAAGCGGAATCTGCGAGGAAGAGGAAGAGCAAAAAGAAGAAGACACAAGAGCACTTCTTCAGAGACCCCTTCCAGTTTGCCAGAACACTGTTTGAGCAGCCAAAATCTGGGACCCTAAGTGTGGACAAAGGAGTTCTTGAGCAGCATCTGAGGAAAACATACTCTGACCCACAGAGCAAAGCACCACTCGACATTCAAGGTCTGGTGTGGCCAACCAACCCTGAGGAACAGTTCAATGGCAAGCCTCCAACGTTGGCGGAAATCAAGAAGGTGGTCGACAAAGCCAGAGCCAAATCATCACCAGGGCCAAACGGAATACCTTACCAGCTTTACAAGAAATGTCCCAAGGTGCTGGAGTGGCTCCACAGGCTGCTGCGATCGGCTTGGAGAAACCAGAAGATCAGCGGCCAGTGGATGACGGCAGATGGTGTGTACATCCCAAAGAGCAAAACTCAAGTGACATCAGCCAGTTCAGGCCAATATCACTACTGAACGTCGAAGGGAAAATCTTCTTCTCTGTCATGGCAGCAAGGCTGACCAAGTACCTGATGGAAAACAAGTACTTGGATGTGTCAGTCCAGAAAGGTGGCATCCCAGGCGTGGCTGGCTGTGTAGAACACGCCACAATGATCTGGGACGCAATCCAAAAAGCAAAAACAGAAAAGAGAGACCTGGACGTAGTGTGGCTTGATCTGGCAAACGCATATGGATCTGTGCCCCATGAGATGATACAGTTGGCTCTTGAGATGTACCATGTGCCAAAGAACATCCGCGACATGCTCAAGAAGTACTTCAATGGCTTCTCAATGCGGTTCTCTACCAAGGAGTACACAACAGACTGGATCAACTTGGAAGTGGGTATTGCAATGGGCTGTGCAATTTCCCCAATACTGTTCGTGCTGGCAATGGAACTCATCTTGAAAGCAGCAACAAACAACGCGAGACAAACAGACCTTGGCGATGGATACAAGATGCCTCCTCTCAAGGCCTTCATGGATGACACTACAGTGATTTCATCCAGAGAAGACGAGACACGTCATGTGCTGGAGAGGCTGGACGACATAGTTGCCTCATCCAGAATGAAGTTCAAGCCAAAGAAATCACGGAGTCTCTCACTGAGGAAAGGAAAAGTGGCCGGATCTGTGGTCTTCAGTGTTGCCAACCAGGCCATTCCAACAGTCACAGAAGAACCAGTCAAGAGCCTTGGAAGATGGTATGATGATACGCTGAAAGACACACAAAGAGCAAAAGAAACCAAGCAGATGGCGGAGGAAGGCTTGGAGACCATTGACCAGTGTGGGCTCCCTGGCAAATACAAGGTCTGGTGTCTGCAGTTCATGCTGATACCAAAGCTCCTATGGCCTCTGATGATATACGACATCTGCACCAGCACAGTGGAGGCAATGGAAGCCAAAATCAACAAGTTCACAAGGAAATGGCTTGGTGTCCCACCCTGTCTGACTGACATAGCGCTGTACTGTCGCCAAGCAAAGCTGAAACTACCACTGAAATCCATCCTGGAGGAATACAAAGCAGGGAAGATCAGACTTCAAAGCATGCTGGAGGACTCAGGAGACAAGGTGGTAGAAGCAATCAAGCCCCAGCTGAAGACAGGCAGAAAATGGAAAGTTCAAGAGGCGATGGATTCTGCAAAAGAAAGTCTCAAGATCAGAGAAATAACAGGACACACACAGACCAACAGACAAGGACTGGGGGTAACCAAAACTGAATGTGGTCAAAGGCCAAAGGAAAAGCCAAAAGAGACATGATGATTCAGGAGATGAGAAAAGAAGAAGACCAAAAAAGACTCCAAAAAGCAGTCCAGCAGAGCCAGCAAGGGCAATGGACAACGTGGGAGAATGCAATCCAAAGAAGTCTCACTTGGAATGACATTTGGCACATGGCCCCTCTCAGGATCAGCTTCATTCTCAGATCTGCATGTGACCTTCTGCCCTCAAATGCAAACCTGGTGAAGTGGGGGAAAACAGACGATCCTGCATGCCCCCTCTGCCATGAAAAACAAACAGTGGAGCATGTCCTAAGCTCATGTAAAGTAGCCCTGGCTCAAGGAAGGTACACATGGAGGCACAACCAAGTGCTCAAAGAGATTGTACAAGTAGTCTGGGCTAGTACCAACACCACAAAAGGGAAAATCAGGACTCCAAAAGCACCCGCAACATTCTTCACGGCAGGAGGCAGCAAATCATGGCCAAGAACAACAGTGCCACTCGAAACATGCAGGCAGAGTCTGCTGGACGGGGCAGATGACTGGGAGTGCACTGCAGACCTCCCAGAATGGAAGAGTCACCCAGAGATCATCAGCAAGAGTGGCATGAGACCAGACATAGTAGTCCACTCTAAGTCAACCAAGCAGCTGATCATGATCGAGCTCACGGTGCCATATGAGAACAGAATGGAGGCAGCTCAAATCTACAAGACTGAAAAGTATGCTGATCTGGCAAACAGCCTGAGGAGAGAAGGCTATCAGGTCAAAGTCCTCACTGCAGAAATTGGAGCTAGGGGGTTTGTAGGAACGTCTGCATACAGCCTCATGAAACAGCTCTCAGTTGCAGGGAGGGAAAAAACCAGAGCCCTGAAAGCAATGGCAGAAGCGGCAGAGGGGTGTTCAAGCTGGATCTGGTCAAGGAGGAACAAAAGTGAACTTCATAAGGCTTAATTTCCCTACAAATATCAGGTGTCCCTGTGGCTCAGTGGTTAAGGCGTGAGTCATTAAGTGGAAAATGAGCATGTCCAGAGGGTCATGGGTTCGAATCCCAGCCATGGCTCGTCCCAAGATGGGGATAAAAAAAGGGGCAGCAGAGGGACATCCGGAGTCATGAACCGGGTGTGGCCCAACCCCCCTAGAGTGTCAGGAGATAAGGGCCGAAACACTTGCTTGAAGGGGGCTTCTCTTCTGAGGACTCTCTGCTGCCACGCTCTCCACGAGTTTCTTTCTACTGTAGGCAAAACAGTGCAAGTCCAACAGTGAAGCGGAAAAGATATCCCCATATACCATTTCTGAAGTAGGTTCCTAAACCACAAGCCAGTTTCTTGCTACTTATTCTAAATTCGCTGTTCTACCTTCTTTGTGTAAGTTTCCTTTTTGTTTGATGGCCTGCTTTCTCCATGTAAATAATCGTAACTCTAACATTGTGAGTACTTTCTCTGCGCGACTTCCTAGGTAGGTGCCTAGTCCACAAGCCAGGTTCTTCGTATTTATAAATTCGTTGTTTTATCTGCTCTGTGCAGGCTTTTTGTTTTGTTGTTTGTTAGCCTGTTTTCCAGATGCAACTAACCGCAACTTTAACATTGTCAGAACTTTCTCTTCTTGTGCTTTCTGTCGTCTCTGCATGACCACAGTCCACAAGTACAGAAATGGGCTAAGAGCAGGGCCGAGTGGTAACCCAAATACCACCAAAATGTCATGGGTGTTGTTGAACATTGGAATACCATTTGTAGCCATCGCCGTAACAAAGCCGAGAAGAAGCCAGCTCGCGCTGTTCGTGGTCACCACTGTTCTCATCAGGTGCACCGCAGAATGCACGGACCTTGATGATGAATCAAGCAGACTCCTGAATTTAGGTGTTCGTCTATAGATCACAAACTGTCCAAATATTATTATTAAGTAGAACACGAAATTGATAGTAACAATGACATTTGACCATCGGAAATCTTGGTTAGATTTAAACTGATTAATCAATGCCATGCGGCACAGACCTGATTGACCTTGAAGTCCCCGCTGTGACAATTTCGGAAGAAATGGTATTAAGGATATTAGGGTTCCATTGCACCATGGTACTATGAAAGATGACCTCAGCAAAACTGTCCTCAGTGTACATGAGCTTTTGCCAAAGCAAACGACAATGACGTGATCCATAGTGATGAACCCAATGATCAAGACTGACACCTCACTGGACAGATAGAAAAGAAACTCGGCCACTTTGCAAAACAGGCTGTTTATCCACATCTTTTCACAGTAAATGTACCGACGATTTAATATCTCATTAGCTACAACAACAATACTGACGTGATATCCCGAACAAGATTGGGCAAAAAGCAAATTGGCAATCATCAACAAATTGCTTTGAAACTCTCCTCTGACTGAGAATAAACTGATAAAACCAACCAAGTTTCCTAATGTTGCGCATACACTGACCACCCAGAAGAAAATTCTGTATAGTTCAGTTGGCATCAGATTTGTACATGAACGAAGTACAGTGTAGGGAGCTGAGCAGTCTATTTTGTATAAATGTTCTGGAAGAAACTGTTCACAGCAGAACCTGTAATTTGAAGTAAAAATATATTGTATATGATCGGATCCAGATATCAAATCCAAAGGGAAATCTTCAACAGGAGTAAATCTAATGTCCACCTCACGGAGATAAGGCATATTCTTAAAACCTAAAGATGCAATGACTTTAATGGCAGAAAAGGAGATATTTAAATGGTTCATCAGAGGCAAGAACATAAACAATTCACTGTTCAGAACATTAAGATTTGTTTGTGATATATCTATCCGCATTAGTGAGTAATGAATGCGTTTTGCAGGGTTATTCATAACATTCGGCCTGATTGGATTTCTTGCTAATAGTAAGGTTTTCAAATTCCGTAGCTCAAGAAAATAAGACATGTCAAAATGATTGATATGGTTGCTTTCAAGATTTACATATTGTAAGTTGAGAAGCTGTGTGCCTGATATATTAAAGATATTGCAACGAGACAGACTGAGACGAATCAGACAGATATTTGTCTTGAAATCATTCAGTGTCATCCCTGACCCTGTGGCGTCCAAGTATCGAAGCTGTGGAAAGAGACCGACAGGAAACGTGTTTCTGCACAGGAAGGAGTGACCTTGACATAGACAACCGTCAGGACAAGTCATAGCGCACATCAGTTCATCATCTCGGAGTGGGCACTGGCCCCAGCCATCACACAGATGATCTCCATGGAGACAAATTTTAGACGCCCGACACCGGAAAAACCCAGAACAACGAAACTCATGACAGCCTTGCTCATCCTCTCCATTAATACAGTCAGAGAATCCATTGCATCGAGTGTAGACAGGAAGACAGTACAGCCACGCAGAAGTACAACGATAATGAGATTCAGGACAAAGGTCTTCAGTTTCCATCGTCTGTTGTGTAAAGTAACCAGTACCATCAAGGTTGATGTAAAATCGCTGCCCCATGTGCACATCTTTATACTGAATACAGAATGTACATGAAGCCCAATTCTGTTGACAACCAACCTCATCAGAATCATCCACACAATCAGAGTGTTCATTACATCGTTGACTGTGTAATACACACTGACCATTTGAACACCCAAAGCCTTGACAATAAGGATGCTCACAAAATGACTCGTCAGCATTGTCTGAACAGTCCTGTCTGAAGTCACAGACTAAAGTGTAATGTAGTGATATAACATCATCATTGCAAGTAAACATGTCATGTCCACATGAAAGTTTTCTTTCAGAAGGTGATAGCGTGTTGTCCTGCCCAGAGCTTGCGTTCAGGAATACAAAAGTTTCAGAATGATAGAAGTTCCCACAGTTGCTATCGGGGTCACAGTACAAAAATGTATGGATCACGTGACTATGTGAACAAACCAGTAAACTTTGCCTAGTATATAAGAAGGTGGACTCTCTTTGGGTCGGTGCTGATTTAGGGGGAAACGCACCAAATGCTGGTAATTTCATTTCGCATAACATTTCTGATCCTCTCAGTGTCGCCGGTCTTACCTGCAAACCACGTGAAGACCATACGCCTATTTTATCAGACCTTGAGACACGAAACTGAAAAACTTATATCTAAAGTGATTCATATTGTAGATTATAGTATTGTCAAGCCATTTACGGAATTTACTATACATGAAATGTCCCAGGCACAAGCCTGAAGTGTAACCCAAAATTACGTTGAAGACAAAATAATTTTGAAAGATCTGTAGGGATTCTTCCAATTCATTTCTCGTTTTTACAGAAGCCATTTGCTGACCATATTTCTGACATTCACTGGCCATAAGTACAGTATCTAAAATGCTGTCTGATACAACTAGTTTGAAGCATTTGTTAGTCGAAGCCACCATCCCCTGACACCCAGGGCTACTAAAGGGACAGTACTCTGTTTCATCCCGTCCATCTTCACACTCTGTCTTTAAGATTGCACCGCAGAAAGAGATGAAAGCTCGAGTAATTCGTTACGGAGCAGTTAAACAACCCACTGGGCAATTTATAAAGGCGTCCAGAGACCGGGAGAACAGAAAAGGACATTTTGAGAAACTTCAGCCTGTAATGATTGTTAATGAAGTGAACTCTGAAATATGAAGCAAGAAACATAGACGCTGGTGTGGAACGTTCAGTACAAATACGAGCACCGTATTCTTGAGATGCATTGTGTTTCTTGTATGTCACTTCTATCTTAACTCTACCACGATAAGTGTGAAGTATATATGAGTGCAAAACGCTTACCATGACGACATATACAGAATGCAATGTCAGTTCTGTACTGAAGGGAATAGGCTTATTCGTGTGTGGTACAGCTATATATTGACAGTGTTCTGTCCTGTACTTTATGAATAAATTATTGAATTTAGTTCTTTGAATCTTGATTGTAGCTATTGGCGTGTTTCTGATCATAATCCACATTGAATTTGCAGATGACACCAAAAAACATATCTTGAAGAATTTGATAATCACTTTTCAAACTTAGATTCTTGATACCTGGTCGCTCTAACATTATAAAAACTCTCCACATTTTCCTGTCACTGTAGCCATACCAGAACGGCAAGTGTTGAACGTGAGCACGCACATACATACCCTGTGTCACCTTCACGTGCAGGTTACAGAAATCAGTGGAACCGCCACACTTCCCATATACTGCTCCCTGGTTTGCTGTAAACTGTTTCATGTTGCTGCTATCACAGTCAGACTCATTTCTCGGTAGAAATGTTGTACGTGTGTTGTTTTGTTTCATGAGAAAGTCCACACCAGGACAAATGTCACCAATCTTGTGAAAAAAGAGTGTTGTGTCCATATTGGTGTAGTGATTTGTGGCAGATTCTGCACAGAAAACGAGCCCAGCGATACCTCAGACGGATCAGACAAACCCACCACCAGCGCATATTTTGTTAGTCTTTGTTTACTCTACTGGGGACACAACTGACTGCAATTTTCATGTATTTCAAACTGCTTGCCATCATGACACAATAGTTTCCGTTCTATTCCACTCTTAGCCACTTTGTTCTCTGTGTTCTCTTCTGCTACTCAGGCTTGTTCATTGGCTATATAGATCGCTGGACCTTTAATCTATCCTATGCTTTCTTCCGTTCGTCTTCCTTCCTCATCCTCCCCCTCGCCCTGTCTCCCCCCCCCCCCCCCCCCCGCCCTCCCTTCACTTCACTCACTTTTTTCAAATGTACACAAAGAACTGCTGTTAAAATTATGTTTATCATTTTCATTTAAGCACACGCATGTTAACAAACAATTATGTAACCAAGACAAATGAGTTTGATAGCTGTCACGGGCAATAGATAGTACTTGTGAATAAGAACTCTCTCTCTTTCTCTCTCTCTCTGTCTCTCTCTCTCTCTTCTCTCTCTCTCTCTCACACACACACACACACACACACACACACACACACACAACAAACACACAACACACACAAACACACACAACACACACACACACACACAGAGACACACACACACACACACACACACACCACACACACACACACACACACGCACACACACACGCACACACACACACACACACACACACACACACACACACACACACACACACACACACACAAGGAGACATGTACACTGAGTGGTCGCCGGGCGATTAGGTGTCGTGAACGGCATTCGTTTAGAGTTTGGGGTGTGTAATTATTTCATCCTGGGAACAAGAGTTACCCTACTTGTTCGACATCAATTTCACTTTTAACTATTTTTAACTATTCTCTGCCTCATTTAAGATTTCCTTTCCTTCTTAATTAGTTTCATCATATTCTTTTTGTAATTAAAAGCAGAAGGTGTCATATCACAGCCTGCTGAGCGAGAGTAATGTCAGAGTGAGATTCCAGCCATTGCAGAAGTGTGGCTTCATTGGACCTCCTCCGTTTTTCTGCCAGTGTGTTGAAGGTATACATAAACGGATTAATCGCAGAGTTCAAGGCAATACAAATATAGCCAGTACCACGTTTATTTCTTCAGAGACGGGAATACCAGCCACAGCCAACATTCCACACAGTCCAATGGGAAACCAGCACATGAAATCCGTAATGGCAACAGTGATTAGTCGCTGGGCAATAGTAAAGTCCCGTGATACATTTGTCGTGTTTGTCTTGAAAGCATTTTTCTGTATCGACCAGTAGATAAGCGCTTGGCCAGTAGAGATGAATGAGAACAGAATGCAATTAAGGACAACAAGTAGACTGAACAAGTATTCTTTTCCTTTAAAGTCTTCATTCGCCACTGATAGCGGAATGCAGATGCCTGTTTGACCATAGAACTCCCAATGTGACAATATGGGAAGTAAAGGCAGTGAGGCCAGAAACCAGCCGACGGACCAAGTCAGCAGACAAGCTATAGCTGCTGACGTTCTCTCAAATCGCAAGTTGCTGAATGGAAAATGAAGGACAAGAAAACGGTCCAGTGTGATCAACCAAATGATCAGAGCGGACACTTCACTGGACAACAGACACAGAAACCCGGCCACTTTGCAGGCTATACTGTCTTTCCAAGTGTCATCCAACTGGAGATATCTGCCACGGAACTGTTCATCTGCTGCTCCAATGATGGCAATGTAGACACCCATCAGAAAGTCAGCTAGCGTAAGGTTGAGGACTAGCACACTGAATCCGCTCGACATAGTCATACTCCTTGCAAATGAACGTGCGCAGAAACAGAAGACATTACCACTTATCGACATACATGTAGTCAGCCAAAGAAAACCCCGATAGACCCAAGATTGTAATAAATCTGCACATGAGGAAATTTCGTCTTTCGGGATTGACAAGTGGCCACTTCAAAATTACTCGGAAGAATTTGGGGGCAACATATTTTATAGCTTTCTGTTGATAGAGCGCTCAGATGGAAAAGACCTTTGAACAAATTTAGAGGGAAATTTGCCACTGGGCTGCCATCCAGGTAAAGTTCAGTTAATTGTGGTGTGAACTGAAATCCGCTTGGACCGACGGTATGAATGGCAGTGAACATTAAGTTAAGCTGCTGTATATGAACAAAGTGCTGAAAGACTCTAGAATCAAACACTTCCAGTGCAGTGAAGGAAAGATCTACCTGCAACAGGTCATGATGCTGAACGACAGATGATAAATCAGTGTAAAGGGAGGTGATGGGGTTGTGAGAAAGTGACAATGTTTGTAAATTGCCCAACGCCAGAAAAGCAGTCATGTTCACTTGCGTCAGCTCGTTGTCACTGAGGTCAAGAAACCTCAGATTGCACAATTTAATGGTAGGGAAGATAGTCAAAGAGCACCGAGCAAGGACAAGGTGAACAACATAGGTAAGCTGGCTGATATCAGAAAGCGTTATTCCTGAACTGGTTCCATCCAAAAAGCGAATATATGGAAACTTTGTCATGGAGAACGGCTGGAGACAACGGAACGAGTAGCCTTGACACAGGCAACCCACAGGACAACTTATATCACACACTATTTCATCATCACGCATTGCACAGTGATGCCAGCCATCACACAGGTGGTCAGTGTGCAGACAGGTTGTGGATGCTCTGCACCTGAAATACCCTGAACACGTCATGTCCTCACAGCCATCCTCGTCCATACGATCTATACAATCATACATGCCATTGCATCGTGTGTAGACAGGCACACAGTCATTGAAGTCACCAGGACAACGATAATGGGTGTCAGGGCAGGATTCATTCCAATGCATTGGGTTTGAGTTAAACTCCGCAATACCATCAAAACTGACCAACGCAGGAGAGGGAAAAAATGAGTTCTTTACATCCCATTCTCTGTACATACTGCAGTTGTGTTCTTCTGAGTGATCCTGACAATTGGTTGTTTGATCACACACCTTAGTATATGAAAGACACTGACCATTATCACATGTAAACATGTTGATGCAAACAGGATGTATACAGAATGATTCATCGCTGCTATCTCCACAATCGTATGCAAAATTACACACCAGAGTATATGACAGAGTGGTGACGCCATCACCGCATGTAAATGTAGGGATTAACATGGTGTTCTTACCGGGAGAAAAGAAACAGTTGTAATGCGAGGAGTAATTGTGAATATGACGAAATGTATGACCATGAGTGCGCAATTTCAACTGATTAAAGCCACACAGAAGAAATGTGTATGTCACATGACCACCGTCACATAACGTCATGGGTTCTTGTTGCCGAGGCAACACAAACTGAGAGCTGTTTAATGAGACCGGTTTGCCCTGAAGTGACTGTGCACCAGTCCTATTAGTTGAGAATGCACAAACTGTACCGTTCAATGATTTTCGTATGCCATATTTTTGCACACAGGAAGATGGCACATACATCATATATTTAGAATAGAGCGATTGATGACAATTCATATGCCCATCTTGCATGGATCTATGGCTAGAACGAAATGTATGATAAAGCACTACTCTGTCCTGAAACACCTCATGCTTGTACATTGGAGGCAACGACAAATCATTCGAGATCAGGCCAACCCAAGAATAAGACAGCTTCTTCCCAGAGACCCCTGTCATGTTAAAAACTATACCAAACCAATCCATCACACATAAAGGTAAACCTACTGTGCCCCCCAAGGAACGACAATGTTCATCGGTTACTTTTTTAATATCTACACTATCACCATCGAATCCAGGCAGATTGCGTACAAATGAGTAGCACCGTCCACACATGGCTATCATGCCCTGACAGTCAGGACTGCTGAAGGGACAGTGCCCTGCTTCATCCTGCCCATCCTCACACTCTGCCTCCAAGTTACATTCCATGTGGTGACGGAAACTGGAATAACGAGTGTCTGTGCAGTTCCAGAAACCAGTAGGCAATTTTTGAGGAGCTTCACTGTCTGGGAAAAAGGTAAAGGAAAGTTGAAAGCAATGAGTCATGATGCATGATTCTGTCTTGACTTCAAGACTCAGTGTTGTGGCATTGCATACATACGCAATGGCAGATTTAGAAGAACGTGTACTCCATACAGTGCTTTGTACTACCCTGTGATAGTGCACTGGTCGATCAAACTGATGGAAATGACGATGTAGAGCGACGAAAGGCTTTTGCAACGTGATTTGTTTGAAACTAAGTATGGCAGTATTTCTGATCGGAACAGACAAATATCCCCACACGTACGCAGGGCCGTCATGACTCAGATTTGCTCTCATTGTCATGTAGCCAGACGAAGGGGATGTCATTACAACAATGACGGGTCCTAGGTCTTGGCTTTCTTGGTTTGCTAGCACCACAGAAAACTATGACAGTTCAATGAACCCGCTACTAACATAACAAATGGGTGTTCCAGCTTAATACATAGTTGCTATGTCTGCGTTTGAAATCGAAAGTTTTATGCTATTTTTGTCATTTAATGTTTGTCCAGCATTAAGAAGCCCAAAAGTCAAAACGCATTGTATGGTAACTTGTTTGTTCCGTTTGAAATCGAAAGTTTTATGCTATTTTTGTCATTTAATGTTTGTCCAGCATTAAGAAGCCCAAAAGTCAAAACGCATTGTTTGGTAACTTGTTTGTTCCGTTGGTTTCTAGGTTCAGTAACTTTAGTTTTGCTCTTTAGCAACCATTTTGAAATAAAAACTTTTTCCATAGTGACATTTCATCCAAAGCCGAAGCACCTTTCCAACGTCCTCAACGGGAAGAAGTTCATTTGTCCACTTTGAGGGAAATTATGTTCAACTGTCTGTTTTACGTTATTTACGCATTTGATTTGTTTACTTTGTGTTTGTCTTTTGATCTCCCTTGCATCATTGGGTGGATCCTCAGGCGTAGGCCCAAAGATTGTCCCCTACACTTTATGGAGGAGCTGTTGGCCTGCGCTTGTTTTTCCCCCACTATTAGATTGTTCGTCTTTGTATTTGTCTGACTTCATTCAACTAAAAGGCTGTGCCAGTCTTGAATAAAAGTTGCTCTGAGTTAGGTTTTCTTATGGGAGCAAGAGTTACCATACTTGCTTATTGTTCACTGTTCCCTGCCTCATTTCATGTTCAATTTCGTTTCAATTAATTCGAGGTTATTTGTATTTGTTTCTGTCCGTCTTTGTGTTTGTCTTTTGATCTCTCTTGCATCCTTGGATGGATCCTCAGGAGTAGGCCCAAAGATTGTCCCCTACACTTTACGGAGGGGCTGTTGGCCTGCGCTTGTTTTTCCCCCACTATTAGTGTCACACTGCGTATAAATGCATGCCTGCACTCAGCCCAGCATTCACTCCGTGCACACGCAATCTCTCCAAACAACCAGAAGGCGCACTACAGTAACTCTTCTTCTCCCCCTCCTCTTCGGGGAATAATTTACTAAACAATAGTCAGCTTTTAAACAATGACAACAGGTTTGTTTTCCAATTTACAACTTCTGTTCCTCCACACCAGTGGAGGTACAAACATTCCACAGATCCACTAGCTGGGACCAAATTTCATCTCATTTTACATACTATCTCACAGATACTTCTTTCAGCGGTTTCTCCTCCTCACTGGAGAACCATTATATACATTTTCAAAGAAAAATCAAAAGATGGCTTAAAATATAGTAGTATCAACTGAGTTCATCAGGGGAACAATTAAAAATCATTATGGGTCAACATGACCAATGCTTTGTTTTCTCACGACTGGTGCAGTCGTTGTCTTCTACAGCTCGATTCTCCAACCCCGGAGACGATTAGGTGCTGCCGCAGCACTGTATCCCAAATATTTGTGCGACTGCCTCAGTCGCCTAACTGGTGCTGCCACAGCACTGGGAAGGGCTGAAACACGAATGAAGTCCGTGTAAGTAATCTATTTCAAAATCTGAATAATGATAAATTATTTTCCCTTTTTCCCTTTTCTTAACTCTTTTTTTCTCCCCATCTGTCTATACCTCACCTGGTAATGGTAAATTGCAGGTGGAACTCGTTCTTCAGACAACCTGTCCAGTCAGTGTCCCCAAGCCATCTCCTTCCTATACTTTCTTTTTCCCTCCTGCGCTCACATTCAGTGAGTACTCGTCTAACTCTACGCATTACCAGCCCTTGTTTGCTGACCAATGGACAACGTCCGTCCATTCAACCAATAATCGCCCTACGTCTATAGCCACCAGCGACACCGATCACACTGGTCAGGCCACGTGAATTATTGTTTCTTTTACCTTTTCTTTTCCCTACCTAGGGAAATGCTTTATAACAAATAAGGGCGTACGCGATGGAACGTCACATGTCGCCATGTGAGGCTACATCACATGACAATTAGATTGTTCGTCTTTGTATTTGTCTGACTTCATTTAAGTTTAAAAGACTGTGCCAGTCTTGAATAAAAGTTACTCTGAGTTAGGTTTTCTAATGGAGGCAAGAGTTACCCTACTTGTTTATTGTTTACAAAGTTTTATAGATGGAGAATGTAAATATAGTCTGAGCGCTAAAGTTCTCACGTTCCTCTTATAATGCCACACCGTTGGAAGAGAAGATTTGTTTGTGTCAGGATGAAAAGAAATCTGCTGGTGCTTTTTTCCTTTAATATTGCACATTTCTGTTCTGGATAATAGAGATGCAGTTCAGCGACTGCAATGTTTGTTTTGTTCTTTTTGGGTCTTTTTGTTTTTGCTATGGGTCGGTGGACAACGCATTAAATCCCCACCCCTCTCTTTCTCTCTATCTCCCATACACACACACACACACACACACACACACACACACACACACACACACACACACACACACACACACACACACACACACATACAACACACACACACACACACACACACACACACACACACACACACACACACACACACACACACACACACACAAGAGAGGCAGACAGACAGAGGCGCGCGCAATCACGCACATGCGCACACATAGAAAAGGTGATAACAAAACCTGCGCCTAAATGTCTTTAGTTTCCAGACATGGAGAAGATCAAACAATCTCAGCTGTAGTTAAAATACCTGGCTTTAAAAGACAGACTAACGTTTAAAGGGAAAGGGGTATGACAGGAAGCCCTCCTTCAGCGAGTGATTTCATTAATGCATTGTTCTTCCAAAGGTCCAGT
>CM065725.1:46420069-46455069 GCA_033310375.1 Conus canariensis
GAGAGAGAGAGAGAGAGAGAGAGAGAGAGAGAGAGAGAGAGAGAGAGAGAAGAGAGAAGAAGAAGAAGAAGAAGAAGAAGAAGAAGAAGAAGAAGAAAGAAGAAATGTATTTTCATACTCTTTAATCAGTGTAGCTATAAAGCTGTTTACACACAACCAGGCAAGAAAGATTGTTCTGACCAAATGGGAACATTCATATAAGGCAAAGTAGTGGCAATTAATGGTCACAAATAGCCATGGTGACGCATTCATATAGATGCACTGTTGGGAAATAAAAAAAGAAGAAATGGAAATTCAAAGAAGGTCCACAATTGGGGAAATTCATAATGAGACAAACTTGAGAGGCGATTCTTGGCATGCAAGTGGGGACAGTGCATAATAAGGCTAAGGGGGACTTCCAATAAAGAAGACACAAGGGGGACATTAGAAGGAGGGGACATGGGGAAATTCATAAAGGAGACAATGGGGGTGACTTCACAGAGGGAGAAAGTGGCGGACAATTCATAAAAGGAGCACAATGGGGATCATTCATATGGTGCACAATGGTGGCATTCATATGGAGCACAATGGGGACATTCATATAGGAGCACAGTGGGGACATTATCACAGGAGGAGCAAATGGGACATTTCATTAAGGATGCACATGGGGACATTTCATATAGGCTAATGGGGACATTACACAGAGGAGCACAATGAGGGACATTTCATATAAGGAGCAAATGGGGACTTTCACAATGAGGAGAGGAGGACAAAAGAGAAGGGGACATCAGAGGAGGAGCAAATGGGGACATTCATTAAGGAGCAAATGGGACATTCAACAGGAGAGCAAAGTGGGGACATTTATAGTGAGCCAATGGGGACATTTCATATAGTGTGCACATGGGGACATTCACAGTGAGGACAAAGTGGGGACATTATATAAGGAGCACTATGTGGGACATTAGGAGGAAATGTGGGAATTCATAGTGAAGGGCAATGGGGCATTCATAGTGAGGCCAATGGGGACTTCTGAAGTGAGAAGCAAAGTGTGGGACATTCAAAAAGGAGCACAATGGGACATTCAAGAGGAGCAAGTGGGGAATTGATATAAGGAGAAATGGGACGATTCATAGAGGAGCACATGGGGATTGCAGAGAGAGGAGCAAAGGGGACATCAAAAGGAGCACAGATGGGAATTCATAAAGGAAGACAATGGGAATTCATATAAGGAACACAATGAGGACATTCAAGAAGGATCAATGGTGGACATTCATATAAGGAAGCACAATGGGACATTCAATTTGAAGAGCAAATGGGGACATTCATTAAGGAGCACAATGGGGACATTCATAGAGGAGCAAAGTGGGACATTCATATAAGGAGCAAAAGTGGGGACATTCAATAAGGAGCACAATGGGGACATTCATATGAGGAGCAAAGTGGGGACATTCATATGAGGAGCAAATGGGGACATACTATAGGAGCAAAGTGGGACATTCATATGAGGAGCACAATGGGGACATTCAGGAGGAGCACAATGTGGGGACATTCATATGAGGAGCAAAGTGGGGACATTCATATGAGGAGCAAAGTGGGGACATTCATATAAGGAGCACAATGGGGACATTCATATAGGAGCAAAGTGGGGACATTCATATGAGGAGCAAATGGGGACATTCAAGAGGAGCAAAGTGGGGACATTCATATAAGGAGCAAAGGGGACATTCATTAGGAGCAATGGGACATTCATATAGGAGCAAATGGGACATTCATATAAGGAGCACAATGGGGACATTCATATGAGGAGCAAAGTGGGGAATTCATATAGGAGCACAAGTGGGGACATTCATATAGGAGCAAATGGGGACATTATATGAGGAGCACAAGTGGGACATTCATATAAGGAGCACAATGGGGACATTCATATAAGGAGCAAAGTGGGGACATTCATATAAGGAGCACAGTGGGGACATTCATATAGGAGCAAATGGGACATTCATATAGAGCAAGTGGGGACATTCATAGAGGAGCAAAGTGGGGACATTCATCAGAGGAGCAAAGTGGGGACATTCATATAGGAGCAAATGGGGACATTCATATGGGAGCAAAGTGGGGACATTCATTAGGAGCACAAGTGGGGACATTCATATAGGAGCAAAGTGGGGACATTCATATAAGGAAGCAAAGTGGGGACATTCATATGAGGAGCAAAGTGGGGACATTCATATGAGGAGCAAAGTGGGGACATTCATATAGGAGCACAGTGGGGACATTCATATAGGAGCAAAGTGGGACATTCATATGAGGAGCAAATGGGGACATTCATATGAGGAGCAAAGTGGGACATTCATATAGGAGCACAATGGGGACATTCATATGAGACAAATGGGGAATTCACAGAGGAGCAAAGTGGGGACATTCATATAGGAGCAAAGTGGGGACATTCAATAGGAGCAAAGTGGGACATTCATATAAGGAGCAAAGTGGGGACATTCATATGAGGAGCAAAGTGGGGACATTCATATAGGAGCAAAGTGGGGACATTCATATAGGAGCACAAGGGGACATTCATATAGGAGCACAAGGGGACATCATTAAGGAGCACAATGGGGACATTCATATAGGAGCAAAGGGGACATTCAAGGAGGAGCACAATGGGGACATTCATATAAGGAGCACAATGGGGACATTCAAAAGGAGCACAATGGGGACATTCATATAAGGAGCACAATGGGGACATTCATATAAGGAGCACAGTGGGGACATTCAAGAGGAGCACAATGGGACATTCATATAAGGAGCACAATGGGGACATTCATATAAGGAGCACATGGGGACATTCAAAGGAGCAAATGGGGACATTCATATAGGAGCACAATGGGGACATTCATATAAGGAGCACAATGGGGACATTCAAGGAGGAGCACAATGGGGACATTCATATAAGGAGCAAAGTGGGGACATTCATAAGGAGCAAATGGGGACATTCATATAAGGAGCACAATGGGACATTCATATAGGAGCAAAGTGGGGACATTCATATAAGGAGCACATGGGGACATTCATATAAGGAGCAAATGGGGACATTCATATAAGGAGCACAATGGGGACATTCATAGAGGAGCACATGGGGACATTCACAGGAGGAGCAAATGGGGACATTCATATAAGGAGCACAATGGGGACATTCAATAGAGGAGCACAATGGGGACATTCATATAAGGAGCACAATGGGGACATTCATATAAGGAGCACAATGGGGACATTCACAGGAGGAGCAAATGGGGACATTCATATAAGGAGCACAATGGGGACATTCATAAGGAGCAAATGGGGACATTCATATAAGGAGCACAATGGGGACATTCATATAAGGAGCACAGTGGGGACATTCACAGGAGGAGGGCACAATGGGGACATTCATATAAGGAGCACAATGGGACATTCATATAAGGAGCAAATGGGGACATTCATATAAGGAGCACAATGGGGACATTCATATGAGGAGCACAATGGGGACATTCATATAAGGAGCACAATGGGGACATTCATATAAGGAGCACAATGGGGACATTCACAGGAGGAGCACAATGGGGACATTCACAGGAGGAGCACAATGGGGACATTCACAGGAGGAGCACAATAGGGACATTCACAGGAGGAGCACAATGGGGACATTCATATGAGGAGCAAAGTGGGGACATTCACAGGAGGAGCAAAGTGGGGACATTCATATAAGGAGCACAATGGGGACATTCACAGGAGGAGCACAATGGGGACATTCATATGAGGAGCACAGTGGGGACATTCACAGGAGGAGCAAAGTGGGGACATTCATATAAGGAGCACAATGGGGACATTCTCAGGAGGAACAAAGTGGGGACATTCATATAAGGAGCACAATGGGGACATTCATATGAGGAGCAAAGTGGGGACATTCATATAAGGAGCACAGTGGGGACATTCATATAAGGAGCACAGTGGGGACATTCATATGAGGAGCACAGTGGGGACATTCATATAAGGAGCACAATGGGGACATTCATATAAGGAGCACAGTGGGGACATTCATATAAGGAGCACAGTGGGGACATTCATATAAGGAGCACAATGGGGACATTCACAGGAGGAGCAAAGTGGGGACATTAATACAAGTAGCACAGTGGGGACATTCGTATGAGCAATAAAGTGGGGACATTCATATGTGGAGCAAAGTGGGGACATTCATATAAGAAGCACAATGGGGACATTCACAGGAGGAGCAAAGTGGGGACATTCATATGAGAAGCAAAGTGGGGACATTCATATGAGGAGGACGATGGGGACATTGATAGGAGGAGCAAAGTGGGGACATTCATATGAGGAACACAATGGGGACATTCACAGGAAGAGCAAAGTGGGGACATTCATATGAGGAACACAATGGGGACATTCATATGAGGAGGACGATGGGGACATTGATAGGAGGAGCAAAGTGGGGACATTCATATGAGCAGCAAAGTGGGGACATTAATTGGAGGAGCAAAGTAGGGACATTCATATGAGCAGTAAAGTGGGGACATTAATTGGAGGAGCAAAGTAGGGACATTCATATGTGGAGCAAAGTGGGGACATTGACAGGAGGAGCAAAGTGGGGACTTTGACAGGAGGAGCAAATTTGGGACATTGACAGGAGGAGCGAAGTGGGGACTTTCATATGTGCAGCAAAGTGGGGACATTCATATGTGGAGCAAAGTGGGGACATTCATATGTGGAGCAAAGTGAGGACATTCATATGTGGAGCAAAGTGGGGACATTCATATGTGGAGCAAAGTGGGGACATTCACAGGAGGAGCAAAGTGGGGACATTCATATCCGGAGCAAAGTGGGGACATTGACAGGAAGAGCAAAGTGGGAACATTCATATGAGGAGCAAAGTGGGAACATTCATATGCTGAGCAAAGTGGGGACATTGACAGGAAGAGCAAAGTGGGAACATTCATATGAGGAGCAAAGTGGGGACATTGACAGGAAGAGCAAAGTGGGAACATTCATATCCGGAGCAAAGTGGGGACATTGACAGGAAGAGCAAAGTGGGAACATTCATATGAGGAGCAAAGTGGGAACATTCATATGCTGAGCAAAGTGGGGACATTCACAGGAAGAGCAAAGTGGGGACATTCATGGGAGGAGCAAAGTGGGAACATTCATATGAGGAGCAAAGTGGGAACATTCATATGCGGAGCAAAGTGGGGACATTCATATGCGGAGCAAAGTGGGGACATTCATGTGTGGAGCAAAGTGGGGACATTCATATGCGGAGCAAAGTGGGGACATTCACAGGAAGAGCAAAGTGGGGACATTCACAGGAAGAGCAAAGTGGGGACATTCACATACGGTGCAAAGTGGGGACATTCATATACGGAGCAAAGTGAGGACATTCAGGGTCCCTGGTCCTGAAAATAAACAATGATGTACGGCGCCAGTAACAGTGGCTAGGGTGACATGTGGATAAAAACAGCCTCTTCAAGTCAGTCCAGTGATAATCCACCGCAGTGTATTTGTAATGAGTGTTTGTCAGGCGTGTTGTGCTCACTCGCTCGTTACAAAAAAACTGTGTATGAATGATAGACATATCGATGTGACTTTGCAGCAAATTTTGCTGGATGACTAACTGTACCGTGGGAATAAAGATATGAAGTGTTGTTTAACACGGACTTTTGTTTACTTAAACATCCTGTGTCTACTAGGAGAGACCGGGTTTTTATTTCAAGCTCTTTTTTGAGTACAGTTGTTGTCTTTAGTTGACATAATGGGCACACTGTTATTACTATCACGATTATGATTATTGTCTCTGTTGTCATACTTAGGATTATTTACAGGGATTAGGATTTGTTACAGTTCAGTTGATGACACAGAGCGAGCGCGCGCACACACACACACACTCACACACACACACACACTCACACACAAGTATACACACATATATATATATATATATATATATATATATATCTCATTATAAACAAAGCTTGCTCTTATGTCTTAGATTGAAGAAATAGTGGGAGTTAAGCATTCATATCTGCAGTGGTAGATAATTCTGCCTAACTAACAGTATGTGCTTGAGTGAGTGAATGGGGAATAATAAATGCTTCTCAAAATGAGCCTTCAGCAAGCTTATAGTCTCCAAGGGGGAGACAATCTCCAGTGGGGAGGAAACTCACTAACATATAACTCCTGGTCAGATACCGGTATTTTGAAACCTGATTATTTCCCCTCAGTGACCGCGAAAAGTGGTAACTTGACTCCTCTGTCTTTCCGGTTTTAAGAAGAATGCTATCCCAGAAAAAGGCTGGTGTGCAATACCGTAGTATGTTTGTTGAGTTTTCAAAAAAACAACCAAAGGTGCCACCTAGGAAGCAAAAGAAAATCATGAAAGAGCAAAACAAGCTACATTTTCTTGTGAAAAGTAGAAAATATATTAAAAAAAAAAAGATAACCTCCTAAGACATAAGTGCTGAGGGCCAGTTCTTGGAATGAATCCGCAAGGGACTAAATTACAATAAACTAATAAATTCCAGGGATAAATAATCGAGCACCATTCCAGCAACTTACAGAGCAGCTTGCTGTTGCAATGACTGCAAGAAATATTGAATTATAAACAAAGCTTGCTCTTATGTCTTAGATTGAAGAAATAGGGGGGAGATAAGCATTCATATCTGCAGTGGTAGATAATTCTGCCTAACAGTATGTGCTTGAGTGGGTGAATGGGGAATAATAAATGCTTCTCAAAATGAGCCTTCGGCAAGCTTATAGTCTCCAAGGGGGAGACAATCTCCAATGGGGAGGAAACTCACTAACATATAACTCCTGGTCAGATACCGGTATTTTGAAACCTGATTGTTTCTCCTCAGTGACCGCGGAAAGTGGTTACTTGACTCCTCTGCCTTTCCGGTTTTAAGAAGAATGCTATCCCAGAAAAAGGCTGGTGTGCAATACTGTAGACAGGGGAACTTTAAGAAGTGAAACAGGAGGTACGAAGAGATATTCAGAACAGCTAGCGCTTTGTGTGTGTGTGTTGTGTGTGTGTGTGTGTGTGTGTGTGTGTGTGTGTGTGTGTGTGTGTGTGTGTGTGTGTGTGTGTGTGTGTGTGTGTGTGTGTGTGTGTGCGCGCGCCGCGCGCGCGCGTATGTGTGTGTGTGAGGGGGTGGGGGTGATAGGAGGGTATTTTTTCATTTATTTATTTCGTCGTCGTCGTCGTCGTTGTGGACATCGTCGTACGATCATACCTGCTGGGAGGTGGCATCACCAGCAAAAGGCGCTTGGTGACAGGCAGGCGTGGGGCGGCGTAGACTACCTTCCCCGCATCGGCAGTGACGACAGGACTAACCTGTGTAGCAGGGGGACGGCTCTCCAGGCTGTGGGACGAATCGCTGCTATTCTACGACTTCACCATGCCTGCACGACCAGCAGGGCCCTCCCTCCTTTTTTTTTTTTTTCAATTTCTGCCCTTAGCTTGCTGTCTTTGCATGGTGATGTTCTCCTCGTGATGGTGAGACTATCCCTACATTCTAGATCTGTGTCCATATTAAGACTGTGAAGGGACTGACACCACTAAGTTTTGATCTACTGAAGCGTCTGACCCAGGAGGAAAAAAGTCGACAGAAGACCTTTCACACACAGAAATAGGTGACCCCCGTATGATAAAAAACGGAGGTTTACTGCTTAATTTTTAACCCTTCTTTGTCACCACTCCCTCCCTCCCTCCCTCCTCTCTCTCTCTCTCTCTCTCTCTCTCTCTCTCTCCTCTCCTCTCTCACTCTCCCCTATCCTCTGTCTCTGTCTGTCTCTCTGTCTCTCTGTCTCTGTCTGTCTCTGTCTCTGTCTCTTCTTCCTGTCTCTCTCTCTCTCTCTCTCTCTCTCTCTCTCTCTCTTCTCTCTCGTTTCTGTGTCTTTGCTAAGTCATTGTCATAATAATATGGGAATTGTTGCTACCGAAGGTGACGATGGGTGAGCAGGGCGATCAGGTTTGGGATTCCCTCTCGTTCCAGAACGTCCTTGTCGGGGACATGTCATTGCACGTGAAGTCCAGAACCCTTCTGAGATAGACGGATATAATTTTTGCCTCTTTTTTTTATTTTTCACAATGCATAATACCTCATTCTCACTGATACTGTATAACATCGAATTCTCACTCACAATGCATAACATCGAATTCTAACTCACAATGCATAACATCGAATTCTCACTCACAATGATAACATCGAATTCTCACTCACAATGCATAACATCGAATTCTCACTCACAATGCATAACATCGAAATTATCAACTCACAATGCATAACATCGAATTCTCACTTCTTTTTTTTAATTCAAGATCACGTAACTTTTTCACACTCGCCATGCAGTTCTGTATGCTGAGTCGCAGTGCTAATGATGGACATTCACTCGTTTGCTTTAATGTTTGTGCGTTTGATACAATAATGTCTGGGGTTTTGGGGGACCTGATGTATGGTGCGCTGACACAATCATTCTGTAATACATTTAAGCGATAACGTAAGACATGAATAAATATTACGGTCCTAAAACAATGTACGGCGTCGGGGTATTTTAAGTGTGTGTGCGTGTGTGGTGTGCTGTGTGTGTTGTGTGTGTGGTGTGTGTGTGTGTGTGTGTGTGTGTGTTGTCTGTGTCTGTGTGTGTGTGTGTGTGTGTTTGTGTGGTGTGTCGTGCGCGCGCGCGTGTGTGGTGTGCGTGCGTGCGTGCGTGCTGCGTGCGTGTGCGTGTGTGCGTGGTGTGTGTGTGTGTGTGTGTGTGTGTGTGTGTGTGTGTGTGTGTGTATGTGTGTCGGCGTGTTTCAAGTTTGGATTTCGTTACTACCCTCCCGTACATTGAGCACCTCTCCCTGAGCTGTCCTTGACGAAAGATCGAAAATGACTCAAAGACAACGCGAGAAGTGAACGGAAATGGAGAACAAACAAAAAAAGGGAAGAAAGAAAAAAATAAAAGGTGAGAAAAGAGCGTTATATTTTATTTCACCTGTCGGCAATATCCCCGGAAAGCTATCTTGCAACGAAATGTGGTTCCAAGGAAGGCAGGAGGAAAGCCAAGAAGCACAATAATGAAGAGTTGAAAAAAAAAGTGGAGGTTCTGTTAAAAAAATTAATTTCTTTCTGTCCATTCTTGTTTTATCTTTTTTGTGTTAACATGAAGGAGCTTTAATGTATGGCACAATGTCAATAAACACATGCGATAGAAAATTATTAATGTATCTGTGTTCGTGTGTGTGTGTGTGTGTGTGTGTGTGTGTGTGTGTGTGTGTGTGTGTGTGTGTGTGTGTGTGTGTGTGTGTGTGTGTGTGTGTGTGTGTGTGTGAGAGAGAGAGAGAGAGAGATAGAGAGAGAGTGTGTGTGTTTGTGTGTGTTTTTGTGTGTGTTTGTGTGTGTTTTGCCTCTTATTGCTTTCTGGTGCTTTGTTTGTTTTTTCCAACTTCTGCTCCTGGCTGGCTGCCTTTACATTATGTTCTCCTCGTGACTACTCCTGAATTCTAGGTGGTCTGTTTCTGCTAGATGCCACGGATAGATCAACGCCACAATCCTGGATCTTCTGATGCGTCTCCTCCAGGACAGAAAGTCGGTTTAAGACAGATACATATGTATGTAAGACAGAGTAAGATGACTCCTGTGTGGCTTTTAGTGGAGAATATTTTAACACGTCATGCAGACAGGAAAGGTTTTCAGCACAATAACAGGGTGGTTTATAACAAAGTGTACATGCAAACAGTGGCCTACATCGCCAAACAGCAGAATGCAACTAGCCGGCACACACAGTTACCTGACTACATACAACAAGCCGGCACACACAGTTACCTGACTGAGCTGAAAGTAGCCAGCTGGACGACATTCTCATAGAGTATGGTGACCACTACGGCAGTCAGAAGAGGGTTGTGATCTGTGCAGATGAATGGAATAAATGGAACTCCAACTAGAAACAAGCGGGCAAAGGAGGCGAAAGACTCATCCTCTTCCCTCATGACGTAGGACAGATTGTCTCTGTTAACAACATTAATCGTTGGACAAGGTCAGTGTCTCTTGCTCGGACAAGGATTTCTGGATAGCACAAGGCTGAAAGAGAAAGGAACCTGGGTGGAAGGGGTGGGTCTTGAAGCAATGGCATAAACAGAAATGCATGATACTTCGTCCGCCCAGTCCAATCAGTTCAGTCCGCTCAGTCCAATCAGTTCAGTCCGCTCAGTCCAATCAGTTCAGTCCGCTCAGTCCAATCAGTTCAGTCCACCCAGTCCAATCAGTTCAGTCCGCCCAGTCCAATCAGTTCAGTCCGCCCAGTCCAATCAGTTCAGTCCGCTCAGTCCAATCAGTTCAGTTGTTTTAGTCCAGCTGGCAGTGGAAGTCTTCAAGGGGTGAAAGCGTTTCTTGAAAAAAAATGAGTAGAAAGGAAAACGAAAATCAAAATCACACACACACAATTCCCTCGACCCATTCTCTATTCTCTGAACACTGTCATTTTGTCTGCTACCACTCTCGTTGCTCTTTGCTGCTCTGCATTTCTGCTCGCCATCATCCACTCAACCTTCATCCATCCCAGAACCTGGACCCCTTCCATAACCCCATCCATGATCACCCAAAAATCAACTTTCGGTTTATTCTTCATAACCAGCTTGCAATTATAGAGTTTATTCCACGAGGAACAGGAGGAGGGATGGAAGGTAGAAAGGGGATGGAAGTGGATGTAATTAAGGAATAAATGTCACTGCAATGGGGCTGTGAAACAGATTATTCAAACAATGTTTCTGCAATTACTTTTAGCACGTGCGCGTGCTATAACTCCTACACACTCCTACGTCTGCAAAATACATACACACGCGCGCACACACACAAGCGCACACACGCAAGCGCACACACAAGCGCGCGCGCGCATGCACTCACGCATGCGCGGGCCGGTGTGCAAGCTGTAGGAATCAGGATTATCGCCCGTTGCTGTGTCAGAGGTTTGGTGTATGAGCACATCAGAGATGGTGCATGCGTGTCATTAGCACTGAAACAGAAATGAACCAGTCTCATAAATATTGCAGGTGATGTCGCTTTTCATCCAGAATCTTCTCAGCGCCAGAATGGACGAAGCAGGGAAGCAGTGAAGAACGGTCATTGAGGGAGAGCGGGTTGTTGGAGACATGGGTTTTGGGAAGTTTTCGAAACCTATCGCTGAACATCATCATATGATGCAGATAAACGTCGCGTGATTTTGGATGGAAAGATTGTCTTAGGATTTACACTCTGGGAAAAATTCGGTTAAGTTCAATCAAATCACTTTACTGGCAACAGTGAGAATTCTTGTCCTTTCCTTCGTAGAAAAGCCGTAGAACATGATGCTTAAACCATCTGTAATGAAATTAAAATGACTGACAGTTTTTTTCATTCCTATTCTATCTACATTCTCAACACCTCCATTCCTCTTCGTCGCCCACCCCCGTTCCACTCTCACCCCCTACCAGGCTTCTTCTCGTCCCCACGTCTTTTCCTCCATCTCCTCTAACTCCTCCATCTCCTCTAACTCCTCCATCTCCTCTAACTCCTCCATCTCCTCTAACTCCTCCATCTCCTCTATCTCCTCTAACTCCTCCATCTCCTCTAACTCCTCCATCTCCTCTATCTCCTCTAACTCCTCCATCTCCTCTAACTCCTCCATCTCCTCTATCTCCTCCATCTCCTCTAACTCCTCCATCTCCTCTATCTCCTCCATCTCCTCTAACTCCTCCATCTCCTCTAACTCCTCCATCTCCTCTAACTCCTCCATCTCCTCTATCTCCTCTAACTCCTCCATCTCCTCTGTCTCCACTTCCTTCCGTTAATCATCTAAATTTTCTGCCATTTTCATCACACACACACACACACACACACACACACACACACACACACACACACACACACACACACACACACACACACACACGGACGGACAGACAGACAGACAGAGAGTGAGAAAGAAAGAGAGACGCACGCACACATGCAAGTAAGCAAGCACGTACACATACACGCGCGCGCGCGCTCACACACACACACACACACGCACACACACACACACACACACACACACACACACACACACACACACACACGTACGCACGCATGCATGAACGCACGCACACACGCACGCACACACGCACGCACGCACGCACGCACACGCGCAAGCGCTCACGCGCGCACGCACGCACGCACGTAGTCACGCACGCGCACACGCGCACACACACACACACACACACACACACACACACACGCATACACGCACGCACGCACGCACACACACACACACACACACACACACACACACACATACACGCACGCACACACACACACACACACACACACACACACACACACACACACACACACACACACCACACACACACACACACACACACACACGCCTCGGCATCAAACAGTCACACCCATAAAGTTCATCTGACCGCAGAATGGAATGAATGCAAGAGTGACATCCCTCCAAGTCCTTCTGATGAGATTCCGCCTTTAAAAAGAAACAAACAAACATACTTCCACGGACGATGAATCCTACCCCACAATTTCGTTAAAAAGATTAAATAATAAAAAAGAAAAAAGGAGGGGCAATCATGTGCTGGCGGAATGAATGAGAAAATGACAATAAAAACACGTGCCTGTTGGTATCATGTTAAGAAATTATCCCCGAAGACGGAAGATGGCTGCCATAGTGGCGTGCTCAGAAACAGTTGTGCAAGCCAAGAGCTTAGTGATGATGAACCTAGGAATTGTAGTGGAGGAGCGAAGAAGGAGATGCACTCTGGCAACGCTTTCCACATGTGTGTGTGTGTGTGTGTGTGTGTGTGTGTGTGTGTGTGTGTGTGTGTGTCTGTCTGTCTGTCTGTCTGTCTGTCTGTCTGTCTGTATCTGTGTCTATGTCTGTGTCTGTGTGTGTCTGTGTCTGTGTCTGTGTGAGCACGCGCGCTTGTGTGTATGTGCTTGTGTGTGTGTGTGTGTGTGTGTGTGTGTGTGTGTGTGTGAGTGTGTGTGTGTGTGTGTGTGTGTGTGTGTGTGTGTGTTGTGTGTGTGTGTGTGTAAGCGCATGCGCGTGCGCGTGCCTGTATGTCCGTCTTTACCTGGCTGACTGGCTTTGTGTGTGTCTGTCGGCCTGTAGCATGCGCGCGCGCGCGTGTGTGGGTGGGTGGGTGGGGGGGGGGAGCGTGTGTGCGCGTGGGGGGCGTGTCTTTGTGTGTTAATTGTGTTCTTTTTCTTGTTGACATTCTTTTCATAACGTTTCTTAAATGTCAGTACAACCATGAGTTAATCTCTCTCTCTCTCTCTCTCTCTCTCTCTCTCTCTCTCTCTCTCTCCACACACACACACACACACACACACACACACACACACACACACACACATATATATATATATATATATATATATATATATCTTAAAGGAACAAGAATGAAAACAAGGGAGTAAAGAAGATGAGGGAAAGAGGCCTGAGAAAGTATGAAGGAATGACAACAGAGTTCAAAGAGAAAAGTAAGAATGAAAACGAGGCTTTGGGAGACAGGAAGGAATGTAAACGCGATCTGATGACACAGGAAGAAATGAAAACGAGCCTTGAGTTGACAGGAAGGAATGAAAACGAGGCTTTGGGAGACAGGAAGGAATGCAAACGAGGCTTTGGGAAACAAGAAGGAATGCAACCGGGGCTTTGGGAGACAGGAAGGAATGCAAACGAGGCTTTGGGAGACAGGAAGGAAAGAAAACGAGGCTTGAGGAGACAGAAAGGAATATAGACGCGATCTGATGACACAGGAAGGAATGAAAACGAGGCTTTGGGAGACAAGAAGGACTGAAAACGACGCTTTGGGAGACAGGAAGGACTGAAAACGAGGCTTTGGGAGACAGGAAGGAATGAAAACGAGGCTTTGGGAGACAGGAAGGAATATAAACGCGATCTGGTGACACAGGAAGGAATGAAAACGAGGCTTTGGGAGACAAGAAGGACTGAAAACGAGGCTTCGGGAGACAGGAAGGAATATAAACGCGATCTGGTGACACAGGAAGGAATGAAAACGAGGCTTTGGGAGACAGGAAGGAATGAAAACGAGGCTTTGGGAGACAGGAAGGAATGAAACGAGACTTGGTGGCACAGGAGAGAGTGAAAGCGAGGCTTGATGAGACAGGAGAGAATTAAGACAAGGTTTGAGGAGACAGGAAGGAATGAAAACGAGTCCTGAGAAGACGGGAAGGAACGAAAATGAGGCCTGACACGAGAGAAAGGAATGAAGGCGAGGCTTGAAGAGACAGGAAAGAATGAGAAAAAAGAGACAAGCGAAGATTTGACAAAATGACAGGAAGGCCAGAAGAAGCATGACAAAAAGGAGACCTGGGGAGGCAGGGAGTGATGGGAATTCTTTTTTGAAGGAGATAATAATCAATGCAAAAGAAGCAAGAGGAAGTAAGACAGGATGATTCATTGTTCATAATCACGTTTTGCACTATGACCTTTAACCCGGAGCGTTTTCATTCCCACACACCGTTTCATCCAAAACCGAATATAATCACGATGATTGAAATGGTTGGTTTCCATCCATTTATCAAGAGATCGACATACAGTTCAAAAACCCTTCTTTTTTGCATAAATAGTAACATACAAACGATGACAAAGATAGTACAAACACGACGACCATTCTCAGACATGTATCAACAGTTGGCCACATTTAGCCAATGTATGATCAAATAATCATTTTCGGGGAGTGTCTCGGTCCGTTAACCGCGCTCAGATCTCAGATTCAATCCAAGTAATGTAATCAAAATGTTTTTAGTTTCTGTTCACCACCGCTTAGTGTTCATGAAAGTCCGACAAAAAAAAAAAGAAGGATTGGGTGAAACGTAATTTGCCAAAACGTGATGTACTAAATGAAAGAGAGGCAAGAGAAGGCAGGGAAAAAATAAGAACGAGGCAAAAGGAATGAGAACGAGACCCGGATAACCAAGACAGAAGAAGACCAGGGCAAGGAGAAGCAGGCAGAAATGAAAACGAGGCTTTAGGAGGCATGCGGGAATGAAAACGAGGCTTTAGGAGGCATGCGGGAATGAAAACGAGGCTTTAGGAGGCATGCGGGAATGAAAACGAGGCTTTAGGAGGCATGCGGGAATGAACACGAGGCTTTAGGAGGCATGCGGGAAGGAAAGGGAGGGGGGAAGAAAAAAAATACGAAATGAAAACAAGGCAAGAGATTCAGGAAGGAATCAGAACAGAAAGAAAGGATTGAAAACGAGACAAGATGAAACAAGAAAGGACAGAGGCGAAGTAAAAGGTTGCATGAAGCAATGAAAATGAGGCGTGAGAAGACAGGAAGGAATGAAAATGAGGTGTGAGAAGACAGGAAGGAATGAAATTGACGTGTGAGAAGCCAGGAAGGAATGAAAATGAGGCGTGAGAAGACAGGAAGCAATGAAAATGAGGCGTGAGAAGACAGTAAGGAATGAAAATGAGGCGAGAGGAGACAGGAAGGAATGAAAAATGAGGCGCCAGAAGACAGGATCGAAGGAAAATGAGGCGTGAGAAGACAGTAAGGAATGAAAATGAGGCGAGAGGAGACAGGAAGGAATGAAAATGAGGCGCCAGAAGACAGGAAGGAAGGAAAATGAGGCGTGAGAAGACAGGAAGGAATAAAAATGAGGAGAGAGGAGAAGGAATGAAAATGAGGTGAGGGGAGACAGGAAGGAATTAAAATGAGGCGTGAGAAGACAGGAAGCAATGACAATGAGGCGAGAGGAGACAGTAAGGAATGAAAATGAGGCGTGAGAAAGACAGGAAGGAATGAAAATGAGGCGTGAGAAGACAGGAAGGAATGAAAATGAGGCGTGAGAAGACAGGAAGGAATGAAAATGAGGCGTGAGAAGACAGGAAGCAATGAAAATGAGGCGTGAGAAGACAGGAAGGAATGAAAATGAGGCGTGAGGAGACAGGAAGGAATGAAAAAGGAGGCGACAGGAGACAGGAAGGAATGAAAATGAGGCGAGAGGAGACAGACAGGAATGAAAATGAGGCGTGAGGAGAGAGGAAGGAATGAAAATGAGGCGTGAGGAGACAGGAAGGAATGAAAATGAGGCGTGAGAAGACAGGAAGGAATGAAAATGAGGCGTGAGGAGACAGGAAGGAATGAAAATGAGGCGTGAGGAGACAGGAAGCAATGAAAATGAGGCGTGAGAAGACAGGAAGGAATGAAAATGAGGCGTGAGAAGACAGGAAGGGATGAAAATGAGGCGTGAGAAGACAGGAAGGAATGAAAACAAGACAAGAGAACAGGGGAAGTGTCGAGGCGGGAATGGGAGGGTTGGAGGGAAGGAAAAGAGGGAAGCTTATAACTTAGACTCACACACAACACCACACACACACACACACACACACACACACACAACACACACACACACCACACACACTTATTCAAGTATATTATTCCAAAGTTCCATCCAATACCAGATGAAACAAAACCTGCACTGTGTTCGACATCTAAAATCGGCACATTTTCCGTAGAGGTTTAATTATATCAACAGAAAGAAGGACAAACGATCTGAGACAAACCTTCCTTGTCTTCAGCATCGAGTCCCTTCCCTGTCCATGGGCCTCTACCCAAACCTTACTGTTGCCTTTGTTCAGCCAATGCCTCGATGCTTGCAGACACTCCAGCAATGTCGATTCTTTCAAATCCCCTGGGATGGCAGAAAATAAAAAATTAGAAATTTGGGGCTTGTCAGAAAGCCCATTGTTTTTTACTTTGTCAAATGTAATAACCATCCATCCAACTCTACCCCGTATCTTCCAAAACCTGGAAAATGATTATGGGAAATCACTAATTAGCCATCAAATTGCTGAAGACCACAAAACGTACAGTTTCCCAACTAGTAGCCCTGAAATACCACACTGCAGACGACTCTCCTGTTTTCTGCAGATTTTGCCATCAGGTCAGTTTCAGAGCAAAATAGACATCTGCTGAAAGAGGGCAGGATGGCAGTGCAATGTGAACCCCTCTTGCTAGGCCTAAATAGCGGGAGTGATCCTAACGCCTTGACCCAGATTTTAAAATAGATTCATTTGATTAAAAACTATCCACATTGACAACTATAATTGAATTGAACAACTTATTGCAATTTTTTAATTTTAAAAATGCTTTTGAATACGCTTATGCACCGGGATTAATGAAGTATCATTTTTAACGGTGGTGTGGGGGGTGCGGGTGTTTAATTTTCTGACTCTCACTTTAAAAAAGTTTGGTGCGTGATCGATTACTCCCTATACACAACACCCCCAAAACACCCCAAAAACACGAACATGGACGGCCCCCGCAATACAAAAAACTAAGTTTCTTTTTTTTTCATGTGCTACCTGAACCATCAGGACATTACAAACACGTTCGCCATAAATCATAAATAAAAACCAGCGACACAAAATAAATTTACACGCCACCAACAGCGCGCAGATAAAGTATCACATCAGCAAAGGTATAAAGAAACCCAATCTCCCCGACACAATGTGGCGGTGCAAACCAGGCAAATAATAGATTATATGCAAGGAAGTTCAAGGGACCTCCTCTTCCAGCGAAAGTTTAACATTTTCGCTCTCAGCGACACAAATTCACAAGAACGGTCACGCAAATTTCTTTCCTAGCAAAGCCTCGTGGCACGTAAAGGGGGCCTAAAAAGCCTGTTCACCTCGGGGCGGCACCGGCCCAAGGCAGTCTTGTACCAACCGGGTCCTCACGGCAAGAAGAGACCTACGGGACACGGGCCCAAGTGGTGTCCCACAGGGAAACCCCACCGCAAAAAACCCCAAACCCGCCACGCGGGAACCATACTTTCGGACACGGGCCCCGCGGCCGCCCCAAAGGAGCGGGACGGAGGAATTTGGGGCCCTTTACAATACAAATAACACTACTGACCTGGCAGTCATCCTCTCCCACGTCAGCAAGACGGATACAACGGCTGGGGCACGGGCTGTACGCCACGCCTGATGGCATCAGTTCCTGCCAAGCCGGACTCAGGGGCCTCACCGACACCTATTACCACCAAAACAAGGCTAGGAGTCTCTCATCGGCACCGTGGGGATGTTTTCTAGGCCGGCAAATCTACAGAGACTAAAGCAAACCCTCGCTCACCTGACTGGCAACAAACCGCGGGTGAGTAGCTGTAAACGATAAACAGGTGAACAGGTAAACTTGTGCCTTCTCAAAACTGTCCCCAGACACAATTTGGGACTGGACAAGAATAGTGCGTCACAGTCATAATCCATGAAAATATGACCTATCATTCAAAAATTACAACATGAAAATAATCGTAAAGAGAGAAAGGAGAGAGAGAGAGAGAGAGGAGAGACAGAGAGAGAGGAGAGAGAGAGAGGAGGAGACAGAGAGAGAGACAGACAGACAGACAGACAGACAGACAGACAGACAGACAGAGGAACAGTCCTACCAGAATAGTGCAAGCAGTTGCAGCGCTAGCAAAAGCTGATGACGATCTGACGTGAAAACGTTTTTCTTCTATCACAATAAGCTCATCCTCTACTGGCATCCTCATAGTTCTGTACACATGTCACACACACACACACACACACACACACACACACAACACACACACACACACACACACACCACACACACCAAACACACACACTGCAGATCTCGGAAGAAGAATTTAAACCCTGGAGATGACATATCACCTCAAGATATGGAACATTTCGGAGTAGGAAGAACCACTGGCCCACATGGCGACCTTGGGCGCCATTGTCAGGAAATGAAATGGAACAGGACTGGTTCTAAGGTCAGCCAGAATGGCAAAAGTTAACTCTGAGGGCACAGTATTGGGCAGAAGGTAAGGTAGACAGAAGAAGATGCGGAGAATAATATATTAGTAAGTGAGCAGACCTGTCCCTGGCTGGCTGTCAGTGGGCTACAGAGAATGGCAACAAATGAAAGAATGTCTATCATCATCATGCTGTCTCAGTAAACTCGTACTTGAGGTTAATATGGCTTCTCTTCTGAGGACTCTCTGCTGCCGCACGCTTCTCCACGAGTTTTCTTTCTACTGATGCATGGGTAAACCATTGACTTCCGGGAATAGGCCGGAGGACGTCCGGGAAAGACGGAGGACACTGGGAAAGACCAGAACCAAGGGCTCTGTGGGCTGGCTCCCCACTTTGCCTTAAACATGTGGCTACTAAGAATAAAAGGAAAAGATGTTCCCAGGATTCACCGAAAGGGGGAGAGAATGATGAATCCATCGGTGTCAACCAATCAGGGACTGCAAATCCCAAACGGACTATGAACATGGACCAAATGGAATATCCATGTGTCTGTGGAAAGCGTTTTCGCTACCACCCGGGCATGAAGATCCACAGAACAAAGATTGGGATGTGTGAAGACTCATCTGAATGAGCAGCAGCGCACTGCATCAGCAGATAAGACGTCGAAGACCAAGGCCAGGATTTAAACCACAGTGCCGAGGACATCCACGCTGTTGGTTCGGATGAGGAATTTGCACAGGCCCTCGATGCCAGGCGCCTGAAACTCAACCTGCCACGAGCAAACGAAACTGAAGATTGGGAGAAACTGGATGCAAAAATCGTCCGAAGACTCGATGCACTGATAGGGAAAAGCCCCCTGGAACACAAACTAGCCATATGGGACATTGTGTATGCCACATGTAGAGACGCCTTATGGGAGCAAAACTACCCAAAGAGAAAAACACCTCAAAGAAATCCAGACGCCAAGAAAAGATGGACAAGATCAGGGTCCAAAGAAAAACCTCAAGATACAAATGAAGACGCACTGCCAGCTGAAAAACAAGGCTTGGAAAAACTGTGGAAAGACCTGAAAGAAAAACACAGCGCCCTCAGCAAAGCGGAATCTGCGAGGAAGAGGAAGAGCAAAAAGAAGAAGACACAAGAGCGCTTCTTCAGAGACCCCTTCCGTTTGCCAGAACACTGTTTGAGCAGCCAAAATCTGGGACCCTAAGTGTGGACAAAGGAGTTCTTGAGCAGCATCTGGGAAAACATACTCTGACCCACAGGCAAAGCACCACTCGACATTCAAGGTCTGGTGTGGCAACCAAACCCCTGAGGAACAGTTCAATGGCAAGCCTCCCAACGTTGGCGGAAATCAAGAAGGTGGTCGACAAAGCCAGAGCCAAAATCATCACCGGGCCCCAAAAACGGAAACCTACCAGCTTTACAAGAAATGTCCCAGGTGCGGAGTGGCTCCACCGGCTGCTGCGATCGGCTTGGAGAAACCAAAGATCAGCGGCCAGTGGATGACGGCAGATGGTGTGTCCCTCCCCAAAGAGCAAACTAAAGTGACATCACCCCGTTCAGGCCAATATCACTACTGAACGTCGAAGGGAAAATCTTTTCTCTGTCATGGCAGCAAGGCGGACCAGTACCTGGGGGAAAACAAGTACTTGATGTGTCAGTCCAGAAAGGTGGCATCCAGGCGTGGCGGGCTGTGTAGAACACGCCACAATGATTGGGACGCAATCCCAAAAAGCAAAAACAAAAAAGAGAGACCTGGAGTAGTGGGGGTTGATTGGCAACCGCATATGGATCTGTGCCCCAGAGATGATCAGTTGCTTTGGATTTTCCCTGTGCCAAAGAACATCCCGACAATGTCAAGAAGTACTTCAATGGCTTTCAATGCGGTTTCTACCAAGGATTACACAACAGACTGGATCAATTGGAAGTGGGGTTTGCAAAGGGCTGTGCAATTTTCCCCAATACTGTTCGTGCTGGCAATGGAACTCATCTTGGAAAGCAGAACAAACAACGCGAGACAAACAGCCTTGCGATGGATACAAGATGCCTCCTCTCAAGGCCTTCATGGATGACACTACAGTGATTTCATCCAAAGAAAAGGGACGAGACACGTCTTTGCTGGGAGGCTGGACGACATAGTTGCCTCATCCAGAATTGAAGTTCAAGCCAAAGAAATCACGGGGGTCTCTCACTGGGAAAGGAAAAGGGGGCCGGACTTTGGTTTCAGTGTTGCCAACCAGGCCATTCCAACAGTCCAGAAAAACCCCACAAGGCCTTGGAAGATGGTATGATATACGCTGGAAAGACACACAAAGAGCAAAAGAAAACCAAGCAGATGGGGAGGAAGCTTGGAGACCATTGACCAGTGTGGGCTCCCCTGGCAAATAAAAGGGTTTTCTGGTGTCTGCAGTTCATGTGATACCCAAAGCCCTATGCCTCTGATGATATACGACACTGCACCAGCACAGTGGAGGCAATGGAGCCAAAATCAACAAGTTCACAAGGAAATGCTTGGTGTCCCACCCTGTCTGACTGACATAGCCCTGTACTGTCGCCAAGCCAAAGCTGAAATTACCACTGAAAACCATCCGGGGGGATACAAAACAGGGAAGGGTCAGCTTCAAAGCATGCTGGAGGACTCAGGAGACAAGGGGTAGAAGCAATCAAGCCCCAAACTGAAGAAGGCAGAAAATGGAAAGTTCAAGAGGGATGGATTCTGGGAAAAGAAAGTCTCAAGATCAGAGAAAAAACAGGACCCCACACAGCCAAAGCAAGGGGCTGGGGTAACCAAAACTGAATGGTGGTCCAAAGGCCAAAGGAAAAAACCAAAAGAGAAAATGATGTTCAGGAGATGAGAAAAGAAGAAGACCAAAAAAGACTCCAAAAAGCAGTCCACAGGCCAGCAAGGGCAATGGACAACGGGGGGAGAATGCAATCCAAAAAAGTCTACTTGGAATGACATTTGGCACATTGGCCCTTCGGATCAGCTTCATTTTCAGATCTGCATATGACCTTTGCCCTCAAAGCAAACCTGGTGAAGTGGGGGAAAACAGGGCGATCCTGCATGCCCCCTCTGCCATGAAAAACAAAAGTGGAGCATGTCCAAGCTCAGTAAAGTAGCCCTGGTCAAGGAAGGTACACATGGAGGCACAAAAACCAAGGCTCAAAAGAGATTGTACAAGTAGTCTGGCTAGTAACCAACACCACAAAAGGGAAAATCAGGATCCAAAAAACCCCCCAAAAATTCTTCCGGCCCGGAGGAGCAAATTCATGGCCAAGAACAACATGGCACTCGAAAAATGCAGGCAGGGGTCTGCTGGAGGGGCAGATGACTGGGAGTGCACTGCAGACCTCCCAGAAGGAAGAGTCACCCGAGATCATCAGCAAGGTGGCATGAAACCAGGAATAGTAGTCCACCTAAGTCAACCAAGCAGCTGTTTATGTTCGGCTCACGGTGCCATATGAGAACAGAATGGAGGCAGCTCAAATCTACAAGACTGAAAGGGATTGATCTGGCAAACGCCTGAGGAAGAAGGCTATCAGGTCAAAGTCCTCACTGCAGAAATTGGGGGCTAGGGGTTTTTTAGGAACGTCTGCATACCGCCTATGAAACAGTCCCGGTTCAGGGAGGGAAAAAAACCCCGAGCCCTGGAAACAATGGAGGAAGGGGCCGGGGGGTGTTCAAGGGGATTGGTAAGGAGGAACAAAAGTGAACTTCAAAAGGTTTAAAATTTCCCCCCCCAAATTTTAGGGTCCCTGTGGTCTGGTTAAAGCGTGAGCCCTTAATGGAAAATGAGATGCCAGGGGTAGGGGTTCGAATCCCCCCCCCGGGTTTTGCCCAAAAATTTGGGGAAAAAAAAAGGGGGAGAGGGGACATCCGGAGTCATAAACCCGGGGGTTGGGGCCCCCAACCCCCCAAGGGGTCGGAGAAAAGGGGGCCAAACTTGTTAAAGGGGGGTTCTCTTCTGGGATCCTGTTTCCACGCCCCACGAGTTTTTTTTTTCTGTAGGAAAAACCCCGTGCAAGTCCAAAAATAAAGGGGAAAAAAATTTCCCCTATACCATTCTGAAGTGGGTTTTTCCAAACCACAACCCCGTTTTTGCTATTATTCAAAATTTCGCTGTTCTCCCCTTTTTTTTGGGAAATTTCCTTTTTTTTTGATGGCCCCCGCTTTCCAGTAAAAATCGTAATTTTAAAATTTTGGGGGTACTTTTTGCGCGCTTCCGGGTTTTGGTCCCTATCCCCCCAACCCGGTTTTCTTTTTTAAAATTTTTTTGTTTTTTGTTTGTGAGGTTTTTGTTTTTTGTTTGTTTTTTGTTTTCCGATGCAACTAACCCAATTTTAAAATTTTTCAGTTTTTTTTCTTTTTTTTTCTGTCGTCTTTGCATAAGTACAAACAGAAAGGGGCAAAGGCGGGGGCCATGGTAACCCAAAACCACAAAAATTTATGGGTTTTGTTGAACTTGGAATCCATTTGTACCACGCCGTAACAAACCCAGAAAAAGCCGCTCGCGTGTTCGGGGGCACCATGTTCCATCAGGTACCCAGAATGAAAGGCCCTTGATATGAAAAAGGGGCTCCTAATTTGGTTTTCGTCTATAGTAAACTGCCCAAAATTATTATTAAGAGAACACGAAATTGATATTTAACAATACATTTCCCCGGGAAATTTTTTGGGTTAAATTTTAAAAATTTTTAATAGCCATCGGCAGGGGCCTGATTGCCCTTTTAAGTCCCCCTGTGAAATTTCGGAAAAAAGGGGTTTAAGGGTTTGGGGTTCCCTTCACCAGGACAGGGGAAAAATGACCTCAGCAAAAATGTCCTCATGTAATGAGCTTTTGCCAAAAGCAAAGACAATGCCGGCCCAAAAGTGATAACCCCCAAGATCAAACTGACACTCACTGGACAGATAGAAAAAAAAACTCCCCTTTTTTCAAAACAGGTTTTATCCCCATCTTTTACGTAAATGTACCGCGATTTAATTTTCCTTAAAACTACAACAACAATTGCCCCTGATACCCCAAAAAATTTTGGCCAAAAAAAACCCAATTGGAATCTTCAACAAATTCTTTGAAATTCCCTGACTGGAAAACTGATAAAAAAAAACCCCAATTTTTAATGTTGCGCTACAAGAACCCCCAAAAAAAATTTTGTTAGTTCAGTTGGCAAAGAAAAAGTACAGAAGGAAAAAACAGTGTAGGGAGCTGACGCTATTTTGTAAAAAGTTCGGGAAGAAAGTTCCGCAGACCTGTAATTTGAAGTAAAAATTTTTTTTATTGATCGGATCCGATATAACCCCAAAGGGAAAATTTTTAAAAGGAAAATCTAATGTCCCCTCACGGAGATAAGGGGATATTCTTAAAAACCTAAAGATGAAGGCCCCTTTTAAGGCGAAAAGGGGTATTTAAAAGGTTTTTCAAGGGGGAAAAACATAAACAATTCATGTTAGAACATTAGATTGTTTGTGATAATCTACCCCCTTAAAAGGTAAGGGGAAGCGTTTTGCGGGTTTTATAAAAATTTGGGCCCCGATTGGTTTTGCTAATAGTATTTTAAATTCCCTTTTCTCAAGAAAAAAGACTGTCAAAATGATTGAATGGGGGTTTTTCAAGATTTTAATATTGTAAGTTGAGAAGCTGGTGCCTGAAAAAATTTTAAAATATTGCAACGAGCCTGACGAATCAGCGTTTTTGCTTTAAAAAAATTTTGTGTCATCCTTTTCCCGGGCGTCCAATATCGAAGTGTGGGAAAAAACCCCCAGGGGGAAAGGTTTTGCAAAGGAAGGGTGACCTTGACATAGACAACCTCAGGGGAAGTCATAGCGCACATCGTTTCATCTCGGGGTGGGCACTGGCCCCCCCCTTTTCCCGATGATTCCATGGGGACAAATTTTAGAGCCCGCACCGGAAAAACCAGAACAAGAAACTCATGAAGCCCTTGTCACCCCCCCATTAAAAAGTCAGGGAATCCATTGCATGAGTGTAGACAGGGACAGTAAGCCCCGCAGAAGTACAACGATAATGAATTCAGGGCAAAGGGCTTCAGTTTTTTTGCTGTTGTGTAAAGTAAAACCGTCCCCCAAGGTTGATGAAAAATGCTGCCCCCCGTGACATTTTATAGAAACAGGGGAAGTACATGAAACCAATTCTTTTTTAAACCAATATCAGAATCTCCACAAACAGGGTGTTTTTTCACGTTGACTTTTTAATACACATGACCATTTGAACCCCAAACCTTTAAATAAGGTGCTACAAAATGTTGTCAAAAATTGTCCCGAACGTCCTGTCTGAAGGGGACAGACTAAAGTGTAATTTGTGATAAAAATCATCATTGAAAATTTTTTTTAAAATTCATGTCCACATGAAAGTTTTTTTCAAAGGGAATGCGTGTTGCCTCCCCAAAAGCTTCGTTCAGGAATACAAAATTTAGAATGATAAAGTTCCCCTTTTTTTCTATGGGGGGGCCAGAAAAAAAATGTATGGTCACGTGACTTGTGAACAACCAAAAAATTTGCCAGAATAAGAAGGGGCTCTCTTTGGGGTCGGTGTGATTGGGGGGGAAACCCCCAAAAAAGCGGGAATTTTTTTTGCTAACATTTCTGATCCTCAGTTTTTCCCCGGCTTCCCCGAAAACCCCGTGAAGACCATACGCCTTTTTTTAACCTTGGGGGCACTAAAAAATAAAAAAAATTATATCTAAAGTATTCATATTTTTGATTTTGAAAATTTCAAGCCTTTAGGGAAAAATTTTCTATAAGAAATGTCCCAGGCACAACCTGAATGAAAACCCCAAATTCGTTGAAGAAAAAAATTTTGAAAAAATCTGTGGGATTTTTCCAATTATTTTCGTTTTTACAGAACCCTTTTTTCTGACCATATTTGACATTCACTGGCCAAAGTACAGATCAAAAAAGCTGTCTGAACAAATTTTTTGAAGAAATTTTTATTTTAAAACCACCATCCCCGACCCCAGGGCTACTAAAGGGACTTTTCCTGTTTTACCCCGCCCCAAAAAACTCTGTCTTAAATTTTCCCCGCAAAAAAGAGAGGGAAAAATTGAGTAATTCGTTACGGGGCAGTTGAAAAAACCCAGGGGCCAAATTTTAAAGGGTCCAGAACCGGGGAAACAAAAAGGACTTTTTGAAAAAATTCCCCCTTAATGATTGTTAAAAAAAGTGAAAATCTGAAATAGGGGAACAAGAAACAGCGCGGGTTTGGGGGAAAAGTTTTTCAAAACGAGAAACGTATTTTTGAACATTGTTTTTTCTTGTTGTACTTTATTTTAATCTACCACGAAAGTGTGAATAATATGAGTCCCCAAAAGCTTACCATGAGACATTACAGAATGCAAGTCGTTCTGTTTTGAAGGGAATGGCTTATTGGGGGTGGGGTACAGAAAAATTTTGGGGGCATGTTTTTCCTGTACTTTTGAATAAATTATTGAATTTGTTCTTTAAAACTTGATTGAAAACTATTGGGGGGTTTGGTTAAATCCACATTGAATTTTTAAAATGACACAAAAAAATATCTTGAAAATTTATAATTTTTTTCAAACTTAGATTTGATCCCCCTCGCTTAACTTAAAAAACTCCCCCTTTTTCCCCGAGTACCATACCGGAAGGCAAGTGTTTAACGTGGACGCACAAAAAATACCCCTTTTTCCCCTTTACGTGAGGTTACAAAATAGTGGGGAAAGCCCACTTCCCTATACTTTTTTCCCCCGGGTTTTCGTAAAATGTTTCATGTTGCTGTATCACAGTCAACTCTTTTTTGGAGAAATGTTGTACGTGTGTTGTTTTGGGGTTTATGAGAATCCCCACCCCGGGCAAAGTCACCCCCAACTTGTGAAAAAAAAATTTTGTGTCCATATTGGTGTAGTGATTTGTGGAGATTTGCACAGAAACGAGCCCCCCGAACCTCAGCGGATAGAAAACCCCCCACCAGCGATGTTTTGTTATCTTTGTTTACTCTACTGGGGGAAAAAAAAACTCAATTTTATGTATTTTTAAACTCTTGCCATATGAAATTTTTTCCCCTTTTATTCCCCCTTTCCCTTTTTCTCTGTTTTCTTTGTACGGTTGTTCATTGGCTTATAACGCTGGGGGGTTTTCTATCATGCTTTCTTCCGTTTTTTCTTCCCCCTCCTCCCCCTTTTCCCCCCCGTCTCCCCCCCCGCCCTCCTTCAATTATACTTTTTTCAAATGTACAAAAGAACTGCTGTTAAAATTATTTTTTCATTTTTATTAACACACGAGTTAACAAACCCCAATTGGGAAACCCCAAACAAATCAGTTTTTTTCCGACGGGAAAAGTAGTATTGTGAATAAAAACTCTCTCTTTTTTTTCTTTTTCATCTTCTCTTTCTCTCTCACACACACACAACCCACACACACCAACACACACACAACCAAACACACAAACCAAAAATCACAAAACCACAGCACACACACCAACAGAACCCAGACACACACACCACACAAAAACACACACCAACACACACACACCCACACAACACACCCGCACACACAACAACACACACACACACACACACACACACCACACAAAGGGAATGTACACTGAGGGTCCCGGGGGGGTTCGGGAACGGATTCGTTTAGAGTTTGGGGTTGGGGTAATTATTTCATCCTGGGAAACAAGAGTTACCCTACTTGTTCGACATCAATTTCACTTTTAACTATTTTTAACTATTCTCTGCCTCATTTAAGATTTCCTTTCCTTCTTAATTAGTTTCATCATATTCTTTTTGAAATTTAAAAAAGCAGAAGGTGTCATATCACAGCCTGCTGAGCGAGAGTAATGTCAGAGTGAGATTCCAGCCATTGCAGAAGTGTGGCTTCATTGGACCTCCTTCCGTTTTTCTGCCAGTATGTTGAAGGTATACATAAACGGATTTAATCGCAGAGTTCAACGGCAATACAAATATAGCCAGTAACCAGTTTATTTCTTCGAGACGGGAAATACCAGCCACAGCCAACATTCCACACAGTCCAATGGGAAACCAGCACATGAAATCCGTAATGGCAACAGTGATTAGTTGCTGGGCAATAGTAAAGTCCCGGATACATTTGTCGTGTTTGTCTTGAAAGCATTTTTCTGTATTCGACCAGTAGATAAGCGCTTGGCCAGTAGAGATGAAGAGAACAGAATGCAATTAAGGACAACAAGTAGACTGAACAAGTATTCTTTTCCTTTAAAGTCTTCATTCGCCAATTTGATAGCGGAATGCAGATGCTGTTTGACCATAGAACTCCCAATGTGACAATATGGGAAGTAAAGGCATGAGGCCAGAAACCAGCCGACAGACCAAAGTCAGCAGACAAGCTATAGCTGCTGACGTTCTCTCAAATCGCAAGTTGCTGAATGGAAAATGAAGGACAAGAAAACGGTCCAGTGTGATCAACCAAATGATCAGAGCAGACACTTCACTTGACAACAGACACAGAAACCCGGCTACTTTGCAGGCTATACTGTCTTTCCAAGTGTCATCCAACTGGAGATATCTGCCACGGAACTGTTCATCTGCTTGCTCCAATGATGGCAATGTAGACACCCATCAGAAAGTCAGCTAGCGTAAGGTTGAGGACTAGCACACTGAATCCGCTCGACATAGGCATACTCCTTGCAAATGAACGTGCGCAGAAACAGAAGACATTACCACTTATCGACATACATGTAGTCAGCCAAAGAAAACCCCGATAGACCCAAGATTGTAATAAATCTGCACATGAGGAAATTTCGTCTTTCGGGGATTGACAAGTGGCCACTTCAAAATTACTCGGAAGAATTTGGGGGCAACATATTTTATAGCTTTCTGTTGATAGAGCGCTCAGATGGAAAAGACCTTTGAACAAATTTAGAGGGAAATTTGCCACTGGGCTGCCATCCAGGTAAAGTTCAGTTAATTGTGGTGTGAACTGAAATCCGCTTGGACCGACGGTATGAATGGCAGTGAACATTAAGTTAAGCTGCTGTATATGAACAAAGTGCTGAAAGACTCTAGAATCAAACACTTCCAGTGCAGTGAAGGAAAGATCTACCTGCAACAGGTCATGATGCTGAACGACAGATGATAAATCAGTGTAAAGGGAGGTGATGGGGTTGTGAGAAAGTGACAATGTTTGTAAATTGCCCAACGCCAGAAAAGCAGTCATGTTCACTTGCGTCAGCTCGTTGTCACTGAGGTCAAGAAACCTCAGATTGCACAATTTAATGGTAGGGAAGATAGTCAAAGAGCACCGAGCAAGGACAAGGTGAACAACATAGGTAAGCTGGCTGATATCAGAAAGCGTTATTCCTGAACTGGTTCCATCCAAAAAGCGAATATATGGAAACTTTGTCATGGAGAACGGCTGGAGACAACGGAACGAGTAGCCTTGACACAGGCAACCCACAGGACAACTTATATCACACACTATTTCATCATCACGCATTGCACAGTGAGGCCATCCATCACACAGGTGGTCAGTGTGCAGACAGGTTGTGGATGCTCTGCACCTGAAATACCCTGAACACGTCATGTCCTCACAGCCATCCTCGTCCATACGATCTATACAATCATACATGCCATTGCATCGTGTGTAGACAGGCACACAGTCATTGAAGTCACCAGGACAACGATAATGGGTGTCAGGGCAGGATTCATTCAAATGCATTGGGTTTGAGTTAAACTCCGCAATACCATCAAAACTGACCAACGCAGGAGAGGGAAAAAATGAGTTCTTTACATCCCATTCTCTGTACATACTGCAGTTGTGTTCTTCTGAGTGATCCTGACAATTGGTTGTTTGATCACACACCTTAGTATATGAAAGACACTGACCATTATCACATGTAAACATGTTGATGCAAACAGGATGTATACAGAATGATTCATCGCTGCTATCTCCACAATCGTATGCAAAATTACACACCAGAGTATATGACAGAGTGGTGACGCCATCACCGCATGTAAATGTAGGGATTAACATGGTGTTCTTACCGGGAGAAAAACAAACAGTTTGTAATGCGAGGAGTAATTGTGAATATGACGAAATGTATGACCATGAGTGCGCAATTTCAACTGATTAAAGCCACACAGAAGAAATGTGTATGTCACATGACCACCGTCACATAACGTCATGGGTTCTTGTTGCCGAGGCAACACAAACTGAGAGCTGTTTAATGAGACTGGTTTGCCCTGAAGTGACTGTGCACCAGTCCTATTAGTTGAGAATGCACAAACTGTACCGTTCAATGATTTTCGTATGCCATATTTTTGCACACAGGAAGATGGCACATACATCATATATTTAGAATAGAGCGATTGATGACAATTCATATGCCCATCTTGCATGGATCTATGGCTAGAACGAAATGTATGATAAAGCACTACTCTGTCCTGAAACACCTCATGCTTGTACATTGGAGGCAACGACAAATCATTCGAGATCAGGCCAACCCAAGAATAAGACAGCTTCTTCCCAGAGACCCCTGTCATGTTAAAAACTATACCAAACCAATCCATCACACATAAAGGTAAACCTACTGTGCCCCCCAAGGAACGACAATGTTCATCGGTTACTTTTTTAATATCTACACTATCACCATCGAATCAGGCAGATTGCGTACAAATGAGTAGCACCGTCCACACATGGCTATCATGCCCTGACAGTCAGGACTGCTGAAGGACAGTGCCCTGCTTCATCCTGCCCATCCTCACACTCTGCCTCCAAGTTACATTCCATGTGGTGACGGAAACTGGAATAACGAGTGTCTGTGCAGTTCCAGAAACCAGCAGGCAATTTTTGAGGAGCTTCACTGTCTGGGAAAAAGGTAAAGGAAAGTTGAAAGCAATGAGTCATGATGCATGATTCTGTCTTGACTTCAAGACTCAGTGTTGTGGCATTGCATACATACGCAATGGCAGATTTAGAAGAACGTGTACTCCACACAGTGCTTTGTACTACCCTACCATAGTGCACTGATCGATCAAACTGCTGGAAATGACGATGTAGGACGACGAAAGGCTTTTGCAACGTGATTTGTTTGAAACTGAGTATGGCAGTATTTCTGATCGGAACAGACAAATATCCCCACACGTACGCAGGGCCGTCATGACTCAGATTTGCTCTCATTGTCATGTAGCCAGACGAAGGGGATGTCATTACAACAATGACAGGTCCTAGGTCTTGGCTTTCTTGGTTTGCTAGCACCACAGAAAACTATGACAGTTCAATGAACCCGCTACTAACATAACAAATGGATGTTCCCAGCTTAATACATATTTGCTATGTCTGCGTTTGAACTCGAAAGTTTTATGCTATTTTTGTCATTTAATGTTTGTCCAGCATTAAGAAGCCCAAAAGTCAAAACGCATTGTATGGTAACTTGTTTGTTCCGTTGGTTTCTAGGTTAGTAACATTAGTTTTGCTCTTTAGCAAACATTTTGAAATAAAAACTTTTTCCATAATGACATTTCATCCAAAGCCGAAGCACCTTTCCAACGACCTCTACGGGAAGTTCATTTGTCCACTATGAGGGAAATTATGTTCAACTGTCTGTTTTACGTTGCATTTGATTTGTTTACGAAGTTTTATAGATGGAGAATGTAAGATATAGTCTGAGCGCTAAAGTTCTCACGTTCCTCTTGTAATTCCATACAGTTGGAAGAGAAGATTTGTTTGTGTCAGGATGAAAAGAAATCTGCTGGTGATTTTTTTTTCCTATAGTGTTGTACAGTTCTGTTCTGGATAATAGAGATGCAGTTCAACGACTGCAATGTTGTATGTGTGTTTAATGACATGTTAATCATCTCACTTCATTTGTTTTGTTGTGTTGTGGTTTTTTTTTTTTTTTTTTGTTTTTTGGCTATGGGTCGGTGGACAGCGCATTAAATCCCCCACCCCTCTCTTTCTCTCTCTCTCTCTCTCTCTCTCTCTCTCTCACACACACACACACACACACACACACCACACACACCACACACACACACACACCACATACACACACACAAAGAGAGCAGACCAGAGGCGCGCGCAATCACGCACATGCGCACGCATAGAAAAGGTGATAACAAAACCTGCGCCTAAATGTCTTTAGTTTCCAGACATGGAGAAGATCAAACAAACTCAGCTGTAGTTAAAATACCTGGCTTTAAAAGACAGACTAACGTTTAAAGGGAAAGGGGTATGACAGGAAGCCCCTCCCTTTAGCGAGTGATTTCATTAATGCATTGTTCTTCCAAAGGTCCAGTGTGATCAACCAAATGATCAGAGTGGACACTTCACTGGACAACAGACACAGAAAAGGGAAAGGGGTATGACAGGAAGCCCTCCTTCAGCGAGTGATTTCATTAATGCATCATTCTTCCAAAGGGAGGTCAGCAGACCAGCAAATGACAGCTGTTTCGCTCAGTGAAGAGATCTTCAGGCTTACTACGGGATCCCAGTTACTTACTTTGAGAGAACCAATTCATTGTAAGCAAAAGGAAAACTCTCGAAAAGTAGTTTCCCTGACGACAAGATAAGCGTCTCCAGAAAACAATCAGGAGCACTCAGTGGAAGAAAAAAAAACTAAGAATTTTAAGTAAGATGGGAAGCTAAAATTTGGGTCAAAGAATCCAAAAGCAGTCATGCAAAAGACACAGCCTATGAGGACCAGTAGAGAACAATCCACAAGGATTAATGATTACTCATTAAATCTCAAACCTAAACACTGAACACTTCTCCACAAGCTAGAAGGGCTCTCAGGTGATGCAGGGCATGCAAAATAGAAGAGATAATAAAACCTGCTGCCCAGATGCCTTTTGTTTCCAGACAGGGAGTCGAGCAGACGTCAAAACTCGTTAAAGAGACATTACAAATAATTTTACTCTTAGAATTTTTATCATAACTATTTATATATTTCCTTAGAATTTTTATTATAACTATTTGTATATTTCCTAGATTCAATTTTACTGCCTCTACCATTATCTTTTTTTTTTCATTACCATAATAGTTGTTGTTGCTGTTGTAACCATTGCTGTAAATATTCTTCTTGTGCTTCTTCTTTCTTTTCTTCTTTATCTTCTTCTTCTGCTGCTATTATCATTATTAACATCACTGATATCATTATTGTTAGTATTATTCTTATATGATAATGAAGTCTTTATTGTTATCATCATCATCATCATCATCATCATCATCATCATCATCATTGAATTTGATCTATAATCATTATTATCATTATGTTGATCTATGTCCTCTCCCCCTCAGCTGCTTCCCCCTTCAGTTCCATTCCGTAGTTTTGATTGTCCACCCAAGACCACATTTTGCACCCATATTAAAGGTAAGTGAATGCGTATTCGCCCTTTGTTTGCTTTTTTGTTTGTTTGTTTGGTTGGTTGGTTGGTTGGTAAGTTGTTGTTTTTTATGTTATATGTCCTGCCTAAAGAAGACCCAGTAGGTCAAAACGTGGTGTGTCTGTTTCTCCGTTGGCAGCTCAGCATTTCTGTTTTTGCTGTTGTTTGAAAGAGAGATCTGTGTTTAAAGGGCGGTGGGGGGGGGGGGGGGGGGGGGGGGGCTTCTGCAGTGGTACGCCCCTGTAGAGGTACACATCCAACACAAGCTCAAAGGCAAGTAGACCTGTTATGACACCGTTTGCAATATAACTTGATTGAGTTTACATAGAACTGAGATAAGCCACATAATATCATGGTAAAACGTCATGCAAGTAACGTCAAAATATTAGTCATGCTGATGACGCACGTTTCCAATATGTTATTGACCTGTTGGATGAAAAAAAAAAGAAAGAAAGAAAGAAAAGAACAGCGTCCACACTTCCTGACGGAAAATCTCTGAAATGAACATTTTACCTTGAGAGGCGATTCTGTGGTCAGTGCGAAACTGGCAGACAGCGTCGCAGTAATCAAGGTCTGAGGGCTGCCTTTCGGCAAAAAAAAAAAAAAAAAAAACAGTCAAGAGGGGAAGGAGGCAGAAGGAGGGGGGCTGGAAATAGCATAAAGTGGAGGTGGGGGTTAAAGCCTAAGGGTGCTCATGAAGTAAGTGGTCAACGTGTACAAAAGTTAAAAAAATGGTAAGTCGTCTGCCAGTGCTAGTACTGACTGCTGCCTACACTTTCTGTTGCCTGTCATCAGGTTGTTGTCGTCAGGCTTGTATCGACACACACCTCTTCTTCCCCACTTTCCCTGTGCCTTTCATTCTGCTGTCGAATCTATTTATCACATGTGTGTCAAATGCAGGCAAATGACCTATCTCATTTTCAATCAAGTGGTATAACGGTACCTTTTATCCACACAAGAGAGAGAGAGAGAGAGAGAGAGAGAGAGAGAGAGAGAGAGAGAGAGAGTATGACATTGTATGTGTGTGTGCGTGTATGCATGCGTGTATGTGTATGTGTGTGTGCGTGCGTCGTGCGTGTGTGTGTGTGCGTGTATGTGTGTTTCCTCGAGTGAGCAGTAAGAAATTATAAATCAGTAAACGTAACGCAGGCGCTGTAGAGGCCTGATTTATGGCATTTAAATTGATTTTTAGAGAAAGAAAGACAGGTTTGATTCATGGCGGTGAGACTGATGTTTGAGAGAGAGAGAGAGAGAGAGAGAGAGAGAGAGAGAGAGAGAGTGAGTGAGAGGGAGAGAGAAGAAGAAGAAGAAGAAGAAGAAATGTATTTTCATACTCTTTAATCAGTGTAGCTATAAAGCTGTTTACACACAACCAGGCAAGAAAGATTATTCTGACCAAATGAGGACATTCATTCGAAGAGCAAAGTGGGGACATTCATAGGAAGAGCAAAGTGAAGACATTCATATGAACAGCAAAGTGAAGACATTCATATGAGGAGGAAAGTGGGGACATTCGTATTAGGAGCAAAGTGGGGACATTCATATGAGAGCAAAGTGGCGACTTTCATATGTGGAGCAAAGTGGGGACATTGATATGAGCAGCAAAGTGGGGACATTCATCTGTGGAGCAAAGTGGGGACATTCATATGTGGAGCAAAGTGGGGACATTCATATGTGGAGCACAGGGGGGGGGGGGGGGGGGCACATTCATAGGAGAAGCAAAGTGGGGACATTGATATGAGCAGCAAAGTGGGGACATTCATCTGTGGAGCAAAGTGGGGACATTCATCTGTGGAGCAAAGTGGGGACATTCATCTGTGGAGCAAAGTGGGGACATTCATCTGTGGAGCAAAGTGGGGACATTCATCTGTGAG